>JACDJE010000134.1:441590-479729 GCA_016647715.1 Pavo muticus
GGGGGGGGGGGCACGGCGGCCACGACTCCTTCGCCCCAACGTTGCCAGGCCCGCAGAGGGTTAAATTCACCAGGGCAGGTCCCGGCGCAGATGTTTTTGGGCTGTGTTCCTGGGAGAGGAAACGGCCCGAGCGAGGCATCAGCCGTTTTGTTTTTAAGGGGAAAACAACAAAAAGAGAACTGCTCCGCCTGGGACAGCGGAGCAGGGGGCAGCGGGATCGGTCCCACTGTGGGCCGGGTGCCCGTGGGTTGGGGCAGCGGGAACGGAGTTGGCATGGGCAGGGGGTGGTGGCTGCGTCCCCCCCTCTGGGTCCTTGCAGAGTGTGCTGAGTGCCAGCAGCCCCTGTGCACCTCATGCACTCCGCCTGCAGCAGGGGCACCCCCAGGGGAAGTGAGCCCCAAAAGTCCCGGCTCTGGAGCCTCATGACAAGGACGCTGAGGACTCTGTTAGTGATCGCTGCTGGCCCCCGCTCCAGGAAAGGCAGGGCTGGCCGTGATGCTCCATGGGGCTGCTGGCCCGCTGCCCCGCTCCTCGGTGCTGCACTCACCCCTGTCACATGTTTTTGGGGTCCGGAACCTCGCTTGGGGCTGCCCCACAATAAGCTGAGGGCTGGCAGCTCTCTTTGTGCCCTGGCTTGGTTTGGGGGCTGCTGGAGCAGAGCTGAGAGGTTTGCATGGTGTCGTCCTCCTGCTTGTGCCGTGCCAACCTGGTGCACCCTGTCCCTGTGGCACCCTGTGCTGGTGGCAGCTGTCCCCTGTGCCCACCTGCACTGCTCAGCCCCGGTGTCACCTGCTGGGGGCTGTGGGTGCCAAAGGAGGGGCTAGTTTTGGAGACTGGCAGTATGGGGCGGCCCTCAGCCTGCAGTGGGACTGAGATCTCTGCCAACACGGTGCAGGGTGACACAGGGCTCTCACGCAGCCTGCTTGGGGACCGAGGTGCTGGCTGGGCCCATGTGAGGATCCATGCAGGGACCAATCCTGCAGTGGGATCCCTGCTCTAGTCAGTCCTGTGTGAGTATTAGGGATCTGACCAATCTCATGGGAAAGTCCATGTATTGACCAATCCCACATGGGAATCCCTGTATTGGATTCCCACATGAGAACCCATTCACAGCCCAATCCCAACAAAGCCCCCTGCACCCCAACCAGCCCTGGGTGACCTTGCTCCCAGCCAATCCCCATGGCCATTCTGGGGGAGATGGGGAACCTGGGGTCCCCCTTGCCCTGTTCGATAGAGCTGTCATGGGGCTGGAGACAACAGGGACCCTGTTACAAGGGCCCCAGCCCCATTCCTGACCTTCTTGGGGCTTCCTCCAGCAGCCAGGAACACGCTGGGAGCAGGTCCCCATATCAGGTACCCAGGTGATGGGTGTCCCTACACCCAGGGATGGCAGTGCCCGCAGGTGTTGCAGCGCCTGTGGGTGGCAGGTGGGCAGGGACAGCAGCCATGGGACAGGCTTTGGGTACGCAGCCGAGCAGGCGCTGGCCTCAGGGCCGGAGCGGCGCTGGGAACGTTGCCTTTTTAGGTGCTGGAGCACAGCACATCTCTGCTCGTGGCCAGCCCCGTGCCGAGCCCAGCACCCGCGGGAGGAGGCAGAACAGGACCAGCCCCACTCTGGGGCATGTGGAGTTCCGCTGCTCCACTCTGATCCAAAAAAGCCACTTTTCATCCCAAACAGATCCAGGGATGCTGGTTTTCTCCCCCTTCCCCAAGTCCAACCTCTGCAACCTCTGGGCCAATGGCTCAAACCCCCGGGAGCCAGGAGCAGCCCTTATTTGGGTTGAAATCAAGGCTATTTTGGTGCTGCTGGTTCAATTGAAACCAGCCGGAGCCCGAGGCCCCGCAGTTACCCCATGCATCGCCTTCCTGACTTGGTTCCCCTGCACTGGGGCTGCCGGCCCGACAAGTGACATGCCACCAGGAGCCCTGGGGCTGTCACCCTCCTTGACCCCACTGCTGGAACACCGGGGTGGAATCCATCCCGGTTGGGTCTATCACTATGGGGTGGCTGCACAGCGTTCCTCTGCCTTCCCTTACATGGTGCCCTCGGGTTTGCTGCAGTGCCAGGGGCCGGGGACTTTTGCCGTGAGGGTGTTTATGGGGCCGGCGCTCTGAGATGTTTGTTGGAAACAGCAGCAAGGAGGTGCTGGAAAGGGGATGGTGCTGAGGCGCGAGGCAGGGAACACGTCCCCAGTGTGAGCTTAACCAGGCACCCACACGTCATCGGGGTGGCTGGCTTGTGCAATGTGGTGGCTCTGTGTGCAGTGCTGGAAATCATTGCTGTCCCCAGGGGAAGGATGCTCCTGGGGTCCCCGCGCAGAACAGGATTCTAGTTAAGGGGTGACTGCAGTGGGATGCTTGGAGGTTCATCCTGCAGCAAGCCTGCAGGATGGTGACAGGAGGAGAACATCCCCCGCCTCGCACACCACCGGTACCTCTTGCACAACACAGCCACGAGGATGGGGTGCTGCCCAGCTCATGGCCTCTACCCTGATCTGGGAGCGCCTGACATGGGCGCAGCCAGGCTGCGGGGTCAGGCACATGGCGAGGCCGGAGGAAGCGGGAAGGGGATGCTCAGGGGGAAGCCTGGGAGCAGCAAGACCTCTGTGCTCCGGCATCCGCCCGGCTCCTGACTCACCCCAGCTGCCGCCAAAGCTCTCCCGGGGCTGCTGACACGTCCAACCCTCAGCGAAGGGGGAGAACCCACAGAGCAGCCATGCCGGGGTGCTGCCCCCAGTCCTGGGACCCCTGTGCAGACAGCTCAGTGCTTTGCCCAACGCAGGGTGGGGCTGGCAGGGGGAGCGCAGCTGGAAGTGTGCCATCCTCCTGCCTGGGACTTGTTGCATAAACAGGAGATTAGCGGGAGCTGCGAGGGACGCGTGGTGCAGAACTGGGCTTGGCCACAGGAGCACGTGGTGGGACCAAGGGGTGGCATGGAGAGGGTGACTGTGTGCATCAGTCACCTTCGGTGCCACCACTCAGCCACCCAGCCTTGTGCTTGGGGAGGTGATGCACAGCTGGGACATGTGTTGATGCATGGCACTGAGTGCAAGGAGACAGCTGTGGTGATGCAGAATCTCCACTCAGCTGCCTCCGGTGCCACCCCAGCACCGTCCTGTGGGGCAGTGACCAAGTCACTGAGTCACTGTTCTCTTTGGCATCCTCCCACACACTGCCAAGCTGTGATGGGCTCTGCATCCCTGGGTACAGGGACTGTCCCCACTGCAGCCTCAGTGTGGGGCTTTGCTCATCCCTGCAGTGCGTGCCGGGGCTCGGTGATCCTGGCACTGCAAGGGTCAGCACCGGCCCGGATATCAGATGGCTTGGGGATGTTTATCAGAGCTCCTGGGGAAGGGAAAAACAAAAACCACCACCCAAAGGAAGGGATATGCGTCAGCGATGGGCCTGGGCGACCCACCGGCAGCCGGACGGGACGAGGGCCAGCGCTCACCCAGCCCTGTATGCAGCAGTACTGCACCCTCAGTGCCTGCAGCCTGGCTGGGGGGAACCCCTACAACCTCCCAGCCCACCCCATGCTGAGCCAGACTGTTCCCTACAAGGAGGTTTGTGAGGCGCTGGGGAGAGCCCCGTGGGGATGCTGCAGCTGCAGCAGGACCTGGAGGAGGAGGAGGGAGAGGAAAGCTCTGGGAGGGAGGTGTGTGCCGATGGCCATGCAGGACATAGGGACATGGCTGTGGCATCCCAAGGGTGTGAAGTTGTGCAGGTGTGGCGATGGGAGATGGTTGGATGTAGAGAGCCCAGTGGTGCTCTGCGTGCAACCCTATACGAGACATTAGAGAGTCCACATGGGCTGTGTTGGAAGCTTGAGCTGCGTGCATTTTGCTGCCCAGCCTTCACCCGGGAGGAGATGGCTGGGTCCTTGTGAGGACCTCTGGGGGGGGCTGCGACTTGGGGGGCGCGGGGGGCTGGGGGTGGGCAGCCGCCCCGCTGTGCCTCGTTCCTCACATTCCTGGGCAGGGCTGCCGGGTGGAGGGGTCGTGGCGGCGCGAGCTGTGCGGCAGGAATGCAAACACCGGCACGGGGAGAAGAAAGGCGGCTGTGTCTGCTGCGGTCGGGCAGAACTGTCCAGGGGGTGTGTGGGACCCCCCACCTTTCTATGGGGGACGTAGGGGATGGCGGTGGCCCTGTCACCTGCGTGGTCTGCAGCGTCGATCTCCATCTTCCTGGGGTGCTCCTGTGTGCCTGCATCAGGAGCTCAGTGTCCCAAGGAAGGGCTAACCCTATATTAGACATCAGAGAATTAGGGCAGGGAGGTCCCACCCCGGCCACCCCACTTTTGTCCATTCTGCAGCTGAAAACCTCCAGGTGCAGAAGGCGGAGACTGGGTGAGCAGTGTCCTACATGCCCTCAGTGTCCCACAGTCGGGGGACTGCTCCCATCCCCAGCCTCAGGAGCTGGGGGGCTGGGCTGCGGGGGGACCCTATGCGAGCATCCCCGGGGGGACGTGGGGTGCAGCACGGCCCCGTGCCGGCCCCGTCCGTGGCCGCTTTGCTGCCGGAGAACATTCCAGGGAGGCTGGCGTGGGGCCAGAGCCGCGGGGCAGGGAAAGGGGCCTTTTATGGAAGCGTTTCTGCATTAGAATAAAATCATAATAATAATGCGCAGGGGAAGGGAGTGGGAGGAGGAGGAGGAGGAACCCCTGAACAAAACACAGAGGCGGGACGGGAACGCTCTGGCGGCTGGAGGCTCTCCACCATTGGGCTGGGGCGGGATACAGCTGTTGGGAGTGGGGTGTTTTGGGGCAAAATCCCCATTTTGTGGTCCACTGCCAGAGAGATGCTGAGGGGGGTGTGAGGGGTCCCCATGCCACAGTGGTGGTATATTGCTGAGCATGCCTGGCACGAGGTGACTTGTAAGGAGTCCCAATCTGGGGATGCTCTTTGGGGTGGAGGGGATGAGGTCCCCCAAATTGCATTCTCCCACCACCACTGCCATCCCCAGGCCCCCACCAGCCTGCAGTGCTGTTCCTGTACCCCCGTGGGCACTGCGTCTCTCGTTGCAGCATGCTGCTGCTGGGGTGCACGCAAAACCCAAGGTTAATTGCCAGTAATTGCCGCTGGTAATTAAGGTAACAATAGCCGAGCTGTTCAGCTGGCGTCTGCAGAAGTACGCAGAGAAGGCCAGGCTGGGTTTTGTGCCAGGTGCTCCTGGCATCAGCCCTACACTGCCCATCTGGGGCTGGGAATGATCATCTGGGGTTGCCCACCTGGGGCTGGGGCATGCCCAGCTTTGTGTTCTGAGCAGGGGATGTTGCACTCTTCCTGTACCTGGTGCTGCAGGGACTAATGGGTGCCTCTCTCTGCTCCCTTGCAGGCTGCCACCCCGTGCTCCCCTGCTGTCAACTATGAGCTGGTAAGTGATGCCTCTGTGGCAAGCTGTCTCCCCTTGGGCTGTCAGAGGGACAGCAGTGGGACGTGACCATCCCAGGCTCTAGTGTCCCTCCTCCTGGCTTGGAGCGAGGTGGTTTCTTGCACGCCCGGAGATAGCTGTAGCAGATGTGTCTTTGGCTGCGCGCTCCCAAGGCCAAGTGTGAGCATCCCCAGCTATTGTCACCCCCTTTTTTTTTATCCCTCCTGGGGATATATAGTGAGCAGCCAGATGTGCGTGGGTCTGGAGATCTGCAGGGGTGACAGGAGCCCTTCCCACTGGACATGGGAAGCACAGGATGTAGTGGCAGGACAGGGCTGCAGCCATGGCATAGTGTTGGGTGCTGTGCTGTGTGACCCCAGCTGGGCACCCTGTTGCACAGAGGGTGCTCGGTGCAGCTCCTGCCAGCTCACGAGGGCAGCACATGAGCCCCACCATGATTATCTGCCCTGGGTTTAATCTCTGTCCGTGCAGCCACAGGCACTTATCAAAGGCAAAAATGTGTTGGCTTCGAGCTGGGACCGTTACTGTGGCTTTGAGAGGAAAATGAAAGGGCTTTGCCCTTTTGCCTGTGTTGGAAATGGCGGTGCCCCCCTGCTTGGAGCAACTGTAGCAGGAGGGCACAGCCTGGTCCTGGGTTCCCCTTTGTTTCCTGGTCCTAGGGCTGAGACCCCCTGTGCCACCTGACTGGCTGTCCCCAGGAAGTGACTCTGTCTGCTGCCCCTATGCTTGGGGTCGGGACACCCTCCCCCAGTCCACAGTCCCTTCTCAGAGTTCTCCAGAGGCTGCCTGTGACATCTCACTGAAGTCATTCCTCCCTGAGCACCCCCTGCTCGGGATCCTGGCCATCCCACTGTGGCTCTGCGTTTATCTCGGGGAGCAGTTCCTGGAGATGGGGCTGCACTGTTGTTTACCCCATTGCACCACAGCCCTGGTTTTGGGGCACAGCTGAAGCTGGGGGCTGCTTTTCTTGGAAATGACCTCCCTGCTGCAGATGATGGGGTGAGGATGGGATGGGATGGGAGTGGGGTGGTGCCATGGGGGATGCAGGGATGATACAGGAGGGCAGTGGCCCCCAGTGGGGCTCTGCATTGCCCTGGTGCTGCACTTGGGTTTCGAGGGATTCCTGGCTTTTAGGAAGAACGGACACGTGGAGGAAAGGAAGGAAACGGCATCATGGAGCATTTCCTAGGAAGGGCCAGAAATAGCCGGGGGGAACTTCTGACCCCAGCCGCCCCTCTGTGCATGTGCATGTGCCTCTCAACCTCTCTCTCCTTCTCTTTCTCTCCTTTTTCTCACTCTCATCCCTCCCACAGCCATCCCCAGGGCAGAGCATCACCAAGCAGGTGGACGCCGTGGTAAGTGCCATGTGCTGGCAGAGACTGCTCTTCATCTTGAGGCCTTACTGGGGTTTACTTGTGCCTGTCCCACAGCCAAAAGCCTGCTCCTTACCCCATAACTCCCCACTGCTGCTGGACCCCCATTCCAGGGCCACACTGATGCCTAAGGTGAAGGGCAGAGGCAGTGGCAGAGCCCAGCGGAGGCCTTGGAGTGGAGGCTTTTGCTGCAAAGCCGGCTTTCCTGTCCATAGAGCTAGGGATCAGCTTTTTAATCTGTGGACATGAAATTGCTAAGACAGTGTAGACAAATGCCCTGCCAAAGTCAACGCAGACGGCTTCCCCCTGCTCACCCGCCTCTGCATGCACCAGGGCTGGAAATGTCCAGTGAGGAGTCAGGAACCCCCTTTGTTGCTTTGTTTCTTTTGGGGAATTTCTCAATGTTTCTGCATCCTTCCCTGTGGCTGAGGTCACTGTGCCAGTGGCTGGAGGCAGGAAGGACCTATGGCTTTTGGGTCGTGCCAAGAGCGTGGGGACGTGCTGAGGTGACACGGAGTGGGAGGCAGGTTTGGATGGGGATCAGAGGCCTCCACTCCAGGGGGGGGTCTCTGCAGCATCTCTTCCACCCTTTGGGGTTGGTGGCACCTCCTGCAGCCCCATGGTGTTCTACTGGTCGTTGAGGTTTGGATCCTTCCTAGGAATCGGAATGCACCACCCATGCTAGATGAGTCTTTAAAGGACTCCTCCTCATTAGTAGGAGATCCTAAAACTAATGAGGTGTGAGTGTATTTTCCCTTAGTGGTTTTTTTTGGAAACCTTGCTTTGTTTTTTGGCTGAGGTCACAAAGTCACCCAACAAACCGACTGCAGATGAAATTCTTGAGGCCGGAGAACAAGCATAAATAGAAGTTTCCTGCTTGGAGAGCTCAAACATTTCCTCCCAGCTTTCGGCTCGGCCAAAGCAAACGGCAGTGCCTGGCCCTGTGAGCCTCCTGTAGGCTGCAGACCTGCCCTGTCCTGTGGCCAGGTGTTATGGGGCTGCCATCGTGCTGTCCCCAGATCTGTGTGCACTGGGGACTGCTTGTGTCAGTGCAGGGACATGGTGCCACCAGGATGCTCATTGGATATGATTTGGTGATGTTGTGTCAGGGATGGATGCTCCAAGTGTCACTGCGCTTGGTGACCTGTGGCCACTGACTGGCTCCAGAGCCATGGCAGTAACTTGTTTTTCCTCTCTTGTTCTTTAGGACACCACAAGGTCCCCCAGAGGCGGGCAGGCACACCGCAAAACATCCAGGTAGAGCCCAACACCTGCACCATGGGGATGGGGACCTGCGATGGCAGGGGGACTGTGATACCAGGGAGCAGGGGAAAGCCTTAGGGTATCCCCATTCCTGCATCCCCAAGCATCTCAGCCCATGTCACTTTACCCAAGAAGACTGTGGTGGTGGGCACGGTCACCATGTCCTCTCCTCGGTGCCTTGTCCTGATGGCAGTCTCCTTCGTTGCTCAGGAGCATGAGTGTGACAGCAGCCATGGAGAGCAGCTGTGAGCTGGACCTGGTGTACATCACAGAGCGCATCATCGCCGTCTCCTACCCCAGCACAGCCGAGGAGCAGAGCTTCCGCAGCAACCTCCGCGAGGTGGCCCACATGCTGAAGTCCAAGCATGGGGACAACTACGTGGTGAGAGCACCTCACAGCCTGGGGATGGGGCTGGGATGCTGTAGGGGATGGGTGCCACATCCTCACCTCCAGTCAGTCTTCACCCTGATGCGCTGAGCTGGAGAGTGAAGATCTTTGCACTGACACAGATGGTTTTTCCTTTCTTGGAGCTTTCCAGCCCCTTTCAGACCCCACGGGAATTTTTGGCCACGGCAGTGCCCTGTGGCAGGGCATTACTGGGGTTAATGTGTTTGGGGAAATGCATATTTGGGGAGGCTTGAGGGTGAAGAAGAGGTTGGGGTGGCATTGGGAAAGAAGATAACTCCTCATTCTTTCTTTCCTCTTCCCCGAAGCTTTTCAATCTGTCAGAACGGAGACATGATATCAGCAAACTTCACCCCAAGGTGGGTCACAGCGGGGAGCAGAGGGCTTTGAGGCTGGGGCAGGGCAGAGGGAACAGCTCCTCGGTGCAAGCTCCCAGGGTAGGAACAGCCACCTTCCTGCCTCACCAAGCAGCTGGAGGGGCAGGGAAGGGAAAGCCCAGAAAAAAGCACCAGGACTTCCCCCACCAGCCCAAGTTGGTATCTCTTGGAGTACTCCCTTGTTTCCCCTGGAGAATCATCTCCAATCCTGGGAATGTGGGGTCCCCTGAGCAGCTGAGATGGGTGTTGGGGAGCTGGGATATGGGGACCCAATACTCCCAAGCTCAGGACAGGGTCTTGGCAGCAGGAGAGCTGGTGGAGAGGCATCAACTGTGGACTGCAGAGGCAGAAGTGACATGGTTTTGACTCCTGATTGTCCCATCACCCCCCATTCCTTGCCCAGGTGCTGGATTTTGGGTGGCCTGACCTGCACACACCGGCACTGGAGAAGATCTGCAGCATTTGCAAAGCGATGGACACGTGGCTGAACGCAGCAGCTCACAATGTGGTGGTGCTGCATAACAAGGTGGGCTGGACCCCGAGGTGGGGCTGCAGGGATTGAGCTGAGCGAGCTGAGAGGTGTAGGAAACATGGTGTTTTGTGGCTCATTGTGCAGATTGGGGTGTGTGTTGTAAGATTTTGGGGTGCATGGTGCTGATGGGCACTGTCACCCCTGTGATATTCTTTCTGTTGACCACAGGGGAACCGTGGCCGCCTGGGGGTAGTCGTGGCTGCCTACATGCACTACAGCAATATCTCAGCCAGGTGAGAGCAGTGGCACGGCCTCAGAGCTTCCCTACCCACTGCTCAGCACTGCAGTGTGCTGGTACCAACACTTTCCTTCTTTTCTGTACCCCCTTGTCCCCGCAGTGCTGACCAGGCTCTGGACAGGTTTGCCATGAAGCGCTTCTATGAGGACAAGGTGGTGCCGGTGGGACAGCCCTCCCAGAAGAGGTGGGTTCTGGCACATGGCCTTGGGTTTGTCCCACGGCTGGGGCTGTGGGACCTGTCCCTGAGCCACCTGTCCTCCCTTCCAGGTATATCCACTACTTCAGCGGGCTCCTCTCCGGCAGCATCAAGATGAACAACAAGCCCCTCTTCCTGCACCACGTCATCATGCATGGCATCCCCAACTTTGAGTCGAAAGGCGGTAGGTGCCCCTGAGCCTTTGCTCCTTGTGCTCCAAGGGGGTTACTTTACACAATACCCTGGGCAATTTGAACGCTTTCTACCCTTTTCCTCTCTAGAATTGTTCTCTTCTCTTTAGTAGGGTGCTACCCTGCAGGGATGCGCTCTGGGGTTGGTCCCCCTTAGGGCTGGGTACTGATCAGCAATAAGGCTTTTCTGATGGCTTTTTGGAGAATGGCACCAGACTGGATTTTGGGCAGGGGAGGCAGTACCCACTGGATGCCAGTGCCCACTGGGGCGCCTGGAGGAGATGCCATACTCAGAGCCCATCAGGCTCCATCTCACCTCCACCCCTAGCCCCACATGTGTCCTACAGGACACAGCTGGGCTCTGGGAGCTCCCACACTGCTCCCGGCCCCGCGCAGTTAGGAGCATCCCTTTCTGCCCATCCCAGATGTTGCCCGCTGCTGGAGGCCTCGCCAGTGCGGGCTGGCTGGGGTGGGAGTGGCTGTTTGCCTTGGCTCTGTCCCTGTTTGGATTTCTACCCTGTGACTAATCCCTGCCCCTCCACCCTGCCGACTAACAACGCGCCTTCTCTCCCTCACTGATGTCTTCCAGGTTGTCGGCCCTTCCTGAAGATCTACCAGGCCATGCAGCCCGTCTACACATCAGGAATCTAGTAACTATCTCTGCACGTTGGGCAGGGTGCTCTCCTTCCTGCCCAGCTGGGGGGGGGGGGCTTGCAGCTTGGAGGGGGAATGGAGATATTTCAGAGCCAAATCGCCAGTGATCCCAGTGCTCAGTCCTCTTGGTTCCTGCCAGCCACAAAAAAGGGGCTCCCTACTTCCTTAGAGGGAGGAACTGGGCCATACTGGGCCATACTGGCCTGGCCCCTTCTGCTGGAGGGCTGTAGTGACTCTGAGCATCAGCAGAGGGAGCCTGGAGCTGTGCAGAGCCTGGGGCTGGGGACACCTCGCCCTCCCTTGGGGGCAGAGGCGGTTCTCCTGCCGCCGGCCAGAGACATGCTCCTCCTGCCAGGGCTGCTCTTGTCCGGGTAAAACCCATCTCTGTGCTGCAGCATGACGTGAGGCACTTCCCTAGTAATGGTCTCCCTCCCTATAGGAATGCTGTAGGGCTGATGCCCTGCCAGCACCCGGCTGGGGGGCACTTGGGTACAGAGCAGATTGCAGGAAGGTGGCTGTGAAGAGCATCTTCCCCAGAGCCTGCAGAATAGTCTTCCTCTCCTCCTCCCCCAGAATAGTTCTCCTCTTTTTAACCTCCTCACAATTTATCCCAATATCATTTTGCTGATGCTACCACATGGAGCTGGGTTTGTGTCCCCGTTCCCAGCCCCAGGGCCCCTGGGAGCAGTCAAAGGAGCTAATTTCTCCAGCTGCGTGGATGCTCTGCTGGGGCCACATCCCATGCGGATCCCCCAGCTCCTGGCCCCACACCCAGCCTGCAGCTGGGCCCCTTTAAGGGGAACAGAGCCCGTTGCCTTTGGGGTATTCCCATCCCACCCCCCTGAAGAGGAACTCCCATCCCTGCCATCCGTCTATCCCCGTTAGCTGAGATTTACTGCCACCCCAGCCTCGCCTTTCAGCTTTTAATAGACTGTTTATGGGATGCTGGTAATAAACTCCAGGTTTATCTTGCCTGTGAAATCCAACTCCCTTCTTCCCGCGTCCCCTGCGCTTGTCCCCTACCGCTGAGCGCTGACGCCACTGCTCACAGGAAGCTCCCTGGTGCATGGCGGGTCTGCAGGAAGGAAAACCGAGGCGAGGGGAGCCCTGTGCTTTAGGCCCCTGACTGGGGGGGTTGGGTGGAAGGGGCCGGTGGAGGCTGGGTGATGTGGGGGCTCATGTCTTCACACTGTCCTTCTCCACAGCAATGTGCAAGGGGACAGCCAGACGGGCATCTGCATCACCATCGAGCCAGGGCTGCTGCTCAAAGGCGATATCTTGGTAAGGAGCTCACCCCATCCCACAAGGGGAGCTGGGGAACAGCGGTCCTTGTGCCCTAAGGGCATGCTGGCAGCCTGGAGGCTCATTTAATCCCTGCTATCCCCACAGCTCAAGTGCTACCACAAGAAGTTCCGCAGCCCGACCCGTGATGTCATTTTCCGTGTGCAGTTCCACACTTGCGCTGTGCATGACTTGGACATCGTCTTTGGCAAGGAGGACCTGGATGAGGCATTCAGAGGTAACTGCGCTGCCTGATGCAGCCTCTCCCTCCTTTCTCCCAGTTTTCCACTCCTGCAGCTCTGGTGCTGCTCTCACTGTCTGGGAACTGTTGGAGAATGCAGCAGCCCCCACAGACCAGAATGACCATCCCCATCTGCCAGGCTGCATGAGGCTGGGCTTTCCTGCTGATCTAGGGAAGGGTTTGGTGGTGGGCAGCCCTTACCCCATCCCTGGCCATGGTGGAGATGAACCAGGGCCATCCTGCTCTATATGATGGGTGTGGTGCCAGGTGAGGATGGATGACAGCATCATCCTAAATCTGGATATCGTTGTCCAAGGATAATGCTTGAGCTGGCTGGATGGTGTGGTACTGGAACAGGTTGCCCAGACGAGTTTTGAATGCCCCGTCCTTGGAGGTGTTCAAGGCCAGGTTGGATGGGGCCCTGGACAACCTGGTCTCGTGGCTGGCAGCCAGCCTATGGCTGGGGGGTTGGAAATGGATGATCTTTAAGGTCCCCTCCAACCTAAGCCATTCTGTGATTCTGCAGGGCAGGTGCCCTGTGCTTTGGGCGGTTTGTTGTGCTTGTCTGTGTGCTTTTGGAAGGACAGATGGTGATATCCCTTTGCTCTACTCTCTCCCTGCCAGATGAACGCTTCCCTGAATATGGAAAGGTGGAGTTTGTGTTTTCCTACGGCCCTGAGAAGATCCAAGGTAAGGCCAGCTCAACCCACAAGGAGGATCCGCACCCCGAAAAGTATAGCCCTAGGGCAATCCTTGCCCATAGAACCATAGAATCTTTAAGGTTGGAAAAGATCTGTAAGATCAGCCAGTCGAACTGTCCACCTACCACCAATGTTGCCTGCTAATTGTGTGACTTGGTACCATGTCTACCCTTTTGTTGAACACCTCCAGGGACAGTGCTCCACCACCTCCCAGGGCAGCCTGTTCCAATGCCCAACCACTCTTTCTGATAAGAAATCCTTCCTGATATCCAACCCAAACCTCCTCTGGCACAATTAGAGGCCATTCCCTCTGGATCTATTGCTAGTTACCTAGGAAAAGAAGCCGATCCATTTCTCTGTCCCAAGGCAACTCACCCATGACTCTCCTACCTTACCTCCTCTTTTTCCGTCCCCTGTGCCATCTCTTGGCCCCATCCCTCGTGTGCCAGCTCTGTTTTCACGCTGACCAACTATCCTTTGTCCTCCCAGGCATGGAGCATCTGGAGAATGGTCCCAGCGTCTCAGTGGACTACAACACATCCGACCCGCTCATCCGCTGGGACTCCTATGAGAACTTCAACATCCAGCGTGAGGACAGCACTGAGGGGACCTGGGCTGAGCCAGCACTGCCGGGGAAACACCTGGAGAAAGGTCAGGGCCGCGGGCGGCCGGCAGTGCTATGGGATGTCACCGTGCCTGGGGGAATAATGGCACTGCTTTTTGCGGGGAGCAAGGCCGGGTTCCCTCCTCCACAGCCCTATTCCCTCCCTCGCTAGGTCTGGTTGCAGCAGGCTGGCATGGCGGCTGCAGGGCTGAGGCTGCCAGTGTCTGAGGCAGCAGTGTGAGGGGGTCCTTGTTTATGGTTGTTCTCGCCTTATTTGGTCAGAGAATTGCACACCAACGTTTCTGGCACACCAGGAGCAAGCAAGCGGCGGTGGCGGGGCGGGGGGGTGGAAGTTGGCACGGGGGGGGGACACGGGACCAGCACCGGGGTGGGATCAACCGCCGCGCCGCTGCTTTGCCACTGCTGCTCCCTGACGCCCGGTGAAGGCTCGGAGAAGGCGGCAGCCTGGAGGTCAGGATTGGCTGCGAACCGGTGGGTTCCCCTTCTCACTCTGGCTCTGTCTGGGGTCCATGCTGGGTGCACAGAGGTTGCTGGGCTGGGCGGTGACCCCATGGTGGATAGCAGGGGATCCACTGGGGGTGGTGCCTGTCCTGGTGCTTGCAACCTGTCTGCTTGTCCTCATGGATGTGGGGGAAGCTGAGGTGCAGCAAGGTCCCTGGTTGACTGAGCAAACGTCCACATTTGGCTCTCTGGCCCAGCTGGGCTGCTCCACAACCCACTCTGTTGGCTTTATCCATGTCCTCGCCTGGCCTGGGCTGCCCCGTGGTTATCAGTGAGAGTGGGGTACACTGGGACCCCCCCATTCCCATCCCACTGCATGTCATTGGTCCCTGTGTAGCGGCTTGCAGCTCCGCCTGCCCTCCTGTCTCCTCCTCAAAGAGGCTTTGGGGTCGTTCTGGCTCTGTAATGAGTTCCCTCCATACTTATGGTAGCTGAGAAAGCTGAGGGAGGGGATGGCTGTTAGTGGGGTTCAGGTCTCCTCTGTTTGGGGTAGATGAAGGATGTTCTGCCCTTCCTGGTGGGGCCAGGCGGGTTCCAGGGAGCAGCTGGAGCACTGTGGGTTTTGCAGCTAGCTGGAGAGTTGCTGCAGAGAAATTTTTGGGGTACTGCACACTGGCATTGTGGATGGGGAGCGATTATTGCCTGGTTTGGTTTGGCTGAGGTCATTGGCTGAGAGAGGAGTGCTGGGGCTCGTACAGAGATGGTAGGGGGTTATCTCCAGGACCTGGATGTGTGGCTGTGGTGGTACAGAGCAGGGGGGACAGAGGGTTCCGCCATGCTGGGGCAGCGTGAAGTTGTGCGAAAGGGCCATGCATGTCCCTGACCCAGCGGGTCCCATAACTGCTGTCCCTTGGACCCACTCACCCTGCTGAACCTGGTATCCATCCCTGCCTCCCTCTGTACAAGCCCTGTCTCCACTGCTGGAATGGGGACTGCTGAGCCTGGGCCAAGCCCAACATCTGCAGGGGGCTTGCTAAATCCCCACCTGAGTAATGCTGCTGGCCCCTGGCTTGGCCATGCTCATGTGCTTGTGTTTTGCTCCCGCTGTGCCCGTGGCTGGGACAGCACAGTGGGGGTGTGAGCAGGCATGTTTATGGGGGGTGCCAGCAACCTGCATCAGCCCTGGCTGCTAAATCTCCTGAGGTGATGCTGGTGCCCTCCTGTCTCCCCATCCCATGCAGGGAGCAGCTTGGGCATCAGTCCTGCATCTTTCCATGGTCACAAAGTCCCTGGATTGGGTCAGTGCCACGGGTTTGTCCCCACCATGGGGTCAGTGCCATGCGTTTGTCTGCATGATGGGGTGGCATCTTGCTGGGCTCCTGCCTTGGGCCCGCTTGGACAGCCGGGGTGCATGGAGCAGCAGGCAAGCCAGGCTGTGTGAAGGCAGGGAGCCAGATGGGGCAGGCTGGGGCTGTTAAAGCCATCGGCAGAGCATTGAGGCTCTCCCCCCTGCGCCTGGCTCTGTCCCCTGGCCGGGCTCAGCAGGGAGGGAGCCGCTGGCTCTGCTCTCACTTTCGCCAGCTGACTAAAGCCGAAGGAATCCGCTTCCCCCTCCCCATCCCGCCCATCTCCGCCGCTCTGTGCTCTGGCCGCTGCGAGGTAAGGGCTCAGCGGGTGGGTGTTGGGGGGCACGGAGGGCTGGGATTGGATCCAGGGGGAGTTTTTCCTCTTTTCTTCTGATTATTCCCCATGGGGTAATGGTGAAGCATCCATGGGTTGGCTGGACTGTCGAGCTGGAGCGTGGGGATCACAGCAGGATGCAGGCAGGGTGCTCGGCAGGCAGTAAGAGCTCAGCCCCTTCTCTTTCCTCTTTAAACGGTCCTTAAACTGAAGGAGTGTGTCTGAGGGGTCCTTGGTGTGCCCAGAGCTGTGGAATGTGGGGTGAAAAATCAAAAGGTGGAAAAGCAAGCAAAAAAGGTGTGCAAAGATGCATGGGGCACACTGGTATTTGGGGAAACCAGGCTCTGAGTTGAGGGCTTGGGTGGAAATGCTGCTCCCATCATCGTTTGAGGAGGTGTGGGAGATGCACATTTTGGGGAGAGTGGAGGGGAAACCAGGTTTGGCCGATGGGGCCATTGGAAGGGTTTCTATGCCTTTTGAGCTGGGCACTTGTTTAAGAAGGAGAAACTCACATCTCCAGCCAGAGCTTTGGGTCTGCCTCCTTAAAGCATCACGTGTGGCCCAAAAGGCCACCCCCCTCCTCCTACACGGAATGTGTCACGGCTTTCTGGGGACAGGTGTGACGTGACGCCAGAGCCGGGCAGGGCTGGGGGGGCTCTCGAGCTGGAGGGTCCCTGGGCTGGGGGCTTCCTGCAGCAGGTGATGCTGTGGTGTGAAAGGAGCAGGCTGTCTGTCCGGCTCTTTTTGGAGAATCTGTCCATCTGTCTGCAAAGCAGAGGAAATGGTTAACGTGGCGCTGCACTGGCTGCCTCTGGAGGAAGTAGTTAATATTCATAACCAGGAGCTGTCTGTCCGGCTGTCCTCCCTGCCCTCCCTCCATGGCGGCTCGCCCCTCGCTGGGTTAAACAGGGCTGGGGCTCCGGCAGCCCCTGAACGCCTCCCTACTGCCTCTCCTCTGTGTGGTCTGGGCAGAGGGGAGGGAACCGGCACCTCCTCGCCTACAGCCTCCTCTGTCCTTCCCTCCTCCATCCCGCCCTCGCTCCCTGCTGCTGCGCCAGGTCTGAGCCCCACGGTCCCCCCCACTGCACTCGGGGTGCCCCTAAATTGGCCCCGGGGACACAGCCTTGCGGTGGGGAATAGCTCCGTGAGAGGGAAAGCAAAGCCAAAGGGACAAACGCCAGCCCAAAGCCAGCGCCGGCCATCAGCTCCTGTCCTGGACGGACACACGGAGCCGGCTGCAGGCGCCGCTCGAGCTGCCACCGCGCCAGGTCCCCTGGAAGGAGCGAAGGAAAGGGATTTTGCTGCCCGCTCCTTCTCTTTGTTCAGGATCTTTTCTTCTCTGTGCCCTTTGGTAAGTCCTGCATTTGCTTTTCTTTGAGCTGGATGGACTGGGAGAGGGGAGGGCTTGGGGTGGGGAGGATGGAATTCATGGCCATGGTGACCCCTGGCTCAGGGGCTGGGGTTGCTTCTTGCCTTTGTATCTGGACACATGAAATAGACCAGAGCTGGGGAGAAGTGAGCTCTTCCCTGATTTCTTCATCCCGTGTGGTCCTGCCTGGTGGGGCGGTGGCAGCAGATGGGATGCTGCTGGGGACTCGTTTGGGGGAGACGTGTTAGTATCCCAGCCTTGTCCTCGACACGGGTGCAGGACTTATGTGGGAGCACAATGCTGTGTGGGGCACAGACTTGAGATAGGGTTCTGGGATCTGGGATGTGCGTTCTTTACCACCCACTGGGCTGAGCCCCTCTCCTGATGTTACTTGCTGTGGGCTGGGTTTTCTCCCAGTCTGAGTGAGGGGGGCTGCAGGAGAAGGACCCCCAGGCTCTCCCCCAGCCAGCCCTGAGCTACACCAGGAGCTGAGCTTGGGCAGACACGCAATCCTCTGGGCTGGAGCTGTGCTGACCTTCAGGACGAAGCCTGACCTTGCCGGGAGCTGTGGCCACTTGCAAATGGGGACTTGGATTCCTGCCGCTTTGGGTATGGCAGCGTTGGCTGAGGCAGCCTGTACCCTCCTCTCTTGTTGATTTTTGGGGGAGCATGGTCCAGGAGTGGTATGGAGAGGAAGCAGGGAGCAGCAAATCTTCACCTCTTGTCATCAGAGCCCAGGGGAGCCATGGGGTTGAGGACAGGGTGTACAGTCAGGTATGGGGCAGGGGGCATGGCGTTCCTCGCTTGCCATTCCAGAGCCACTCTTGGGATGGAGGTCACCAAACTGCTGTGTCTTCATCAGGCTGAAGAGTGCAAGGCAGGTGGGACAGGCCCTTGTGGTGAGCTGTGCCCCTTGCAGACCCTGCTTTTGAGATGTTTCGCCCAGCAGTGGGGCGGTTCCCAGCCTACAGACTAATTAAAGCCTTTCCCATCTATTTTTTTCCCTTGGAGCCACGTGCTTCCATTTATATTTATTTATTCCCTTTTCCTCTCTATTCCCTTGCCCTATTTATCCCAGCCCCCTTCGGCTCTTGCCCTATTTCTTGGGACTGGCCAGCACCCGTCGCTGCCATCAGACAAGGGCTGGGCGATGTCCCAGCTCTGGGCGATGTCTCAGCCTCTCTGGTGTTGACGCTGCCACTGGACACGCTACTTTTTCCTTTCTTCCTCCCCTGGAAGGGATTCCCTCCCTCTTTCTTCCTTTCCCTGCTGTGAGTCGAATGCTGCTGGTTCCTGGCTGCGTGGAGGAGCACAGAAATCCTCATCCCTCCACACTGCATGCCCAGAGGGGACCCTGCTGTCCCTGGTGCATCACTCCACCTTCGAGGCCAGGGGGATATTCAGGGCTCAGCTGCCTTCCTGGGTTGCCAACCGAGAACTGCAAGTGGAAAACTGATGCTGAGAGGGCTCTTCCTGAGGTCGAAACAGGCTGGCTCGGTAGGTTGTATGCTGAGCGTTGCGTATGGTGAGGAGCGGTCGTGGCATGGGGTGAGTGCATCCCCATGGGCAGACAGGGATTGGCTGACGCGGCCCCGTGCCCCAGCTCAGGACTGGCTTTCGGAAGTGTTTTGCTCACAGATAGGAGTGCTCTGATTTCACACTATCGCATTAGGGCTGTCTTCCGCTCCTGAGTCAGCCGCTTGGCTCCTGGCCAGCGAAGAGTCATTTTTTCCTCCAAAAGAAAGTGTTTAGTGCTGCTCACAGCCCCTTCCAGGAAACCTTGTCGGGGAGCTGGGAGCTGGAAAAACAAGAGTCTGCAGCGCAGCCGGTGCTGTGCATGCTGCTGGGAGGGAAGGGCATGGTGAAGGAGGCTGTCCTCAGTGCCACCGCTGTGGCCAGGGTCTCGCTGTGTCCCTAAGGGTTGGGTGAGCTGTTGGGAAGTGGTGGTGGTGGGATCTGGGGGGCTTGGGGTAGGGCATGAGACCAGTGGTGATATTGCTGTAGTACGGTTTTGAGTTGTGCGGTGTCTCATGCCTACCGGGGAGGAGTTGCTGCGTGCTTGGGGTTGGGGAGAAATGCTGCTTGTGTGGGAGCTTCGGGGCAGCGTCCGGCCACTGGAGAAGGCCTGGAGCAGATCCACCCGCCCTGAAAGAGGGAAGGGAAAGAACTGAAAGGGTGGAAGCCTTGCTGTAGCCAGGGAAGAAAATGTCAAGGATGGGTCGCTGGGCTGGATCCATGCATGGTCTGTGAGGAGAGTGGGAGGAAGGAGGAGGTGGGAGGGGGCAGGTGAGTCTTGGGTCCATCTGTCTTCCACGCCAGACTGAGTGCATCTCCTCCTCTCCTGGCCTCCTGCAGCCTGTGTGCATGCATTGCCCCCACAGTCCCCGTTTGCCTTCCAGTGCCCCAGTGTGTCCCTTTGGGTGCAGCGGTTAAGCAATGTCCAATGGTATCAGCAGCCCCAGCCCTCCCCACTGGTGGGGCCAGGAGGAGAACAGCCACGGACTTTGCACGGAGCCGGGGGGCTGTTTGCTGGACGTCGGCGGAGCATGCGGTGCTTGCGGGGCAGGGAAGGACGGCACGGAGCCACGGGGGCGTGGGGAGGGGGCCTGGCACCGGCGTCTGTGCATGGCGGCGCCCGCGGGACCGCGCCAGGTGCGGAGGAGATGGCCATGCTGGTAGTTAAGCACTCCGGCGGCACGGAAGAGATCGAAACCACCGGCTAATGGCACCCATTAGCTACATGCAGAGAGCCAGCCATTGATCTGGGGTCTCGTGTTCGTTTCTCCCCTTGCAGAGGTTGGGCACACGCAAGGGCCCCTGGACGGGAGCCTCTACGCTAAAGTGAAGAAGAAAGACTCCCTGCACGGCAGCATCGGCGCTGTCAACGCCGCCCGCCTCCCCCTCTCAGCAGCCCCCAACCACGTTGAGCACACACTGTCGGTGAGCAGCGACTCGGGCAACTCCACAGCCTCCACCAAGACTGACCGGACGGATGAGCCGGGGGCTCCCGGGGCACCCGGTGGCCACGCAGTGCTGAGCCCCGAGGAGAAGCGGGAGCTGGACCGTCTCCTGGTCGGCTTTGGCTTGGAGAGTGCAGCACCCATGCACAACCACGCGCCGGGCCCCGCACCTGCCCGCCTGCCTGCCGGGCCGGGCCGCCACGTGGTGCCGGCCCAAGTGCACGTCAATGGTGCTGGCACGCCACTGCTGGCCGAGCGGGAGACGGACATCTTGGATGATGAACTGCCCAACCAGGATGGGCACAGTGTGGGCAGCTTGGGCACGCTCTCATCCTTGGACGGTACCACCACTGCCAGCGAGGCTGGCTTCCAAGAGGCACCACGGGTGGGCAGCCTCTCCTCGCTGCCCAATGGCCCGGCTAGCTACAACGGGGCTGAGAAGATGCTGAAGGAAGGGCTTTATGAGGCTGAGCCTCTCTCCAACGGTGCCTATCCCTACAGCAGCCAGAATACCCTGATGGGCCACCACCTCCGCGACCCACTGGCTCACTTACGGCCCTCAGCATCTGCACAGGAGCACCTGGCTGGGTACCCGCAGCGGCAGCCAGCTTCAGCTTCACCGGCATGGCTCCAGCCTCCGGTGCCGCAGCCCTACCTGTACGGTTATGACCTACCCAGTGCCCACCGCTCACAGTCCTTCCCGGCTGTGGGGACAGCCAAGTACGAAGCGAACCCGGCATTACCGCAGGCTCCGGCTCGCAGCACCAGCAGCCGGGAGGCTGTGCAGCGGGGCCTGAATTCCTGGCAGCAGCAGGGCGGCAGCCGACCGCCATCCCAGCTGCATGATGGCGGCTTGGAGAGCCACAGCCCCAGCCTATCCAGCTGCAGTCCCCAGCCCAGCCCTCTGCAGCCCATGCCCCCGCACAGTCACAGCATGCCCGAGTTCCCCAGGGCTCCATCGCGCCGGGAGATCGAGCAGTCCATTGAAGCACTTGATGTCCTTATGCTGGACCTTGCACCCTCCGTCCATAAGTCGCAGAGTGTCCCCTCTGCAGCCGCCCGCCAGGATAAGCCGGCTGCCATGCTCTCCTCGCTGTCTGCACAGCCACTCAGTGGTCACTATGCTCAGCCGGCCCCACAAGTGGTCCAGCCCAGATCCTTTGGCACCTCTGTGGGCACTGATCCCTTGGCCAAAGTCTATTCTCCTGGTCCACTGGTTCCTGCGGCTCGAAGTACTGCAGAGCCAGACTACACCGTGCATGAGTACCGGGAAACCTATACTCCTTATAGCTACCAGCCAGTGCCAGAGCCTCGGAGCTATGGCAGTGCACCAGCGAGCATCCTCCCGCTCAGCACCTCGTACAGCCCTGCAGGATCTCAGCAGCTTCTCATCTCCTCCCCGCCATCCCCCACTGCGCCAGCACAAAGCCAGCTGCCCCACAAGGGACTGGAGAGCTATGAAGACCTGTCGAGATCAGGAGAAGAGCCTTTGAATCTGGAAGGGCTGGTGGCCCACAGGGTGGCAGGTAGGACGCTTTGATTCCTTGGGGGGACAGGGAGGGGACGTGCGTCCTGAGCAGCTGCAGCCCACAGGGGTGGTATGGGGATGAGCCTGGTGGTGGCACCTTGCATGGTGGCAGTGAGGATGAGGGATGGTGACTCCTCATCTTGCTGGATCAAAGCCTGGGACTGAGCCAGCACCGATCCCAGGGAGGGGGCAACCTGTGCTGCTTGCTGAGGTCCCCCTGGAGCAGCTCAACATCTCAGGGTTGCCGTGCGGCTCCCAGCCTTGCGATAGGGCAGGAAGGGGCAACAACATCTGGGAAAGTGTGCTCTGACTGCCCGCCTGCCCTCGTCTCCAGCTCTGGGGGTTTTGAGGACACAGAGGGTCCCACCCCGCCCCCCTAGGAAAGAGCTGCCGCAGCACTGGTGCCTTCACTCCTGCTGCTCAAGCGAGCAGTTGTTTCATTGCGGAACGACATTTGGGAAAGTTTGGGGATGTGTCCAGGCTTGGGGCCAGCTTGTGATGCTGGGGCTTGGCAGCTCCGTCCGTTCCAGCTCTGCGCTCAGTCCAGAAACTCGCCCGGTATTGAAGGGAGGGGGAAGAGGGCTTGGCTGGAAAAATCCAACAGTGGCAACCCACCCAGCGCTGGGGCTGAGTCACCACTGCCCCAGGGCAGGGGGCAGCACTGTGGGGCAGGACAGGGGCACTGGGGGCAGTTTGCATCCACCCAAACCCCATCTTGAGAGTTCAAGACCCACAGAGCTATTCATGGAGCTAGGGCATTAAACAAACCCAAGGGTATGGAGATGCCCAAACCGCACAGTACATCTGGGCTGAACTTTTTAATAAGATTCCCCCTGAAACCCACTGAGCAGCTATGAGTAGGGGAAGAAGTAGAGTGGAAAAGAGGAGAGCCCTCAGAGGAGGAGGAATAGTGTTTGGGGTGGGTGGGAAATGGATGCTTGATGGCATCTATTGGAAATCCTGCGCCAGCGTAGGGGGCCAGGGCAGGGTCCTGGGTGCTGGGCTGGACTCAGTCCCACCTCAGTGTCCTATGGAGGAGAGACGAATGGGGATGGCCTCAGCCTGTGTCCACCTGTCCCCAGTCTGGCTGTCTGTGCCAGTGGGGACAGGGCGGGAGGGCTGACCCCTGGCCAGGAACGAAGTGTCCCCAAGCCAGCACTGGGCCTGGGAGGGGACGCTGTTGGAAGTCAGGCACGGACGGGTTTGTTTACATTCTCTGCTGCTATAAATTGCCTGCATGTCCTGGCGCGGTGACGAGGAGCATCTCGCACCTCCTCCATCCCCAGCACCCCGGTTCTGCTGTGCTTCAAGTCCCCTTCCTCCATCCTTCCATCTCACGATGGATGGGCCCTGTATGGTGCCATCCTCCAGGGGACAGTGTCAGGGCTTCAGTGGCATTGCACAAGGCCATGTGTGGCTGGGAGCCACAGCGTTCCCCGTTAGTGTATAAGCAGTGCCCGGAGCTATAGGGGAGGGGTGAGGTGAAGCAATGTTCCTGGCAGTTTGGGTGATGTGAGGGCAGCTCCAAGTGGGGCTTAAGCTCCCTTGGACCCCAGGCGACCTCAGGCTCATCTCTTGGAGCCTGACTAATCATCTCTTGTTTTCTCTCTCTGTCTCCCTGTTGTATCTCGTGACATTTGTCCTGTCTGCCCCTTCCTCTCCCCATGGGGTCCGTGTGTGTCCCTGTGATCTCCCACACTCCTTGCACCCTGTCCTGGTATGCTGGCAGAGTACAACGCCAAGCTCAGGGACCTCAACAAGAGCACCAAAGCCCCCCGTCCTCCTCTGAACCAGCAACGGTCCTTCTCCTCCTCCGGTTCGTTCATTCCACCTCCCTCCTTCCTCCCCCTCAAGACTTCTTTCTCCTTTTTTCCTCCTTCCTTCCTTCTTCCTTTTCCTCCTTTTTTTTTCCTACTCCTCCTTCCTGTCTCCTCTTTTATTCCCTCTCTTTCCTCTTTCCTTTTCCCTTCTTCCCTCTCTCTTCCCCCTCCTTGCCTGCATGCCGAGTGCTCCGTGTGTTGCATGGACATGGGAATGGAGGGAGGGGAAGCCCCACAGGAGGATGGAAGAGGTCTGAGCCTACCAAGCCGTTGGCACAGGGGAACGTGGCTGAATCGGTCCTGGGGTTGTCCCCAGCCGGGCTGGGCTCTGGTCTGTGGTGTTGGCGTGAATCCCTTTGGGATGGGCTGGAAAATCGAAGGCAAGGTTGAATGCTGGAGTGTGCTGCTCACAGCATGGACATCGCATCGGTGCCGTGGTGCTTTTTGGGGTGAAACATTGATGCCACATTGATGAAGCACTTTAGGATGGAGGAGAGCAGTAGGTGTGTCTGTGACTGATGGGACGGAAAAATTTGGGTCTTGTGGTGAGCGCTACAGGGCAGCGTTTGCTGCTGTTCTCCTGCTGAGAGGGAACGAGTTTTTACCTCTGTCTGGTCCTGGGAGTGACATCACCATGGGGAAGGGACAGCAGTGTGGACGCAGAGTGGGGGCAGGATGCTGTATTCTTGGCCACTCTGAGTGTGCCGTGACGGGGCACGCTGCTCCTGCAGAGGGACAAGGCGTCCTTGGGGAGCTGCTGTGCGGCCGAGCAGGGCTGCACATCTGCCGAGGGGGCACGGCTTTGCGGGAAAGGAGGGTTTATTTTTCAAGCATAGTTTCCAGCACATAAATCACCCAGGGGTCGGGAGGCTGTGCGCAGAGCCTGGGTTTCCTCCAGGCTTCGCTCCGAGCAGCCTGTGAAGTTTCCCACTCCCGACTCCTGAACAATGAGTCCCTTTTTTCCCCTCCTCCCTCCCCTCCCTGCCGTCCCCGTCTGTTTTCCATTTCTGGGGCTGGGGAGTGGAGCAGCAAAAAGCCTGCAAGCTGCTGGGCATCCGAGCGCTGAAAAGCAGCCTGGCCTTGGGACTGGCCCCACATTCCCCTCTCCATCCCCATGCAGCAGCTCGGGGTTGGGACACCCCAATGCAGCAGTGCTGGGTGACAGCCCTGGAGCACAACGTGCGCAAAGCAAGCCAAGGCAGGCATGCGCAACTGGAGGAGCCCAAGGAGGGCACAAGGTTTGGGGTGTCCCGGTGCGATGCTCCCCCTGCGGCACAGTATCCCAGAGACCCCCCCATGGGCTCTGAGCTGCCAGCCCCCGAGCACCTGCAGAAGGGATCGAGGAGTTGTGTTTCAAAGCCGCTCCGAGTGGAATTTTCCAGGCCGCCTCCGCGGCTCGAGCCAGCCCCGTTGGCTCGCGTCCCCCGCCTCTCAGCCGGGCCGCTGCTCCCCAGAGCGTTGATTTTATTGTTGCTGCCATTAACTGCGCTGATTAGTTCGAAATGCACCCGGCCACCTCCCTCCCTCCCTCCCTCCCTCCCTCCCTCGCTGCTGGAGGAGCCGGGGGCTGCGGCCGTGCACTGAGCGAGTGCAGGGGTGGACGGGAGGAGAGGTCAGTGGGCGCGAGGCGCAGAGCTCTGATGAGCAGGAGGAGCAGCTGATGGCTGCCTGTGCTCCGCCAGCCCGTGGGAAAGGAGTTGGTGTTGGAGAAGTGCATTTCCTGGAGCGTTCTGCTGGCCTCTTGTTTTGTTTCTTTTTTTTTACTTTTTCCATTTTTTTTCCCTCCCTTTTTCTCTCTTTTTACCCTGCTGCAATGCCTCTCTCAGCAGGGCGCATGGGAAGAGTAGAGGGGACAGTGCTGTCACCTTTGCCAGTCCCTGTGTCACCTTGTGTCACCTCGGCAGTGCATCTGAGGTTGGGGATTGCCTTGCTGCCATGCAGGCCCTGAGGACAGTCCCCAGAGGGACTATGAGTTGTGCTCTGCATGGCCCCCACTGAGCCCTCTGCACCAAACCCAGCACCGCAGCCAGCCTTGGCACTTCTTTGTTGGAAAAGCTTCAGTGCTGGGCTGGGTGGCGTGAAGGTTGTGTTTGGGCCATGCCACATCCCTCACCCCACTCTTGAAGCTCCTCTATCCCTGTTCCTGGCCTTTCTCCCAACCCCCTGGGATCACTGGTGTGAGCTAACCAGCCTTAGGCAGCCAGGACCCTATGTGCTACACTGAGCTCTGGGCTGCTTGCAGGATGCTCTGTGATGCTCACACCTCGCACACCTGATGCTAGGGAATGTAATAGACTCAACTTGGGACTCACAGTGCTTGGTTGGGGTAATGCAGCAAACCAGCCACTAGCCACAGCTCTGGCTTGCTTTTTCGCTTGCCCTTTTGTTGCTGCTGCTGAGCAGATCTGATCTGATCTGCCGTGGGACGGGAGCAGGTGAGTGCTGAAGCTGCTGACTCTGCTGGGCAGAGCCTCTTCTCCAGTCCCTCTTCGATCAGCCCTGGAGCAGCCCCATCCCAGTCGGCACCTCCTCAACCCCCACCCGTGCCCTGTGCTTGCCCGTAGGGGTGCAGTCCCGGGAGAAGTCCCCAGAGGAGAGCACCGTCTCTGCCCGAAGGCGAACCCCCAGCGACAGCCACTATGAGAAGAGCTCGCCGGAGCCCGGTTCTCCCCGCAGCCCCACCGTCCTCTCGCCCGAGGTGGTCAGCACCATTGCGGCCAACCCCGGAGGGAGGCCCAAGGAGGTGCGCTGGGTACTGGTGCTGGGGGTGCTGGTGGGGAGAGGGAAGGCTGGGAGGCAGCGTCCCAGAGGGTTGGGGTTTAATGATGCATTTTTGGTGAGGAGGTGAAAACTTTCCCTCTGGAGGTTTGTGCTCATTGCACAGATGGGACCAACCCTTTCTCCTGTTCCCCCCCCAGCCTCACCTCCACAGCTACAAGGAAGCCTTCGAGGAGATGGAGAGTGCCTCCCCCAGCAGCCCGACCTCCGGCGGCGGTGAGATTTCTCCCCCCACCCCAGCCTTCCCTGTCTCGCCACAAACCCCTTACTCCGACTCCCGTAAGTGCCGCGGCTCCGGGAGGCGGAAGGGCTCGGTGGGTGGCTTTCGTCAAACCAGAAATTTGCCAAGGGTCAGACAGCTCCGGGCTCCAGACACCCACTGCCACGATAATTGCTCACTCCTCCCTCCTCCTCCTCCTCCTTCTCCTTCTCCTCTCTCCTTCACATCCCACCATCTGCATCCCGCTCTTGGCACTGTCCTGTTGGCTTTTCCCCATCCTCCACTCACTGGGGTGTTTCTGCAGAAGGGATGAGGAGAGGGGCAGGGTCAGAGAGATGGCACCATCCCATTCCTGCACCTCCCCATCTTTTCTACCAGCATGGCACAAAAGCTACCAAGCAATAAGGAGACAGCAGGGGAAGTAGGGTCGGAGGTTCAGGACAGACTCTTGCACACTGTCCCACTTCCCACTCACTGTTTTTTAGGGCAGGAATGGCATAGGGCTGCGAAGGGTGTTGCATGTGTTCTGTCTCTGCTCCTCTGGCTCCTTTCTGACTAACCCCAGCTGTGCAGTTGTGGTGGGTTTGTGGGGACCGGGTTTGTGTGACTGGCTCTGGTGACGACCCCCAGTGCAAAAGAGCAGCTGGTCAACTGGGAAACCCATAGAAAAGATGGTAACCTCTCTGCCCTCCCAAAATAACCTTCTGTAGGCTGACCACAGAAGGATGCTTCAGGGCTGGCAGTCAGCCCTTGTCCTGGTCCCACTCGGCAATGCTGATGCCCTTTGCAGACCAGGCTGCTTCCCCCACGCTGCTGCTGTCTGTCCACTGATGTTTGAGTCCTGTTTCATGGGATGCAGTGATCGGAGTGTGGGAATGTCCCCGGGGCGTTTGGCAACTCAGAAATGGCCCTGTTGTTCCTTGGGCCCAGCAGGCCCTTGGCAGAGGGACAGTGACTCATTTTGGGGGATGAGTCACACAGAGGTGACAGAACAGCCTGTCAGGGGAGGTGGCCCAGAGGCAGCATTTCTTGTCCAGTGAAAGTCAAGGAGGAAGTTTGAAGCTCAAGCTTTCAGGCTTCACTAGAGTTTCACCAGGGGTGATACAGGAACTGTTCCTCTCCACGGGAACACCACTGTCTCTGACCCTGGGAGAACCACATAGTTTGTCTGCCAGCATTGACAAGGGACCAGACCGGGGGAAATTAGTTTTTGGGAAATCGGCCACCTACCAAAGCCAGGTTTCCCAGTGACTTGGCTGCTCCAGACTGAGGCTGCCCTGAGATGTGGCCGCTGGGGAGGGGGTTGCCTTTCCTACCACCCACCGCCTCCTGGCATCCCTGCTGCAAGTTGGGATGCTCAAATGCTGATGGTGGAAGAAGCTCCAAGGTGAATGCTTGGGAGGGAGAGCAAGCTGGGATGTTGGCAGAGCTGGTGGAATGCAGCACTGGGGAGACGAGGCAGATCTGTGGGGTAGGAGGGGATAGGAGGCACAATCATGCCCCATTAATCCCAACCATCCTGCACTGCCGGTGCAGCCATAGCCATTGCCATGCATACATAGGCAGCTCCCACTGGTATGTATGTATGGGCTTGGGGGTGCAGAGCTTCCATGTGCATTGGCTCCCCTTGGGGAATGAGCTCTGTACAAACATAATCACCTGCCCGTAGAGCTGTTCTGTGAGTAGTGGATGTGTTAGCAGTCCTAGAGCAGTGGGGTGTACACAGCCCAGCCTCAGCTCATGCAAGTGTAGGGGTAGGCAGAGGAGTGGGTTGGATGGGAGGGCTGGGGAGGGGGAGTGGGGTGATGATGGAGGTTTCATGCCTATGGTGGGACAAGGTTGAGAGATGGGGGCTGGGCCTGCCCTGTTGGGAATTGCCTCCCTTCTGTGTCCTGCCATTCTCCAAATGGGACAGACTGCTTGTGCACACTCTGTCCTCTGTGTGTCCTCAAGTGGTGATGCTGCTACAGGCTTGGGCATCCCCTCTTTCTGGCAGTCCTGAGTGCAGCCAGTGGATGGGATAGGGCTTACCTCCTGGGCAACACTAGCTCCAGCCTTTTTGAAGCTTCCCCACCTATCCTGCCCTTAACGCTGTTGTTTCCCCCCACCCCGGTGCCAACAGTGCGCTCTCCACCCGGCCTGGCCAAGACCCCTCTCTCAGCACTGGGGCTGAAACCCCATAACCCAGCCGACATCCTGCTGCACCCAGTGGGAGGTGAGTGCAGGTTGGGGACTGCGGGTGGCTTTCCTTGGGGGACATCTGTGAGGGCACCTCTTGGGTGGAGGCTCCATTGGATGGAGAAGGCACTTCTTCCTCTGTGCTTGGGCCAGGCTATTGTGGAGACCTTCCCGTAGGGATATGGGGATGCAGGGTTCTGGACATCATCTCTGGAATGGCCAGGATGGACTCTGGAGATATATGGGGTCAGGAAGGTGTAGGGCTCTCCTCTGCCTTCTGTGTGCTCCTTAACTCAGAACTGCTTAACTCAGATTTCTCTCTCTCTCTGTCTCACTCCTCCCTTCTTCCACTTCTGCCCTGCTCCCATCACTCCCCTCCATCTCTCAGAGCTAGAAGGGGAGGCGGGAGCTGACTCTGAAGAAGGTAAGAAAAGCTTTTCCTTCCCTGGCTCTCTCCCCTGTGGGTGCCCATCACACAGAGCACCAAGGATGCCATGGTCTGGACCTGGGGTGCTCAATGCCTGGGTGCCCCCCAGCGATGGTGAGGCTCTGGGGTGGCACATGGCCTCAGAACAGAGCGCCTTGCATTACTCAAGTGCCGCCTGCAGTTGTTGGGTGGTTTTACTTTCTTCTTTAATGAAACTTTGGGCCCTCGGGGCCAGGATAGGGAACTATTTGTTCCAGATACTTCCCAGGGAGGGGATGTCTCCTCTCGGCATGTTTGCTGCACTTCCTGCGGCTCTGTCAGCATTTCTCCCTGGGAGTTCCTCAAAATGCAAATAACCCCAACCTGCACGTTGTGTAACGCTGGAGAAAGTGTTTGCTTCGGGAAAACAACAAATATTCCAGTCCCAAGGCTGATTTTTCAGTGATAGCTTCTTGGATACACCAGAAGAAGAGCTGGGACAAATCCCAGCTTTTTCCTCCTGTGCTGTGTCTCCCAGCCCTCTCCTCGCCACTCTCTGAAGCTCTGCTTTTCTATTCCTTGGTTCTCAACACAGTTTGTGTGTTGGTGGCTAGCCCAGAGCATGGGTGTCCTTGTGGTGGCTGTGCAAGTGGCCTCTGCCAACCTCTTGCCTTACTTCTGTCCTGCAACCTCTTGGATAATGTGGTGGCGTGTGTGGGCTGAATCTGGTGTTTTGGCTTTGGGGAGGTTATGGGAAATGTGGAGATGACAGTTTGAGGACACAGGGACAACCAGCAAGATGGGGAGGTCTTGGATGGTGGCACTGCTCTGGGCTGGTTGGGAAAGGAGATGTAATTTTGGGTGCTAAAAGAATAGTGTGGTTCACCCTACGGCATTGTGGCTTGGATGGGAGAGGTTGGACATGGTTTGGGGAGATGCAGCCCCCACCAACAGCTCCCCTGAGCCCAGGACACCCTCAGCACGCTGCTCCATGGGGTTTCCATCCCTCTGGGACCAGGGGGATGTGCTCAGCCCCTCCCCTTCCCCTTAATGGGCAGTGCTGGAGCATGGGGCTGCCTGTGCCCTCTTGGAAGGCTTTAGGACAGACTTTAGGCACAATGTTGGCTATTTCACAGCCCTGATCGGGGTTCTGAAATCACTGCCCACCCCCCGGATGACACGTGGCTTCTCTGTTCCCCTGCTGTCTTCCCATCTTTGCAGCCTCTTCCGAGAAAACACCAGGAAGCAAGAGCTGAGTTTTCAGCCTAGAAAAAAAATCCTGCTCCAAACTTCTCTTTTTCCTTCTCCCCCCCCCTTTTTCTATACTGAACCAAACAACTCCAACATGTGTCTGCAGTGTCACATGTCACCATGGCACGTATACGTGCACACACGTGGGCTCTCCTCCCCGCTGTCCTTGTCCCCGAGCCCTGTTCCTGCCTCCCTGCGGCCTCCACGTTTACAGGAGGGATTGGTATTTTCGCAGCCGTTTGCTCTTAACCTCTTGCAGGCTGACTCATACGTACTGTCTGGCTAATTTTAGGCTGGGGTGGGGAGATGGGTGGGAGATGTGAGTAGCTGCAAAATTAATTTAATTACCCAAGCAGTGCTGTGTTTCTTGCAGCTGCCCCAGCCGTCTCCTTGGGCACTGCCTTGTCCCTGTCACTCTGACCGCGTGTCCTGCCGGGTGCTCAGCCCAAGCTGACATCTTCGGTCTGGTTTTGTCTCTTTTCTGGGCTAGGAGATAAGCCCCACAGCATCGATTCCTCCTGTGGGCAGATGGGATGCTGACACAGGGACATGGAGAGGATCAGGGGAACCTATGACTGTCTTTTTCCTTGCAGTCTCGAGCACAGAGCTGTGCATTGGCCTCACTGGCTCTCTTGCCTATGGGATTAGCCAGAGCCTGGCTGTTATGACTAATAGTAATAATGTTTGTAATGCTAATTAGTGCTGTGGAGTCGCCTTGGGCATGGTCAGCCTGGAGCTGGCCTGGAGCTGGGGACCTGCAAGGATGCCCAGCCCAAAGCTCCTGGCACGGGACAGCTTGGTGTCTCCAAAGGAAAACTGCTTTTATTGGGAGTGCTCACAGGCTCCAGTTTCAAGCAGGGATGGGGGAAAATGCTGGATGCTTCAGTGGAAATAGCTGAGGCTGCTCTTTGTTCCCAGATGCTGGAGGTGCTGGGGGAGATGGGCTGTGCAGGGCAGCACCCTGGTCCCGCCATGAGTCAGCGTGGGCTGTGCCGTGCTGTGCTGTTGGCTCTATTTTTAGGGGGTGAGGATGATCATGGAGCACGACGTGTGCCCTGTGGCATCCCAGCCTGGGAGGGACGCTGATTCAGAGCCTGGTGGAGGGGTTGTGGCATGGCACTGAGCGATGATGGGTCGCACCACGTGGCCCTATGTGCTGTGTCCCCTTGGGGATGGGACTGGGCGCGACCCTCCCATCTCTGTGCCCAGGGTCTTCAGCATGCCAAGGAGGAATGCTAATGCACAGATGAGCCCCATGTTTTTGCACAGCCCATGGGGGGCTGGAGGAGCTCAGTTCAGGCATCTTCTCTGGCTCAAAAGGGGATACAGAAAAGGGCATGGCCCCATTCCCATGCCAGCTCATCTCTTTCCTCTCTTCTTTCTCTGCAGAGCCCAGGAGCTATGTTGAGTCGGTGGCCAGGACGGCCACGACTGGCAGGGCAGGGAACCTTCCAGCTGCCCAGCCTGTGGGCCTGGAGGTGCCTGCCAGGAATGGTGCCTTCAGCAACTCCTTCACTGTGCCCAGCCCCATCTCTACTAGCAGCCCCATCCACAGCGTGGACGGGTGAGTATGGGGGTGTAGGTCTGCAGGAGGCAAAGGGTCTGTGCTAACCCCCTAACCCCGGGAGCTTTGCTCCCTTGTAGTGAGATGGTGCCATCCATCCCTGTCCCCTCCACCCTGCCCATTGGAGATGAAAGAACCAGGTATTTTGCTGGGAGAGGAACTGGGAAAAGGCTCTTTCTCCTGTATTTTGGTGGAGAATTGGTGTGTGTGGGAACTGTGAAGCTGCCTCCAGTTGCTTCCTGTAGCTGGCGGGACTCATCCCACCGCTGCTATCGAGCAGCTCGCTGGTGCCATGCCTCAGTTTTCCTGTGCCTGCTTGGAGGAGGGGTCCAACCAGCGGCAGGAGTGCAGTGGAGCTGAATCCTCTCCTCCCGATCTCTCCTCAGTGCCTCGCTCCGCAGCTACCCATCGGAGGGCAGCCCCCATGGCACAGTTACACCTCCCCACGCTGTGGCTGAGCCAGCTTACCGGTCACCCATCGTCTCACAGACGCCCTCTGCCCACAGCAGCTACCAAACTTCGTCTCCATCATCCTTCCAAGCGGGAACACTGGGCTCTCCCTATGCCAGCCCTGACTACCCTGACGGCCGAGCCGGCTTCCAGCCGGACCCCCAGGCTCGGCAGCAGCCACAGGTCAGCGTGGTGGGTGTCCACGCACTGCCAGGGAGCCCCCGCACCCTGCACCGGACAGTGGCTACCAACACGCCGCCCAGCCCTGGCTTCGGGCGAAGAGCTGCCAACCCCGTTGTTGCCAGCACACCCGGCAGCCCTGGGCTGGGCCGGCACACCATGTCCCCTCATGCGCCACCGGGGAGCCCCAGCCTTGCCCGGCATCAGATGGCAGCCATGCCTCCTGGCAGCCCCATGTACGGCTACTCCAGCCCGGAGGAGAGGCGCCCAACGCTGTCCCGGCAGAGCAGTGCGTCCGGCTACCAGCCTCCCTCCACGCCGTCCTTCCCTGTCTCACCGGCGTACTATCCTGGCACCAGCACGCCGCACTCCTCCTCCCCAGACTCCGCCGCCTACCGCCAGGGCAGTCCCACTCCGCAGCCCGTGCTGCCTGAGAAGAGGCGGATGTCAGCCGGCGAGCGCTCCAACAGCCTGCCCAACTACGCCACGGTCAACGGCAAGGCCTCCTCGCCCCTCTCCAGCGGCATGTCCAGCCCCAGCAGCGGCAGTGCTGTGGCTTTCTCCCACACCCTGCCGGATTTCTCCAAGTTTTCCATGCCAGGTAAGGGATGCTGTCACCTCCATCCCTCTGCAGCTGCCTGCTGTCCCATGTCCCCTTCTCATCACCATCCCACGGGGTTATGTCCTGATGTACTCCTGCCCAGCTGTGAACTCGCAGCACCGCTGAGGCTTGGACTGTTTCCTGATCTTTTTTTTTTTGCTTATCAAAAACGGTGAATCCAAACAGGAAAAATACCGATTCGGCATCGGGAGCACGCTGTCATGCTGGTGTAAACAGCGTGGGGATTTGTGTATGGGGAAGATTAAAGTGCCTGCAAGCAGCTCGCATCCGCCTGGCTTCTCTCTGCCGTGGGGACGTGCCGACCTCCTGGCCCCGTTCCTGGTGTTTGTGCCCCAGGGAGCTCCCAGTGCTATGCTCCGGGCCCCCTCCTTGTTTCCGAAGGGGTGCCGTGCCCTGCGTGTTGCTATGCCCGTATTGCCGTCCCCTGTTCCCATTACAAGCCGCCACTGTGACGCCGAGATCGGGCTGATAGGAGTAGGGAAATAAAGTGCTGGGGCAGCAGTGGCTCCAGCTGCCGCTCCGGTTTGGCTGCCAAGCAGGTGGCCCTTTGTGGGCACACTGGCACCTGCAGTGGCCCCATGACCGCGGTGGCCAGGAGCCACTGTGGGGAGCGGGGGCCTCTCGGCGCTCGCATAGCAGTGAGTGCGATAGGAAGAGCTTGAGCCTCTCCTACCAGATCACGAAGGGCTCTTCCCAGGCCCCACACTCAACTTTAAATAGAGTCACAGAATAATTAAGGTTGGAAAAGACCACTCAGATCATTTAGTCCAACCATCAACTCATCCCCACCGTGCCCACTAACCATGTCCTCAGTGCCACATCTCTGTGGCTCTTGAACACCTCCAGGGATGGTAACTGCACCCCCTCTTGGGGCAGCCTGTGCCAATGCAATTACCATTCATTCTGAGAAGAGCCCAGGGGAGGCATGAGCTACCAGTGAAGATGAGGTTGGGGTTAAGGCGACATGTTGGGGCTGTATGGAGGTGAAGGTACCCATACTCTCAAAGAGGTGGGAGTTGCCCAAATCTCACACGGAGTTTTAGATAGAGTCTCCTTTGACTTTTTTCTTCTCCTCTTCCCTTCCTGCAGACATCAGTCCCGAGACTCGTGCCAACGTGAAGTTTGTGCAGGACACTTCCAAGTACTGGTACAAGCCAGACATCTCCCGAGAGCAAGGTGTGTAGGTGACATGTGGCAAAGGACTTGGAGTGAGCTGGGCTGTGCCTGCTGGTGTAGGTGGGCACGCTGCCTCTCACCACGCCAGGTCTGAGCTCTGCCCTTTTCTCCCCCAGCCATCGCGCTGCTGAAGGACAGGGAGCCTGGGGCTTTCATCATCCGGGACAGCCACTCCTTCCGGGGAGCCTATGGCCTTGCCATGAAAGTCGCTTCCCCACCTCCCACCGTCATGCAGCAGAACAAGAAAGGTATTATGTGTCCTCCTCCTTCCCATGCCGAGATGCTTTCTATTGTTTCTATTGAGCGGGCAGCTGGGGCTACCAAGCCAGACTGCCCTTGGGTATGCGCTGATGCGGATTGCCAGCCTCTGCCATCCCCCAGGGCATGGGAACATACCAGACATAGAGGGCTGGGGGACATCTTTCCCTGGGCTTTGGCATGGTGAGATGGGCACAGCCCATCAGCAACACAGCTTGGGGTGTGCAGAGGATCTGGTTCCAGGGAGGGTGACTGTGGGTGAGCCCGTGGGATTGCAGTGGGTTGGTGGAGGGAGGAGAAGGATGAGGGCGGCTCTGGTGTGACAACGTTTGGTCTCTTCTCAGGAGACATCACCAATGAGCTGGTGAGGCACTTCCTCATCGAGACCAGCCCACGGGGTGTGAAACTAAAAGGATGCCCCAATGAGCCTAATTTTGGTGAGTACCCCAGGTGTGATCGGGATGCCTTTCCTTTGCTGGAATGTCCAAGCAGAGCAATCAGGTACCTGGAAGAGCTGTCCCTGAGCTTTCTGGAGGACAAGTGATGCTGCTGGGCAGGGTAGAGATGAGCCCCTATGGGCATGGTGGCTTCAGGGAGGGGAAATGCCACACGTGTTTCTGTCCACCCAGAGCACCAACACCCTGACAAGCTCCTGAGCTCCTGTGCTGGGCAGGCTTGTCCCCAGCCCTGTGCTCACCTTCTCCCTTTCTCCCCAGGCTGCTTGTCGGCTCTGGTCTACCAGCACTCCATCATGCCTCTGGCCCTGCCCTGCAAGCTGGTCATTCCTGACCGAGGTAAGAACCAGGGCCAGCAGCATGGGGTGGCACTGCCCCTCTGCTCTTCGGGGTGGGAGCTCCTCCTCCAGCCAGGAACCACGCGTGGGCTGTGTTTTCCCCATGTGGACCAGCTGTGGGGACATGCTCTGTACTATGAGCCATGGCTCATTCCTGTGCTCAGATGGTTCAGAGCTAGGCTCGGCTTTTCCCTTTATCTCCAATGCACTATTGGTACTGGTATCCAATGGTCAGCATTTGGGAAGGGGATAGTGCATCTGCCCCCAGCACCTGGTAGGTTTCCAGGCAGGGGGCAGCAGCCACGTCCTATCTCTTTTAGATCCCATGGAGGAAAAGAAAGATGCTGCGTCGACCACCAACTCGGCCACAGACCTTCTCAAACAGGGTGCGGGTGAGTAGAGAGGGGCTGCTGCAGGGGGACCGTGGCCCGGAGCAGTGGCTGACACCACTTCTGCTTTTTCCCTTCCAGCCTGCAATGTCCTCTTCATCAATTCAGTGGAGATGGAGTCACTCACGGGCCCCCAGGCCATCTCCAAGGCTGTGGCAGAGACGCTGGTGGCCGACCCCACACCGACAGCTACGATCGTCCACTTCAAAGTCTCTGCACAAGGCATCACCTTAACGGACAACCAGAGGAAGTAAGAGCCCCTGCTACACGTCCCTGGGTCCTCAAAGTCCAGGTGTGCGTGGGACATGGGTGTTCCACTGGGAGCATGAAGGATGTCCCTCAGGGATGTGAGCCTGGTCACAGACCTTGGCCCTGACTTGTGGAGTATCCTAGGGGACAACCAAGGGAGTTGTGATGGGAAAAGGTGGGGGCTGACTGGCTGTGACGCTCTGTGCCTTGTGTTTCAGATTGTTCTTCCGACGACACTATCCTCTCAATACTGTCACCTTCTGTGATTTGGACCCCCAGGAACGAAAGTAAGTTCTAACCCTTGGGGAGCATGTTTCCCCTGCCCTTTTCCCTTCCCCAGGCCACCGCGCTGCTTGGAGCGGGGTCTTTGCTTTTCTCTGTCCCCCTTGCTACCATAGTGTGGAGGAGGCACCATCCCTTACACTTGTTCTCCTTGCAGGTGGACTAAAACTGATGGCAGTGGCCCAGCCAAGTAAGTGTTTGTGTGCTCAGTTCCTCCCAGTTGCTGTCGGGGTGGATCCCACTTGGGTTTGAGCATCACCTCTATGAGCCCCTGGCTGGGGGATGCCCCCACATGGTGGACTTAGTTGCCTGAGGGATGGGCTCTTCTCCTTGCTATGGGAACTTTTCACCCAAGCGTGAGAGCACAGCTCCAGGAACGGAGCCCAGTTCCGGGGGTTAGTTCCCACTAATTTTAGCTATTGTGTTAGAGAAGGAGTTTTTATTAGGATGTCCAGCTGCTGGGATGTTTCCCCTCTCCAATTAGAAATGCCACAGCCTGGGCCTGTCTCACATTCTGTTCCCCCATATTTATAACTTCAGTTTGCACGTTCTAATTAAAAAAAAAAAAAAAAAAAAAAAGACATTTCATTTATTGGGGGAGAGGCAGACAGAAATAACCACATGGTCTCATCCAGCTCTGTGGGCAGCAGTGTGTGGGTCTGCACTCTCAAGTGTCCCCGTGTGGCCTTTCCAGTGTTATGGGATCCCTCACGTGCCTCAAGGTCCTTGTCTGGGAACAGTCATGGGGTGAGTGGCTGGGATGGTCAGAGCAAAGAGGGTTTGACCAACAGTGTTGGTCTTCAAAGAACCAGCAGCAAGAGGAGGATTAGGCTGGTCTTCATGTGGGCTCTTTGGGGCTTAGGATGTTTCCTAGTGGGCCACGCGAGATGGATGTGGAAGAGCAGAGGGTTGACAAGGCCATACTGGAAGAGGGTGGTGGTGTTCCTTGGGTGAGGAGCGCTGGCAAACCTCACTGAGCCTCCTGCCTTCTTCCCACCCAGGCTCTTCGGCTTTGTGGCCAGGAAGCAAGGAAGCACCACGGACAACGTCTGCCACCTCTTTGCAGAGCTGGACCCGGACCAGCCGGCTGCGGCCATCGTCAACTTCGTCTCCAGGGTCATGCTTGGCTCCGGCCAGAAAAGATGAGCCGGTGCTTGCGGGTGATTCTTGAATTTTGGAGAAGGACTTGGAGCTGATCCGAGAAGGAGTGTGAGGAAGTGCATTGTGGGAGAGGGAAGTGAATTCGGGGGGGGAAGGGTTGGAATTGTGGAGGAAAACAGCAAACAAGGACAAAAAACCAAAACAAAACCCTAAAAACTCGACACAAGCTTAACACACACATAGAAGAATCAAACCACACACCTATGTAACAGAGCCATGAAGTCAACACCAAACAGGGAGAGGATGCGGATGCATGTCCCACCGCAGGGAAGGTGACCAAAGTGAAGGTGGCAGCGAGAGGAGTTCCCAGCTTTTGGCATCGCAGTCCTGAGGCCACACCAAGTGGTGATGTTTGCTCCAGACTGAATGCAGGGTCGTCATTTGGAGGGGAAAAAAAAAAGAAACAAAAGAGCAAAAACCATGAAAGGAGCCTTCATCGGTGAACATCTGTTGCATTTTGACACAGCCTACAGGGGATAATGCCCTGACGCAGCGTGGGCTCAGGTCTGCAGGACGCTGGAGGAGATGCCGTTGGAAACCTCCCCTTGCCGTGCTGCAGCAGAGGGTCCTGCCAGCTTACACCGAAATCTACTGGCCACCCTGCTGTGGCATGCAACGGCTTGGTCCCAAGCCCTCTTGTCCCCTGGGTGCTTGGCTTTGGGCTACCCTCAGCTGCTGGCCCAGAGCCCAGCACAGGTGAGACATTGCGTGTCCACCCACAGAGGGGCAATGTAGCATCTCCTCCACTCCTGGGTGGCTCCTGCGCTCCATGCCTGGAGGAGGAGGATGCTCCTGGGCTGGTGGAGGAAGGAAGGCACCTCCTCGCCCATATCTTCCCCTTTTCCCTCCTGTCACCAGTCCTTTTTGACAGTTTTCTCCTGTGGCCTGTCACACATTCTCTTAACAGAAAAAAAA
>JACDJE010000134.1:488063-870253 GCA_016647715.1 Pavo muticus
TGAATGATCAGCATCAGTTTCTTTTTTCTCCCCATCGCATTTCATAGAATAATTAAGGTTGGAAAAGATCTCTAAGATCATCCAGTCCAACCATCAGTCCATCACCACCATGCCCACTAACCATGTCCCTCAGTGCCACAAACTTCTCCAGCTGTGTGGGACCTTTCATTACTCAGGGAAGAAAACTCTGAATGTATAAGATGCTCAGCTACGGACCTGGGCCTCCTCCCAGCCTAGACGCTCTTTGCACTGTGGGCTCATACCACTAGAGGTCGGCCGGTCCCTACCGATGGGACCGTTGGAAGGAGAAGGAGGGAGCAGCAGGCCAAAAGGACTTGGCTGATGGAGCCTTGTGTGTGTGTATGTGACAGATACTTCCTCTCCTATTGACATTTCTCCCGGCCTCAGGCCAGCTTTCCAGACTTGGTGCTGCTCCTCATATAGATCGGTGTATTTGACATGCAAGAAGAAAGGCAAGTTTTTAAGGGCAAGGGAGTGCTGGGACAGCTGGAGTGCCAGCTTTTCCTGGAAAATAATGAGAGAAAATAAAAAGATTTGTGCAGTCAGCCAGTGCACACAGAGCTCTGGCAGCTCTGTCATTGGAAAGGTGAAGAGTTATCCTCAGCCTCACAGAGAGGGGCTCGGTGCTGGCTGCACTCTGCCTGCTGCTCAGCGATCAGCAGGAATTGGTGACTTCTTGTCGTGTCCTCAGGACCTTGTGCTGAGTGTGAAACCTGTAAGGGCTGAGTCCCACCCGCTGTCAGTGCAATTAGCACTAGAGAGGTGGCCAGGGAGGTTAATGAAGATCCAGCTCCTGCTTTGCTTGTTTCTGTCCATCTACAAAGAAAGGGAAGAGGTTAGGTTAGCATAGCTTGTAGCTGTGCTGAGTGCTCTGTACTGGTGGTGAGGGCATGGGGGATGGCATGTTGCAATTAAACAGCAAGTATTAGTCCAGCAAAATTGTGAACAGAAGGTGACAAGTTGGTTGTGAGCATTGTATTAATGGAATAAGGACAAGACCTTTTGTACACCAAATGCTGTCCCCAAAACCACGCAGCCCTCCTGTCTGGTTGTCCTGTGCTGCTCTTGTAGGTGCTGTATTCCCATGCCAGGTCAGATAGGCCCAATACTTTATAAGACCCTGAGATTAAATTGTGTTGAGGCTACAGCACAGGCGACATCTTGGTCCAGGACCCAGCCACTTTCCACCATGGCTGGAGATGGGCTACAGGCCACACCATAGGCAACCCAGACATCACACCAGCCTTTCTCAGTGGCTTTTGAAGTTCAGGGATCCTCTCCCCCTTCTGGAACACGACTCCCAAATGTCTGCCTACAGCTGGATTCAGCCGAGAGAAGTCTGGCTTTACTTTTATTTCTTTACAGGATGCTTGTGTGCTTGCACATCTGAGCTTCTATCTATTACTGTCTTTGGTTTCTTGGCTGCCATGCAGGATGCTGCACGCTTGCACTGTCCACAAACCATGCTTCAATGAAGAGCCCATAGAATGATTCTCACCTGATTCTCTGGTTTCGGAGTTATTGGAAGGGCAGTGTAGTTTCTTCATTTACCTGTCCAAGCTTTAGGTAACTGTGGGAGCGAATCGCTCAGAGGATGTGTCTCAGTCCCCTGGGCAGCAGCCAGCCCTGATTCCATCCAGATGCTCTCCAAATGGCTTTCAGCTGTCTCTCCTTGAGGAGAATGGCTTGGTACCTAACACCCAGCTCAGTGCGTGGCTCAGACAGGCTGCTCCCCGCCAGTGCTTCCAAGAACTCTGCAATCCAGCAGCTTCCTCCAGTCGCCAGGCGTTAGGCCCTGCCAAATCTTCTCCGAGGAGACGGTGATGACAGAGTTTGCTTTACGGAAGGGGAGAAGCAAGCCTACCTCCAAGCACAGACACCCAGCCAGCTGTGGAGAAGTGGGTGAATGGAGCTACAAAGCTCTGGAAAATCAGAGCTCTGCGCTGGTTGCGGCCATTCCAGCGATGGAGGGAACTAGCTGGTTGGAAGTCAGCCTTCTGCTGCGACTAACTTCAAAAAGGGCCGAGCTGTAACTGGTTTGAACTCAATATCTCAGTTCTTCCATTTGTTACCTAGAGGAGGCCAATTTTTGTAATTTTTGGAAACTCATCTCATGTAATCATAACCCTACGGTACAAGAAAAAAAATACTTTATATAAATACCGACGTGTTTTGTGACACAAAAACCAGATACAGTATATGGAAAATATAACCTCCTTCCCTCTGGAAATGGCTTGGGATTATCTACTTCTTGTTCTTGTAACTCATTCTCTACATGTCTCTGCTTCAAGGGTGATTTACTGCAAATATCTTGGTGTTCCTTTTGCTGTATTGATTCATAAGAAATCCTTTCACAATGAAATCATATTTTCCATGAACGACAACAACAAAAAAAAGTCAGATAGAAGATGAAGAATATTATTGTAACAGGAAAATGGCTAGGACAAAGAAAGCTTATAATTCTGTAAACAGAGGTTGGGAGGAGGCTTTTGGGATTGAGTTTCTGGGCAGCGAGACAGAGGGTTTTTCTTTTCTTATTTTGAAGACTCTACTGGCAATGTCTACAACCCAGAAAGGAATAAATATAAACAAATTTCCCTTGCAACGCAGCTCTGATAGCTCAATTAGCAGAATGGAGAATCTGGTGAAGGATGTGCCCAAGAGCACTGATGGTCTGGGAGAAGTGTTTTAAAGGTCTTGACACCCCTGACACTTTGCCAGAGAGGGTTTAGCGAGATGCTGTCTTCTGCTGCTGAATATTTAAGTGACCAAAGCCAGATGATTTCATGCCACAAGTGTGATGGGGTCACCCATTCTGAGGGGTGAAGAAATGATGAGGAGAGCACTTTCCAACTAAAATGAAAGTTTGAGAGTTAAAATTCTTTTTTTTTTTTTTCCTTTGGAAGATAAGGCAACAATCTCTTTCCCCTCCCATTAGTCACAGTGAGTAACTGGGTGAAGTGGCTGATGGTGGTGGAAAGGAATGACATTTGGCTAAGAAAAGCAGTTCATGGTATTTGCAAACACTTAGCAAAGCAGGTGATTACTGTTGTTTTGCTTGCTGAAACTATTCTTCTCTTTTGGACAGCCTAACATCTTTTAGTGGAACAATCAGAAAAATGTGCAGGAAATTGTGAAATTTTTTTCTGCTATTTTTGTCCAGTTCTACCATTGCCAGTGATGACCAATTTGGTTTCTAAACGTTGCCACTCTGCTGGGATAGCTTATAGGGAAGGCATGCGTGGAACGGCTTCTCCCAAGGGAACCAGTTTTCGTTGCCTGTGAATCCTCAGCTTCAGCGTGTTTTGGCACCAAGGAACGTGGAGAGAGAGAAACTAGCAAGCAGCTTCTGGGCAGCTCTACGCAGCTCACCTGGAACTGATTTTAAAGGGACTCATAGTCATCTGATGTAAATCAATGCAGCTCCATCTTTGCTCTGTTGAGTCATTTTCCCAAAGTCTTATATCTGGGCAGGAAAAAGGTCTGCATGTCACGGCTACTGCCCTGCCTATACCTCCTGAGGCTGTGTCCTCTAGAGCTGTTGCAGATGCTCATGAGCTCTGAGCCTTTCTTTCAGGTTTCTACCCCAATGGGGAAGGCAGGTATTTGGCTGGGAGGTTTTAGGTGTGCGCAGAAAAAAACCTGCTTGGGCAAGACCAGGGAAATGCCTTTCTGGGGCACAAGCCACTTCTAGGTTCGGTGCCAATGACGCTTTTGGAGCTGCTGATCTGGAGCTCCAGCTTTTAAGCTCTGGCTTTGGTTTCACAGCTTTTGTGAGCTGCTTTGGAAAAGCCTCAAACCTTTTTCATCCAGGTCCACCACCTCCTTTCCCAGCTGTGAAAATAACCCAGGGTGGGACAGAGGGCTACACCCTCTCCCCTTCCCATGGATCTCAGCAGATGTTGTGATGGATGGTGGAAACCAACCCTGTGGAGGTGTCAACGGAATTTGGCTGCAGAAGGAACTTGGTTTATTCTACCATTCATTGGTCTGTGATTGCTGCCTGACAACTGGCAAAGGCAGCTCATTCCATCCAACCAACAGTGAAACTCTAGATCTTTCTCTGTGCTCTACTTAGAGGTCTTTCCAACTGTCTGTTCTCTGGCTGGCCAGAAAGTGAGGCTTCAAACAGGTCATGAGGGCTGGCTCCAGCTCAGACAGATATGGGGACAATGAGTCTTAGATCAGTTTGGCAAGGATGACAAGTCACATTATTCCTTGCCTTTTGCCCTCTTTCCTGCTGATGGTATTTGTTGAGGTCAGCTGCTGCTTCTAATATGGATCATCTCATTAGCTGCAGGAGGAAATGGCGCTTCCATTGTTGATGACTGTCAGATTCCTGTGCTATCTTCATCCATCCCAAATCACAGCTGGTGCATCTGACTTTGGCCTGAAAATACAGCTACAGTGGGCAATCCGACAGAGAGCAGGGGGAGCTGCATTGGTGAGGTCTTCGTGGCTTTCCCCCTCCAGCTCCTTTTCCAGTTGTAGTCCCAGTGAGATGTAATAGAGCAATGAGGCAAAAAGCAGAAGATTCTCTCAGTCATCCCAAGCTCCTTGTTTCATCTGTCGCTTTGCACATCCTTGGAAATGGTGATGTTTTGCTCTGTGAGGTCAGGCTGCCTAGCCTGCTTCCTGAAGTTGTAGGCTCTGGCTCCAAGTTGATGGTTATCCTTGCCCACTCTCCTGTCGTCACTTGTGATCAACACCCAGGGCTTCTAAGGGAGAGATAAAAATATCATAATGCATATAATTGAGTAGCACCATAATATAGGTACAGGGAAATCCCATGATGCTGCATTTTGAGCCCAGACTAGTGGTTTGGAAAAGGTTTGTCAGCTTTGGATGGCTTTCAGGCTCTGTTCTACTAACAAGATCCCTGCTCATGTCAGAAGATGTCTCTTAGTGGAGCTGACAGGCAACATGAGCTCGTGGTCAGAGCACTTCCTCATAATTGCCTTGACTTTACCCATGACCCCATTCAGGCCTGAGCCACTCATGGAACTCCACGTTTCCTGAAGCATCTCTCCAACTCACTTGCCTCTAGCTCTAAGAAATAGGGCTGCTCAAGTAAGGTTTGCAGGGTATCCTGCAGCAGGACTGCCTTCAGCAGGTGCTGTCTGGTTACCACCCTAACGCTCCCATCCTTGTCCCTGTGATGGCCAAAGCTGCAACAGTCCCTTTGCCTCTATAAACTGTTCCATGGGAGCTGGTCTCTGGGGTTTGCAGTGACGGCAGGGACCTTGCTCTTTTCCCCCTTGTGTAGCCAGAAGAAGAACATGGAAGGAGAGAAAGCCAGCAGGGGTGGAGCTCAGATCTCTAGTGACCCTTGCTTTGGGGCCAACTGAGGAGCAGGTGGCTGGCTGTGAAGACTTTGAGAACTTTGCTTGCTCATCTGAAACAGTTTCCTTCAGTCCACTCCCAGCCCCCTAGTTCTGCTCTCTCCATACTTCCCACCCTCCCATGTGCCTGTCTCACTGTCTGCACAGATGTTTCTGGGCATCTGAGCGAGCGGCACGTTCCTGCCTGCAGAATGCAGCCCTGCAGTGGTATTGCAAACAGCTGGTTGGGGAGCACAGAGCCACATTTCAAATGCAGACCCCAAAGTAGGGTCATATATGGAGGTTTGCACAGGTGATGGGTGGGAGCCTTTGGATCCAGTGCATAAAGATTATAATCCAGGATAGCTGTCTCTCCTCATGGAACTGAAACACCAGCTGAGAACAAAAGCCCTGCTTCTTCCCCGATTACCTTCAGTTTCCTTCTCCAGATACTTTCTTTTTTTACATTCCTTCTTCCTGAGCACAGTTTCTGCCCTTCCGCCTAGCCTAGTGGCCACTGCAGCATGTGTTGCATCATTAATTATTAGCAAACTTGTAGACACCTGCCAAATTTCTTTCTGGATACCTGCATTAATTCAGGATGGACTTTGATTCTAGGCAGAAAATGCTGATCACCTACAGGGAGCCCAGAAAACCTCACATGGATGGAGGAGGCCCTCACAGGAGGAGACAGGATGAGAAGGAATGGCCTCAAGTTGTGCCAGGGGAGGTTCAGGATGGATATTAGGAGAAACAACTTCTCAGAAAGAGTGGTGAGGTATTGGCACAGGCTGCCCAGGGAAGCGGTGGGGTCACCGTCCCTGGAGGTGTTCAATAAATGTGGGGATGTAGTACTGAGGGCATTGTTTAGTGGGCAGTATTCGTGGTAGGTGGATGGTTGGATTGGATGATCTCAGAGATCTTTTCCAACCTTAATGGTTCTATGATTCTGAACACTGAGATGTGTTCTCAATGCCTATCAAAGTCTTTGAGCATTGCATTAATAAAGTGGCAAGGCTGATGTTTGGGTGAATTTCTCCATGCTCCCTAAGTGATTTTCATGATTCGTGATTTCTTGCTTGGTCTCTTCATCTGATTGTATGGCCAAGGCATGTGGAAAATCACATTTCTATCACTTAGGCATTGTTGGAAATTGTAAAGTCAGGAAAGATCATGAGATGTATGTGGATAGGTGAAGATAGCGAGGCCATGGGTAAAAGCAAACTTCTCAGGGCTCAGCATGGTGTAAATGAGAACTACAAGTCAAGAAATGATAGAAAGACTAGTATCAAAGGAGAGACAGAGGGATGGGTGTAAAGAACACTGTGGGTGGAGGAGGTGGATGGCTGGTAGAAGTGGTGGGATGGAGAGATGTGAGGGCACCAATTGTTTTTGAGGTAGGAGTAGTAGATGGAATATGCAGTCCTCTTTTGCAACTAATATGGGAAAACGGCAGCAAATGGGCTGGGAGACCTTCAGTCTCCTCTTGAGATAATAATGGTGGTTTGTTAGAAGGATGTAACTTCTTTGCTTTCAAAACCCATCCCATCCCCATGTAGGATAAAGTGGAACACGCTGACACCCAGCTGCAGAGAAAGGCCCCCTAGCCAAGGAGAACCTGGGAAGCTGGCAAAGTTGTGGCTGGGAAACATCTCCCAGGAGCAGATGCCTTTAAAGGAAAATAAAGAAATAACCCAAATCCTACATGCTGGAGGAGGAAAGCAGAGAAGTCCCTTCAGCTATTGAAACTGCCTTGTCAGCATCCATGAGTGGTTGGCTGGCTTGCTGGCTCTGACAAAAATTGATTGGGACCATGTGGCAGTCAACATAGGAGAGGGTGGGAGGGTGCCAAGTTTTCCTACGTATATATATGTGTGTGTGTGTGTGTATGTGAGTGTGTATTTATTATCCCATCTCTTCTGCAGTTCCTTGTGTGACTGGTGCCAGCAAGCTGTGGAGATGTGGCCTTTCCCTGGAATGAGGAATGCGTCAAGGAAAGTGCGGTTGCATATACTTATGAACATATGGAGGCCCTGGAGTCACGCCACATGGTTTGCCACTAATTGAAATGGGCTGGCTAACCTCTGATTGTGGCCACCAGGAGCAATTCTCGGGGAGGGATGACAGAGGGGGAGGGCATTGCATGGAACGGGCACAGTCTGTCTTCCAAAGCATGACTCCTCATATCCTGATGTATCGTGAATAGATGGCACAAGCTGGGTCTAGGTTGAGGGGCTCCTTCTACGTTTGGAGTGCTTGGCTCTTCCTCCAGGCATCTTGCCTCTGGTTTCCCTTTGTGTCTCTTTAACAATTCACTCCCTGAAGAACTTAGTTTGTCCTTAAGGAACAACTGTGGGAAAGCATGGAGGGGAGGACCTCAGCACGTTTGTGATTTTGCCAGATACCCAACTGCAAACCTGTAGAGCTCTACTGGATTCCTCAGGCCATCTGCATGTGTCCAGGTTGAAGGCATCTCCAGACCCACGTCCGTGGAATAGAGACAATGAGCTAAAACTGAGACATGATCTGAATTACTTGTGCAGTGAAGATGTAACGTGTAAGGAACAAAGAAAGACTGTGTTTTTCTAGAAACAAAATCCACAGGAACAGAGGAATTTACATAGGGAATTTCTAGAAATAAAATGAGATGCCACTGTTATAAGGGAAACTAGGCTTTAAAGTAAGGGTTCTGAAAAAAAAGCCACAAACCCTAACATCTAGCATATGCTGCTCTGGTATCATCAATTGCTCAGAAACAAAAGGAAAAAAAACCATGTGGTTAATTGTTTGGGTGTAAAGGGAAACAACACGATTTTCTATCTTATTTACGGTTCTTGTAACAAGCTGAAGGAGTTTCTTCCTTGAATTCTTCTAGGAATTTGCTTACTGAAAAAGAATAACATCTGATTTTGATGTATGACATTGTTAAAATATTTTAATGTAGGTTCAAAGTGTTTTCTAAAACATACGCAGGCTGACCCATTCATCATCAGGCACTCAAAATGTGCCCCAAACTATTTCAGGGTACGTCACTAGTGATGGTGTGAAGCTGTACTTTGCAGTTATTTAACTCCATCTTCCTTGGGCTGTTGAGTCTCGGGTAGAACTCTAACTTTCCACTTACAGCTATCAGCATCTGTAGTCAAAATTCACAATGGAGAAGAACATATAAACATCATTACAAATATGTATACTGGGAGGCAGCTGAAGATTCCTAAACGCCTACAACCATCCTTATTTAATCTTTATGCCCCACTGATCTAAGGGGTGAGAGACAGCAGCTGGACAATGGGGTAAAGGAGAAGGGGGAGGTGACAAAGATCAGGGGACCAATAAAAACGATGGGACGTGCAACTCCCAGCTGGCAGGGGATGGTAACCACAGCTTGCCAATACACACTACACTTCATAACCCACAGCACACATTTCCAGTATTTCTTTTATCATTAAAACCTTGGATGATATAAAACAAAAAAAGCCAACAACCTCTATTCCTCTTTCTTGTCACACACATTTGTGTCAGGTCCATAAGGAGGTCAGGGAAGGAAGAGGCTTGTTGCACTTGGCATAGCTGCATGAGGAAGCCCAGGATAAAGTAGCAGAGGTGGCATTCCAGGCGTTAACACACAAGGAGGATCGAATGTATGATGGGAAGCAGCAGGTGGGATCAGAAATCAATTCCTCTGCTGTATATGGCCACACACTGACTGGTGGGTTGTGCTTGTGTTAGGATGGCACAGTGATTCTGTGAACGATGGCCTGCAGCATCCAGTCTGAGATGCTTTCCAATGTTATTTAGTTTGCTTTTCTTTAAACACTGCTTTATGTTCCAAAGGAAATTGCACTGCATCTATAAGTACATGTTTTCTAGGCATATGGATTCCTTTACACTAGAGCTTGTGGGATGAAAAACAAACAAAAGCAAAAATGAGATGAGTGTGCCCAAATCTGCATCGTTCTTTTGGGGTTTGAGAATTATATGGATTTTTCCCTTACTACTTTCTGAACATGGTCTCCATAAACCTTACCTGCTAATGACCTTATATGTCATAAGCACAGGTAGGATGAGAGGGAATGGCCTTAAGTTGTGCCAGGGGAGGTTCAGGTTGGATATTTGGAAAAATTTCTTCTCAGAAAGAGCAGTGAGGTGTTGGAACAGGCTGCCAAGGGAGATGGTGGAGTCACCATCCCTGGACGTGTTCAAGAAATGTGGAGATGTGGTCATAGTCTGGAGTGGTCACAGGCATGGGTAGATGGTTGGACTGGATGATCTTATTAGTCTTACCAACCTTAATGATTCTATGATTCTGTGTCCTGCATTGTAACATCTTTTGGGAAATCTTGATCCATCCCTGTCCCAGGCTGAACAGATGATACACTGAAGGATAAAGGGATTAGAAGGGCTGTTCTTTTTGAATGTGATGCCTAAGGATGCTCTAAGTCATCGTGTGAACAAGGAAGCCTTCTCATGTACCTTGCAGGTGAGCACCTCCGTGGATTCTCTGAATCCTTGTAAAGGTTTGAGCTCGTGCAGCAGTGGATGTTTTTATTAGACTTCTCTCTCTCTTTTTTTCTCCACTTGGCCAATAATTTTCACAAAACTCATTGACAGTTCCTATTTTGGAGACCTATGTACTCTTTGGTTATATTTTCTTAAAATTGGACTGAGAGTTAAAAAGCTGCTAGGAAGGACCAGACAAATGCACTGGCAGACTAAAAGGCACTGTGATCTCACATGCCTGGTTTCCTAAGTAAACCTGTCTGAAAGCCCCGGGGATCCTTACTGCATCATCTGTTATTTCCATCAGCCTTTTTTTTTTTTTTGAATGCAGGGCTGTGATTTCTCCCAGAGCAAATGGGACCTGGCATCTTGTTAGAAAGATTTATTTGTAGTGACCTGTGCAATATTCATGTATCCCTCTGGAAACAGCGAAAAGGAAAGGTAGCTTTTTTCTTTCCACATTTCTGGCTACTTTAAACCCAATGATAGAGGCAGCTAAGCTGGCTTGCAGAGCCTGTGCTAAAACTGCTGCAGCTCACCGCAACTCCTGCAGCTTTCTAATAGCTCAGCAGCCACAGGACACGCTCCTTCCACTGTGTGACACCAGGAAAACAGTCCTCTGGCACTCTCTTGTGTCTGGAGACTTCCCCATCAGCTCTATTTTGGATTCATTTGCAGGAAAAGTCCCTGCAGAAGGAGTTCAAGCTCCAAGCTCGCTCAGGAGGAGCTTTCTGCCAGAAACTTCCCCTGGGATATCTGAGAAACAAACAAACCAAGCAGCCCTCACAACATCCCAATGACAAACAAACAAACATGCAAACACCATGTTCCTGAATGGCATTTGACCCTGCTCTCCAGGGCCTGGAGATGGAGTTTGTGATTAACACAGAGCATTTGTATCGGGGTGAATATTTGGAGCAAACTGCAGAGCACTGACTTCTTCCCTAGGGAGGGGTAAGAGGAAAACTCTAGCAAAACCTGTTTCATGGGTCCAGACCATCTAAAACAGAATGGGAACAACATGTTGTTCCTCCAGTCACCATTTCTTACAGAGACAATGCTTGTTTCCTTCGCCTTTGTGTGGAAGGGTTCTAAAGATATTCAAACACTGTGTCTCTGCTCCTGAGCTGAAGGTCCACCTCATCTTTCAGCAGAAGTAGCCCAGTCCTTGACATGGCAACATGAGGCCATCCACAGCCATACTCCTGACGTGTCTGGAGCCAGCTGCGGCTCCTGGGAAACCTAAAGAAAGGCCACGGCTGTTCTCACTGTGCCCTTGGAGGAGAAGGCACTGCGGGCAAGAATAATTCTGAATCAAGTGAGCTGACTCCCTGGAGGATGCATGATGATGGAGAAGGGAGTGAAATTTAACTTTCTTGCAAGCCCTTTCAGGAAAGAATTCAGGTTAATCCATTCCTGGGGGAGGAAGCTCCAAGGAAGGCCACTTGCCTCTAAAGAGCAGAGGTTTGATGCAGATTGTTGGAGTCAACACACAAATTAAAGCAGGTGGCCTTTACTTATTAGCAAGCGCAGGTGAAGCCATGGCTACAGCTCTCTCACAAAGGATAAGGAGCCAAACTCCAGGTGGCACCTCAAGAGCTGATATCCCTGCAAAGATGTTATGCATTGGTTTCAATATTCTCCTTACCAATAATAAAGCACCCATAGAGGAAAGCCAGTTTCTTCTACTCTATCTAGATATGCTGTGACATTCTGGATGTTACTGAGAAATGTGGTTGAATATCCTGGGACTATTTTGACTTATTACATATGTGTAGAAAAGACACTAACAGGGGACCTCATGCAGGTCTAGCTGGAGTGCTTGGAGATTACTCCTCTCAACTGAGATGAAGGAAATTATTTTGTAAGCTGTTCCATCGGAACACCAATGCTTTACTGAAATCACTCCTCCTCTCCTAACACCCTCTTAACTCCAGCTTCTCTTGATACAGAAGTTCCTCTATATCCATGATAGACCTGGAGCTACTGGTAGGTGTTAACTGCCTTGATGAGCCTCACCTGGGACCACCATCACACCCTCCACCCATGCTGCAGGAGCCCCATTTAAGCTCAGCCCCAGGCTTCTGGGTCTTTTTTGAGTTACAGCATTGGTATGCCTGCATCTTGTCTTGCCTCCTAGATGGACTGTAGACTTCTGCTCCAGGTAACTGATTTTTTTTATTTATTTCTCAAATGTGCATTGTGGCTTGTAAACCTAGTCCTGTTTTGTTTTTATTTCTGTTGTTGCTTTTATATGATGCTGGTTTGTTTTATTTTCTATGTAGAAAGCTTTCTGTGGGTATATTTGGAGGATTTCCTGCATTGGATTGGGATTTCCTGTAATATATTCAGTGAAAATCCTGATGTTTCTGCATGTAGGTTTTTGTTGATAATGTGGTTGTGGCCTTTGTGACCTTTCATTGGGGCTGTCCTGGGATGAGGAATCTCTGGTGGAGTCTGTGCTTTGTGACCAGAGACCACAAGTTTGTCTTACTGCTCTGTGAAATGCAGGATTTAGAGGGCAAGGCTTTATTGTGTTAGATTCTTCTGTGTTTCTTCTGCAATGCTGGTTCTTGTATTATGCTTTTGTGCTGTGGGTGTTCTTGGATTGCAGATGCTGGTCTGTTGGTATCCCACTGTTGTGGGGTGGAGAGAAAGTGGTGGAAGTGAAGGCCAGGAGAGAGTCCTTGGTCCAACTGAGGCTGCCAACTGTGTGTGCTGTGGGTGCTGGGCAAGGCTGAAAGTGAGGATGAGGCAGGTAGATAAGTGGTTTATGTTGGGAGGCAAGGCAAGTGGGTATGGCAACGGAAAGCTGTGCAGGCATGGATAGAAGCTGCAGAGATAAATAAATGAATAAGGGGTATGTGGATGGGTAATGTGGGAAGAGCTGATCGATGTTACCATCAGAGACCTTGTGTCTACCCTATACCATGCCCCATCCAGACCCTGAGCCTCAGCTGATGTTGCCCTTTTTGGGGCAGGCAGGAGATAAGCAGATGTGGAGCACGCAGTGGATTTTATAATAACACGGTGGTTATAGACAATTGCTTAATGGGGACCAGATGGTCAGTTTTATTTTAAGTTGCCCTTTAACAACATTCCCATCTAAGCTGTGTTTTTTAAGTAATAGGTTTTTAATGAGATGCCCATAAGATCTTACAACACATCGGGTTTTAATCATGGCGGCCTATTTAAATGGCAGTGTATGTCTTTAGCACTCCTGCATTTTTATGGTGTTTAATTCCTTCCCACCACTGTTGCTTACTCCTAACCTCAAATGGGCTGTGTCAAAGAGATTGTTTCTCCCAGCAATGGATGCTGCCCCTGCTGAACCCATCTGTGCCTTTCTACACTGGGACTAGGGACAGACCTCCTTCCAGGACAGACGCTGCTCTGTGGGTTCAGGGAGCTTTCCCTGAAGCCAGAGCAGCCTTGTAGGGGAATGCTGGTGGTTGGAGGGAGCACTGTGTGTATGTTTGGCACAGATCTAAGGCCCTGCTCTCCTTCCTCCCCCAGCCCCCAATGATGGGGCATGCATCCTGCAGACACATGGAGTCAGTAATTTGTGGTGAGCTCCGCCGCCTCATAGCGGATGGAGGGGCCTCAGTACAGCTGGGAATGAGACAGACACGAGAAAGTGGCAGCTAGGGAAATGGAGTTTGGCTGGCAAAGAGGCAGAAGTAGAGAAAATCTGGAATACTAACCTCCTGCAGATGACTCTTGCCAGGAAGGTGGCTTCTCTGAAGCACTGGAAGATGCTCCTTTGTGCCCACAGCACCCACTCTATGGGTGGTGCCAAGAAAGGGGCTGGATTGCTTGGCTTTGCACTTTAGTGGTGTGAGACAGAGCTGATGAGCTCAGCCCGTTCCCTGAAGCTAAGGCTTGTTCATTTTATTTCATCTTGTTGCTGCAAGGCAAGGGTGGCAGCTTGAGAAACTTTGCTCAGCTGATGGTTCTGTTTGGGCACATCGGGAACGTCCCCAGGGCAAACGAGAGTGCTTGAAATTGTCTTGCAAAATGGAGGTTGTAACAAATTGGGTGATGTCAATGCCAGTGTTGCTGGGATCTGAGTGCTGCAGCAGCAATAGCGCTCTTCTGGAAAAATGAGCCATGGAAGAGCTGGCAGGGAATCAGTGCTAACAGTGCAGGACCTCTGGCTGAGTGGCTCTGAGTCCAGCTGTGCCATAGATCCATGCAGCAGCTTGTTCTCTGCTTTTTTGATGATGAAAGCATTGCACCATTTTGTCTTCTCTTGTGGGAAGAGAGGGGGAACCTGCTTCTCATCAGTGACCAAGACCACCAGATGTAGCCCTGAGGCTTGTCGCGTGTTATCTTGCTATGCTTTGAGGTTGTGTCCTCTGTCTGGATGCTTTCACATATTCAGCAGAATTTTGCATCTTTGAGAGGTCTCCTTTTCGAGCAAACTCAATGCAAAGGATTTATGGGCTCCAGAGTGGCGAAAGGAGGGAGGGAAAGACAGCGTGACGTGGGTGATGAGACTGAGTTAGCCCATTCATCTAGAGAATGATGTTAAAACTAAAAGGCACATTACAAAATAGGAGGGATTGGAAGGTGCGGTTCACAGGAAGCCTGGCAGCCATTGGACTCTTTGATTGCTTGGTTTTGGAAATATAAAGCAAAGTTGTCAACAAACAATAGAACATGAGCCCTTGCCAACCACCCATCTGTTTCATCCTGAGAAAAGGGATGTGGAAACTTTCCCTTTCTGTCATTGTTCCAATGGAAACGCTTCGCCCCCTTGACCCTCATCAGAATGGCTGCATCGTGCGTGTAATTGAACCTCTGCACAAAAGCTTTTTCCTTTCCTAGCCAAAATCTTTCCACTGCAGTTTGGCTTGAACACAGTGATGCCCTGCCTCTTTGCTGTGCTTGGACTGATCCACTTCATTTATTTTTTTGCTGTTTGGGTGTTTTCTGGTGCTGCTGCCATTAACCACATTGTGCCTCGCCATCCAAGAGGTCATTCTGCCCTGTGTCAGAAGGGGACAGGGCAGTACATTGGGTATCCCACCACCTCACAGCTGGCTCGCTCTGGTTTCTCAGAGGGGTTTGGTTCCTGCTGGACTATGTCCCACAGCTGAGGTTCTTCAAATGATGTCTTGTTGATCTGATGGCTGATTAGGGCTGATCCTCCTCATTGTCCACGGAGACATATGTGGTGCTCTGGTTCCCACCTTGATGACGTAAGTGGCTTGGCTGGTGGAGCTTGCCATGACAGCTGAGGTTCTGTTTGTGTTATATGCAGGAGATGTAACAGAGAGCAGATGCCAGAAACTTTTATGAACAAAGCAGCTTGTAACATGGTGAAGCACAGATGTGCATGTTCATCATGTTACCTGAGGGGGCTTGCAAGCGCTCTGAGGCATTTCTGTATTTGTAACCTCTCCTTCAAATCTGTCTGCACTCATGGGCCAGTTGCTGTCTGTTGTGACTGGCCACTGGGATGGAGCGTGCTGGGGAGATGCAGCTAACAGACATTCAGTATGTAAGGAGGACTGGAGTTTGTACTGATAAGCTTGGCAGGTTCTTGAGACAGGTTTTGACTGTACACATATAAACAGGAAGATGTGAGATCTTTTGGCTCCTGAAATGGACTGGGGAGGCTCTGGAGAGCTGGGTTCTGTTCTTGGTCTGGCTGTTTCTCTGGTCTCATCAGAGTGATTTCTTCTTAAAACGTGCCATGCCTCAGTTTCCCCAGCCTTCTTCTGCAGTCAAATTACAACCATACTGACAGCCTCCTTTGCAGATGGTGATGATTGAGATAACTGGTGGTGTGTTGGCAGACATTCCTGTGGCATTCAAACCAGATGGCCTCTGTCTGTGTCCTTAGCTCAGCATACATCTTAGATGGAAATGGGCAACATGTTTTTCCCAGAGGGACTTCTGGACCCCTTCCAAACATAGCTGAAAGCTATTCCCCAAGCCCTTGCAGAAGGCTGCACGCACCAAGGGTTAGCTGCCTGACTCTAAGCCTCTGACTCCATTCCTGGGCCTTGTCTGGTCACATGTCCTTCTTCTGCTTATGCCAGAGTCTTGTCCAGGGCTAAATGAGTGCAAGATCACAATGACATCGATGCCTTGCCATGTTCTGGAGGGTACCAGACTCAGCTTTGAATAGGGCTTAGGACTTCAGGTGGAGGAAGGCAGAGTTGAGTTGGAATCTGTCCCCTCTGAAAGGCTCCTGTGCTTGGAGCAAAGGTGAACAAGAGATTGTTCCCTCTATTGAATCAAACCATTCTACTGCAAGTTCAGCAGTGTGGCAGGATGAACACAGAAACATTTGGAGCTTCATGACAGAAGAGTAAAGTAATGAGATCTCAGGCATCAGTGGAGAGATCATCCTGGGAGCCAGGGAGGAATTAGCTCCTTCCTCTGTTCCTTTCAGCCACACAAAATTGGCCAGGTGCACTGTGGCAGTTTACTGCTTCCCTCTGAGGCATTAACTTTTGGCTGCCATCAGAGAAGGGATATCAGCATGCTGGTTTGGGATGGAAGTCTCCATTCTTGTAAGTGGAAGCACCAATATTTCATAGAATAAGAATGTACTGGGGCCAGAAAAGCATTATTGCCTCAGTGAATTTATTTCTCCCAGGAAAAGTCCCGCTCCATCACTTTCTACCTGCCTTGTTGCTGAGTGGGCGTTTGCAGAGCATAGGAACAGACAATCCTGAACCTTGTCTGATCCCTGTTAGCCACCTTAGCTGTGTATCTGAGCCTCTTTGGCCCTGGTGGGGTCTGTACAGAGTTAAGCTGAACTGACAAAGATTCCAATGCTTTGAAGTACTTCCTTGTAGGGCAAAGTCTGTGCTTTTGTTGTGGGTTCAAGTCTATGAGAAGTTCACGGTATTTCACTCCCTTGTTTTTTGACCTCCTCAGGTATTTTGTTGTCTTCTGTCCTGTGAGTCAGCCTCTGTTGGTGTTGCTGTATAGGAGCTGATAGAGTTACTCCCAGGCTCAATGTGTATTGCCTCTGCATTAGACTAAAAAGCAGCTTATGTGCGCCTACATCAAGGCTGCGTGTAGTTCTCGTGCTTTAGTTCAGCCCTTCAAAAATACGTAACAGTTTGAGGAGAATGACATGACCTATCTGATTGCTTTTCAACTGCAAAATTCATGGCTTTTGAGTTTTCCTCCAAGCTGTGTTGTGAAACTGCAGATCAAGTTGGTTGGTCACTGAACTGTCACACTGCCTTACTTAGGTAAGGAGAGCAAGCACTAGAAATAAAACTCTGCTGATAGTTCATTTCAGCCCTGAATCTCTGCAATCTGCTCACCCATCAAAGTGAGATCTCCTAGAGATAAGCTCACACTCCACTGCTAAAGAGCAAAGGTTAGAACTGCTTCATGTCACTTCTAGATTAATTAAAGAAGGATAATCAAACCAATTCCACTGTGACTGGAGGTAGAAATACCTCTTGATTCAAGGGTGAAAATATATGCATGTCTGTGGTGGCTTTATTGCCACGTGTCAAGGAGAGAGATGGCTTCAACCACAGAAGGAAGGCCAAAAGAGAAATGGGATGTGTGATTGTGGTGAGTGGAGTTTAGAATGGAGAAAGGGAGAGTAGGTATAGAAGAACAAAAGCTGGGTTTGGAGGAAGAAGGGTTGGCTTGCCATGTAATTTTTTTCTCCCCCAGTGTTCCCCAGCTCTAATTTGTACAATATAAATAATTAAAAGCTGTACAGGCCCAGTGCTAATCCTTGTGGTGTTCCACAAGCAACTTCTTTCCCACTTAGAAAGGATTCCACTGAGAGTTATCCGATGGTTCTGGCTCTGCAGCCAACTTTTCCACTCCCTTCCACGAGTCACTGAGTAGGGCCTGAGCTCTCCCTTCCCTTGGTTCAGCCTTTCCCAAAATGCGTGGCAGAGAAATCCCAGTATGGGATGTCTGTTTCCTCTAGCCCTGGAGCTGGATGCGCTTGCCACCGACCTAGAGGGAAGAGGAGGGAAACCGATTTCTGAAACCAGCTTCAACCGTACCACATCCATTTAGGCACATAAATGAGTTCTGCAACAGTTGTGCCATGCCACAACAGCTGAAATCGGAGAGTCCAAACTGATAAGGCAGTGTGGCATTGTCCCAGAAGCACAGGGCGCTAATGGAGACCAATTTAACCTTTTCATATGCATGCTGTGGGAGCTGCAGTAATAGGATGGGTGCTCTGGGATAATGGAGGAGTCATTCTTTCTTCCTTTTCCTGTACTAATGGGCTAGGTATGCTTTGTTGTCACCGGGAGTATGGATTTAGAAGGGGTTATGGAGACAGGTTTAGTCTCTGTCATGTATCCTGTGTATAAAATGGAAGATTTCCATGGTGCTTTGGGCAAGGCTGAATACTTCTGGTCTGACAAGAGTTGGGATGCAACTCTGAAAAAATCTTTATATCTATGGTCCATGTTTCTTAGGGATGGGGACACAAGTTTTAGGCAATCTCAGTGAGAGAGCCAAACCTTAAGTATTATCAGCCATGTGTTTGGAAAGGCATAGATAAGTGTCGATGCCAACATTTTGCAATGGGGGAAGGAGGAAAGAAAAGCACATCTGTGGAGAGTAGTTGCAAAAGCTGAAGGGGGCTTTTTCACACAAGAAATTATGATTATGAGCAAGGAGAGGGTTATCATGCATACTGATATTGCTCTGCTCAGGCTTCCTCAGAGAGAGGGAGTAAATTCCTACTGCTGAGTTAGAGATCGGGAGTCAAGAATTTGATATGAACTGGCTCAATTGCAAGAAGGGTTTTCAACAGCAAGCTTGAAAACAGTGTACTGTTTCAGCAGCCAGCTCTACAGGACTGCACCAACCAGCCTTGTGCTGCTTGTATTACCCTCCGTTCTTCCTGATGTATTTTTGTCCAAAGCAAAATAGCTCAGGAGCTTGGTTTTCTATCTAGGCCAACAGACTGTGGTACAATCAGTGGAACACAAACTGCCTACTGACCCTGGATGAGAAAGTGATAGTCTCTGTGCACGAAGGCTCCTCTGAGCTGTTGTAGATGGCTGGGTCACAGTATCATCCCTAAAGATGTGGTAGGTATTTGGAGAACCAAATATTCAAATAGCTTGTGTGGGAAGGGTACATATTTGATTTAAAGAAGAATCAGGTGCATGTTTTGCCGGGTTACATTCCAGATTATAGTCTGTCACCAACAACAGGGCAAGATCTGCTAGGCTAGCAGTGTCTGTTGCATTCCCTGCCGTTTAAACATTTGCCAAAGCAAATATAAGACAAAGGCGATATCTTTTGACCTAGGATTCAGATAGGATGGCAGTGAGGTCAGCCATAAATGGAAGCACACCGGTGTTTCTGTGGTGAGGACAATACAACCGATCCCATAGAAACCCAGGAGGTGTGCCGTTGTTGCATGCTCTGGCCAGCCGCCGCTAATGAATCATCCAGCTCCTGGATCGTTCCCATGAAGGGGATGGAAAATGGATCCCATCCAGAGATCTTGGGAGTTCATTGCAATGTGATAACGCTGTTTACTACTTAAGAGCTCCAGAAGTTCAGGAGGTGCTGGCGGAACATCTGCTTACTGCGGGGTCTTGCCAGCCGCTCTTTGGAGATGATATCTGTGCTTCATTTGTCCACTTCGTATGCCTCAAACAGTGTGATGCAATGTCCTGAGGAAGAGTAAATGGGTTTGGGGAGAAGCAACTCTGCTTCACTTCCTGATAGGAAGATGGGAAATGGACCTGAGCCCTACAACCCTGACTGGGGGCCATCTTTACAATGGTCTCGTGCTGCATGCACTGCTACAGCCATGTAGTGACCTAAAAAGTACAATTGCCCTCAATGTCCTGAGCAGGAGTGGGGCTGCAGTGGAAGTCCTTGGAAGAACAGAAGGATCTCAGTGCTATGGTGGGGAGGAGCAAAAGGTGCCTGGGCAGGGCTTGCCTCCAGCCTCCTGTGTCTCCTCCATGCCCCATGGCCCAGGGAAGGGATGCTGGAAGCAAGAGGACTCTGTGGGTTCTGGGGACCAAACGTATCATTTAAGGTCAGCCCTGGTGCCATTTGGAGTGAAGCTCGTATTTCCTCAACTGAAACAGCGAGTTCTGAATGTAATTACAGGATTAAAGGCGTGTTCTGGGGCTGAGCACATGATTTATAAGCAAAGGTTACACTTTCAGACTGTTTACCATGTGCTATTAGCCCTGCTTAACCCTTTCTTTGCTTAAGACAAATGATTGTGCATTGTAGCCATGGCAGAAGCTGTGATAGCTATCCAGATAAAAGGGAAATTCAAATACTTTTTTTTCTGTTCTGATTGTGGCTGATGGTGAGAAGATGTAGAAGAGTAAAGAAAACACCTGTGGTCCCCAGTGGGAGTGGATCAGGGAGCTGTTTGATATGTTCATTCTTGAGTGGGGGGAGTCTGTTCTGATCTCTCTGGAGAGAAAATAACCAGAATTTCTTACTCTTTTTTGAATGCATAGCATGTGCAGTGATTAAATGAGGCACAAAAGAGTAGGCCACCTGGGTATGGGCTCATCCTTGTTCTGAAGACTCCAAATGAAGGAAAATCTGTTGTAGCCCCAGTGATCTTATTCCAGAAGGGAGGGTACAGTATTCAGAATTCCCATTTTATACCCAGAAAGTGGTCAAATCTTGTAGCCTGCTATTGAATTTATGGGTGGCTGTCCCACTTTCCTGCTTACCATAGCATTTCTTTAAGAGCTGTAGTAGATTCAAAGCAACAAACCACCTACTTGCTGCTATGTTAGGTGGAGCTGCACTTGCTGAAGACCTGTGGGTTACATTTTTCCATGCAGGAGCACAGATTAGAACCAACATTCTTTTCATGTAGTTTGTAATTTGCAGTTTTCAGATGGTATGAGATACCAAAACAACTCAAGTATTTTGCTGCAGGTTCAGGGCTGTGAGTTCAGCTTCTTCTTTGCACTTATTGCAAAGGCTCCCTGCCAAACTGGGAGTCAAATGGTACTGTGTTGTTCTAACTGCAGGTCAGAAGTAGTCTGATGTGAAATCAGGGATGTGTGGTGTTGAGTGCTCTATGCACATGGTCTTGGCCATAAAGCAGATATAAATTTCATAGGAAAAAAGAGGTCTGAAAAGAAGTATTTGCAGTTTACAAGTGGAAATGGAATTTATTTACTTTCTTACCTTCTTTCCTCCCTTGAAGATCAACTTTGCCTTCTATGTGACATTTCTGGAGCTGCCTCTATCCTTAGGGAAGGAATGGTCCTCTCCTTGCCCTGTCTTTTTCTGTACTCTTTGTGGAATGAGGGTGATGGACTATGGCTAGCGCAATCTTGCAAGAAGTAAAAAGGAGAGGAGAGATACAGGTCTGGGAACTCATGTGGCTACTGGGCCAAATTGATGTCATGCTCCAAATGCGAGAATGCTGGTGTGGAATTGATGCCTAGAGCATTTTATTGTCTGCTTAATGTGTTATCTTCCTTGTATTCTTACAAAAGGATTTATGGAGCTGGGAAGCCTTGCCATTTTTATCCAAGATAAAGAACATTGTCAACACTAACAGAGGGGCTGTATGTCATGTTCACTTTCTCTGTTTAGGTTGTTCAGGCATGACTAACTGACAACCCCAAAGTTGTATGCAGTTCCCAATATCCTGTTCACAGACAGGCTTACCGTACTGGGGGTGTGTTTGTAGGGGCCACGTTGACCCAGGTCAGTCCTAGTAGGGCTTATTAGGAAGGTTGCAGCTTTAGGCTGTATCTGCCTGGTCCCTGAACACCTGGCTGGGAATATAAGAGTTTCTCAAGAATTTAGAAGTTAGCAATTCTTGGCTTAAGTTGTGGCAATGCTCAGCTATTTTTTGTTGGCTTGGCATGACTCCAACCATCTATCCACCCATCTATTTTGTTACTATAGCACCAGTGCCACTGGAAGGCACTAGAAGCCTAGAATGCCAGATTGCAATCAGGAAGACCTGGACTTCCAGGGAATGATGAAGCAGAGGAGATGAGAAACCCTGTAATTTGTGTGCCAGGGTAATGTTGTCATTACCATAAGCTTGCAACTTTGGCTGCTAATAACCAGCTGAACAGTGGTAGTTGGTTGCATGTGGAAGTGGCTTTTAACAGGACCACATGCATGGTCTTATGATCTATGAACAAAGAAGGAAAGGCAAATTGGGGTGGGGGGGAGGGAAGGGAAAAGCTGTTCTCCCAAAGATGATGACTATGCAGAAGGTAGGGTTTACAGTTAATATCCAGCTGAATGCATATTTCTAGTACAGACATGTAGTTAGAAGAGCTGACACAAAATCCTTTGAGTTACAGATGCTTAAAGGAACTCATTTGATATTACATCAAATAGAACTAAAGAAATCAGAATGCTCTGCTTGCAGAATTGAAGTGAGGAGATCAGAAATGCACAGGAGGAGGCTTCCTTTGCAACCTTCATTCAGACATGGTGGCATAAGACTTGTATTTTTTTTCCACTGAGGTCCTTAAAGAACTTGGTGCACAAGTGGACGTTGCTCCCTGGTGATTGCACAAGTGATGGCTGATCTCCCTTTAAGTTCAGCTCTAGAATGATTGCTTGATACTGTGCTAAGCCGGAGCATGAGTATTTCCAAGTGATTGCCAAAAACTGAAAAACATGAGGGGACTGCTAGTGGACAGATGGGATTGCCCACCCTGATGCTCTCCTACCTGGTGTGGAATGAATTTCAGCTTCCAATTGCACCTCTCTTGGTGGCATTGATAACCTGATGGCATGTTGAGTTGGTACATTCCTTCTCTGAACCTACAAACCAAATGGGATGCAGAGTGATTATGTCATGAGTAGCAGTGAAAGCCCTTTATATACCATAGGGATGAGCCCCAGCATTACTTCTCCCATTCTGGAAGGGAAATTCTTGGAGGCCTGTGATGTCTGCTGATGACCAGTAAGCCAGAGATCTTGCAAGCCTTCTGGTGGGGTGATTGTGGAGGGGGGGGATGATCCTGTGGCTCAGCTGCTAGTCTGGTTCTTGGAAGCTGTGAGTTGACTTCCTGTCTCTGTTGCTGGCTCCCAGCAGGCAAGGCTTGGAGTGGCACTCTAGCTCTGTTCCCCAACTGCTCATTGTATGGTATCATGTTATTTTAAAACCCCAACCCAGCTGCAGTAAAATACTTCATATTACATGACAACCCACAGTTCTGCTTGTCTTCGATGGGTAATTTGTAAGGGGACATAGGACCCCAACCAAAAAATCTGGAGCCCCAGGCCCCCTAACATTGGTGTTTGAACACTGCAGCTTTTGTGCTGTTGGAAATGAGGTGCTGCAGTGGTTGAGTCAGCAATCTCTGATAATGCTTTTGTGGTGAAACTTCCTTCTTTGCCCAGAGTTTGCAAAAGACTGCTCAGTACTTAACTCTCCCTTAATGCCACAAAGTACAGCTTGAGTTGGAGCTCAGCTTGAAATGAAGCTCAGCAACTTCCGAGATGGGGTGCACAGATCTGGGTGAGGTAGGGTTATCCCTTAAAGTATAGGAGAAACAAGCAGTTGGAGATTGTTGTTTTTAATATCCATTGATCCTGGAGGGAACCTTCAGTAGCCTGATTCATTCCCTTCTGAACTGTCTACTTTTAATAAGGGGTTTAAATAGCTCCAGATAAGAGTAACACCTTGCACCAGCGAGTTTACCATCTCAAGCAAGACACGATAGGCAGATATTAGGCACAAAACCATGTGCTCTTGAGCTTTTCATGAAGATCTCTGAGTATCTGTGTCTTGGAGAAATACAGGGAAGGATTTGTCAGGGCTGCTGCTTTACAGCCACACCTGGATTACAGCATTCTGCCTTTGGCAGTACCCCTCTGCCAAAAGGATGCCCAAGTGGGAAGGAAGGCAAACAAAAAAGCTGGAAGTAAACTGGAGAGTGTGATGGTTGGTGGTTAGACTGGATGATCTTAGTGTTTTTTTTCCAGCCTTTATGATTCTGTAAAGTTGTGGAAGAATGATGAGGAAAAAATCAGCAAATTGCATGACAGTTGACTGGGGAGAGGTGTCACAAAGCTATGCAGTCAAGAAAGGGCATAAGCTTATTCAGAAGTTGATGAGAATTCAGAAAAGAGTACAGTTTAAGAAAGAAGTGTAATACACACGTGGCTTGGTGACAAAGCCAAGTTTCCTTTGGTATAAACCATCTGAGTCAGCATCTGTAGACACTAAATGGGACAAGGGATATTTTGCAACTGGTGCTGGGACATGCCATGGCTCTTGTGCTTCAGTGTGTGAGTTGTGGCCCCACTGAGGTGGGAGGAGGCTAGGCCTTCCCAACAGAGGCTGCTAAACATGATCCTGCCTAAAGTATCAAGCTGAGAGGTCTGAAGGTAGCTGGAAGAGCAACCAAGCCTTGTCCTCATGGATAGAAGCAGAAGACAGATTTCCTGCCATTATATTTTCTGCAGAAACCCTCTCTTTTCTAGGGAACTACCATCATTTGAACTATTTTAAGACCAAACTAGATTGAGCTCTAGGAAATATACAGTAAGAAGCTGTCCCAGGACTGGCAGGGAAAGATGCCAGCTGGTCAAAGCCTTTTCAGTAATGTCACCATTTGTATGAATGTTTATACTTCCTTGCCAGCCTTGTGGACAATTAAGAAAATTTGGCTGAGATGTGGGCTATCATTATTGGTCTAGACACTGGACTGACTCCACATCATAAAAATCCTAAAGATGGAGAGAGATGTATGAAGCATTTATTTGCAAAACGTAGAGAGCGTTCTATGAATCTGTAAATGTGACCAGCCAAAAAAAGAGAAGGAAACTCCTGTGCATCTATGGCTTACAGCTTCACTGAGTGGTTGCATGTCAGTCACTGGGAGACCAGTCAGCAGCTCCATTCCTATGCACATGCTTATACTTAAAAAAAAAAAAAACAGCAGTAACTCAGTTTTCTTCTCTGGCTTTGTTTTGAAAGCTTGAGTGTCTGTGACTCCAGTTCCTGTCAAGTGATGCTTAGCACTTCCAAAAAATTTCTAGCCAGGATGGATAGGTCTGACTACTGGAGGGGGCTGTGTCTTACCTCCATCATAGAGCTACACAAGGTGGAGGAAAGTTGGAAGGGGGAGGCCAAGGGGAAGTGAGTCATCAGTAGCCACTCAACCGTGTCAAGCACTGTTGGGGACCTGGAGATAAATCTAAGATAAATGGGAGCTTGATCTCTTCTCCCTTATTTGGCCTCCTCCTTGGCTTTGGGGAGCGAGTTGTTAGCACTCAGTGGCAAAATCCATGGTTCAAGGGCTTGTTTTTAATTTCCTATTTCCACTATGTTGGTTAGCGAAACTTCCACCCAGAAAGATGTCCAAGATTTGCCTGGGGTGAATGACATCAGCCCAATCTCATCTCTGCTCACTTACCTGTACCGGTTATCTCTGGCTTCAGTCTTAACTCGTTCAGATAATTGCATACGCTCTCATTTGGGACTCAAGAGTCCTGCCACCAGCCTTGCCAGCAACCCCCCTTGTGTTACCTAGTTGTTATTCGTGCTAACAAGGAGCAGGAGAAAACAAACTAGGGCAGACTGAAGCTGTTCCTGAGTTTTACCACTGCCAGCCTCTTTTGATGCTCTTACTGGACCCCATGCTTTGTCCCACGAGGATTTCTTTGGCAGTACTATTTACTCTTAAAACTGTCCTTTGTCCTGCGAAATGGTGCTGGTGGATGGCTTCATTAACATTAGGACAAAGTATCTTTAGGTGTTTGGACTTCGAAGTCAGCAGATTATCTGACATAATCTTGCCCTATGCTTTATGGTTCTCATTAGTTTCTGCCTACACTGTGAAGCTGGTGTGGTGGGGTAGAGATATCCTTTTTAGATAGGTTTGTGTTAGATAGTGGTGTGTTCTGTAAGTATATATAAGACTTAAGTTCTGCAGCAGTGCAAGTATGTACTATCTTGACCTGCACCAGGTGGTGAATTTCATCCAAATGATTAATTCCATACCTGTTTCCACAAGACTTTGTCTCAGGCTCCTTCAACAAAGATCAGAACCAGAGAAGAGCTTTTGTGAGAGAACTCTTCAGCTGGGAAACAGTGTGGTCAACAGAACTTAGTAGACATCTATAAAGGCAGGAAAGCTATGAAGGAAGCAAGCAAGAAAGCAAACATAAAAACAAACACAGAAGAACCCCTTAAATTAACCAAAGGAGTTTATTTCCATAGGAAGCTATGAAGGCTAAAAGGTGGCATGAGTTCAAAAGTGACTGGAATAATGAAGGATTTCTGAGCACAAAGCAGCCATGTTTGATCATTGGAAGGTGGGGGAGTGTTTCAGAGAACGTTTCTCCTCTGGGCACTTGCTACTGCCTTATGTCAAAGAAAAGGTACTGGGCTCTTTGGGCTGATTAGATCTCATGCTTTAATGAAATCAGCACACTCCTGACTATGGAGCAAGTGCTGAGGATCTGACCCAAAGCGTGCTCTTGCAAGGTAGCTTGGAGCAATGCAGAGAAATCAGATCTCACTTGCTTAAAATCAAAACCAGGCTTAGAAAGTAATCCCAGAGCAGGAGCACTGTTCTCCAGGAAAGATTCCAAAACCAACTCATGGCCTTGGAGAATAACATGGCAAACCACCAATAAATAAATAAATAGATAAAGAAATAAATGCAAAACCTGTGTAGAAAGCTCCCTGAACAAATGGCAAAAATATTTCAGTTTTCAGGCCACCTGCTTGTCATCTATCACTTTGGAAAAAAGTGTTCTTTAAATATTTATATGAGGAAAACAGAGCTACCCTCCTGGGTTTGCATGGTGATTTATGCTGCGGCGTTTTCAAGGTCATCCATTGCCTAAATCCTCCGTCTGTCTGAGGCCTGGGTCCTGCAAGGAACCTGATCTCCATGATCATCTAGATTAGAAGGGCTAGAGTCTGTTTCCATATGTGTCTTAGTGTTGGCATCTGAATTTCAAATGAATTTGCTGACTTCTCAGTCTGTAGTCAGAAGCCAACATTCTCCTTTGGCTCCTCCAACAAAAGTTTTTGTACGAGGAGCTCTCGTTTGAGGGGCTTTCAGTGGCAATATTCTGAAAGACACATCTTGGAGTCTCATTTCAGGCTCTCATGGCCAGCTCATAATCTCTTGCTGTGGGCTGGAACTTGATACATCCAAGTTGTTTCCTTGTTTCTGAGCGAAGGGAATTGTATTCCAGGAGTCCTTCCACTTAGAGATAATCAGGAATAAGATAAAGTCAATATTTGTATCTTCCAGCAGATTTTTTTCCTTGTTTTTTGACCTGATATATAGACATGATGCTTGGCATAGGAAAGCTTGGGATCAGTGAATGAGGAGTTGATTGAGTAGACTGGAGAGATTTGTGCCCTTTCAGGAATGAAACAAGTGAAGCTGAATAAACTGATTTCTTTAGATAATCTCTTTGCCTAAAAACAGACACTGGACAAGTAGGTATAACATTAATCAGTTCTGCCCCAGGTGTGATGGTCGCTGGAGTCCTACTACAATTTGAGTCTTACAAACAGGTCTAATCAGGTTAAGTCTCTTCATGGTCTGCTGGAACATCTAGAAGTTCTCCCTTTTCTAATAACATGCATAAGGCATTCACAGACTAGGCTTCACCTTGGAGCTCTCAGCAAATGCAGAGAAGGGCATGGTCAAATTCAGTGGCACACACAAAACCTTTTGCTTGTAGGATTTGAGGTGAGTGCAGGGAACGTTGCTGGAAGACCAAAGGGGAAACCCTGTCTGCATGGTTTCAGACAGCAGTCAACTATCTTGATTAGATAAACCTCAAATGCTGTACCTTGTTTCATTTGCTCAGGTGGAAAATATGATGGAAGGGGAATCCCTAGGTCTTTTTTCCTCTCCTCTTTCTCACCCTAATTAGGTGAAAATCTACCTTGTCATACTTTTTTTTTTGTTTCTCATTAGTGTGCTTGGAAATATACCTGTAGTGGACAGACCTCTCAACACAGGCTTTTGTTTCCCTTTGTATGGGGGAAAACAAACCCCACACCACAACACAGCAGAACAGTTAACCCTATCTGAAATAATGCATCAAGTTGCTATGAGGTGCAAAGCAAGGGAAACCTGCACATCAGATCCCAAGGAGCAGGGGGAGCAGAGCAGTAAAGTGGTACTAAGAGCAGGTAGGAACCAGGTAGCTCTGGAAATTGCCACCTGTAGCTACAACTTTGCCCTCAGCATGGAGGTGGGGCCAGAGAAGGAAGGCATGTGGCTACAGACGTATTCTTCCCAGGGCAGTTGTTCATGGATGAGTAAGAGGGATCATCCCCTGAGCTCTTCACTGTACTTGAGCAGAAGGTACTCTGTGGGTGGGGAGGACTGACAACATACTCTGTTTTATTATGCTTTCTATATTACTTTTTTCTCCCTTACAAAATAGAGCTTTAGAAAAATTGGCTTATTTGGCTGAGTTCAGACTTTTGGGCCTTCCAACTGAAGCTGGCAAAAATGAAGGAATTTCTTTGTTCTCAGCTTCCTTGCTTAGCTTTAGCAGGAGAGCCAAAGCAAGTTCATGGCACCAGAAGGGAAATGCTGTAGTTGCTCATTCTGTACCCGCTTGTGATAACCACACAATGTATTGCTATAGGTCTGTCTGAAGCTGTAGCTGAATCCTACTTAATACCCTCTGGATTGAGTATGTATCTACCAGGCTATGTGTGTCCTGACTGATGGAAGCCCCCTAGTGTAGTTGCTATGCTGTAGTCTCCCTGTCAGCAGATTGCCTGTTTCTTTCCTTGGTTCTGTCCTGGGCTGGATTCATGATAGCAACCAGTCACTTTGTCTTCAAAGCTGCAGGTATGTGGAAAAAAGGAACAATATTCAGATGTGAGGAAGGAGGGAGGTATGAGTCAAATAGAACTGGCAGGGACCACCCTTTGACATAAAAACAACCTGTTGTTCCTACAGTGCTGGTGACTCTTGCTCTTGATTTAGAATTACCAAGGCCAGCCTTCTGTATAGGATGAGCTGTAGGCATGAGGCACTGCAAAATCAGTCTCCTTTCTCTACTCTGATTTAGAGAGACATGGATTCTACTGCTGTTCCTTTGAAATGTGCTTTGCTCTGATCCACCAGCAAATGAAGGAAACATGTAGATGTGGTACTTAGGGACGTGGTTTAATGGGTAATATTGGAGGTAGGTGGATGGTTGGACTAAGTGATCTTAAAGTTCTTTTCCAACCATTGTGATTCTATGACTTGACACTGAACTTTTTCAAAGAAGCTGAGGTAGGCAAAAATCATGGTTGTGCAGCCTGCTGTGTAAGGCTCTGAAATCCTAGTTAAAGTAGCAGCCAGCATATAAACTGCCCACCTCCTATTTTTATCTTTATCTATACATGTATTTGGGATTGAGAAGAAGCCGAACAAAATAATCCGAAGGGTTTACTCAGCAATGTTTTTTTAACTTGTAAAGTTTCTCCATCAAGGTTATACCTAGGAAGATAGATTGTTCTTAATTTTTGTAATTTCAGATGGAAATCTGAATTGAAAACTCACATTGGACTATAGACCATATGCATATTGCAAGCATCAGTGCTTCTGGTATGGCATTCTCTTTCATTGTGAACGCAACTGTCAATAAAAATGAACGCCAGTCCATATTTTCTTCTACACCAAACCATTCCTTTTGGCTTCTTCATGTGTTGGAGCTTTAGCTATTAAAATAGATGGCTGGAGCACAGTATTGGTACAGTCAGGGCAATATGGAACTAAAGGTGCCATAGAAAACCCATCTCAGAAGTACGGTGAGTGCCATGCACTACCTCTACACAAAACTGCAGTCATCACAGCAGTGATGCTTTAGGAAATTGGTGTCTACCTCTCCAGAGGGATGTTAGGAATGAGAGATTGTTTCCTCAGGGCATATCACACCAGGGCCTAAATTGCAGAGGTGCCATGCTCTTTACACTGGCTGAAAGAGGCACCTAAAGAAATGCTGTGACTGAGATGTTGGGGAGAGTAGGTCTTCCCTGGGAGCTGAAGTGCCTGCCCATGTTTCAGTGGGGCCTGTGGTGTGCCTCAGCCAGCCTCGTTCTGCTGACTTCCTGGGCTCCCCACTTTGTTTTTCCTCCGCTTTGGGATTTGGCCCGGATTATGCTTGTACTGTGAATGCTTCCAGATGTTCTCAGCCCTCGGGGGGACAGAGGCATGCCAGGCCCTAATTGGTATGCAAGCAAGGCCTGTGCAAGGGGCATATAAAACATTACCTATCCCTTGGCCAACGCCTCCTGCCTGGAGGCCTGCTGGTCGCTAGTGGCAAAGGGGAAGGAAAATATCACAGCCTGGTGGAATGGTTCCTTTTATTACCGTATCCCTGGGCAAAATGGCCAGCGTGCTAAGTGGCACCTGGATGGAAAGGCAGGAGAATGCAACAGGAGGAAGCAATGAGAAAGCAGTCCAAGCCAAAAGCGTTAAAGACCTGAAGGAAAACATTACTTCTCTTGCTGCTGCCAAGTCTATTTCAGTATGTGGCAACCTGCTGAAGTACGTTCCTTTATAGAGGAGGAATTAGAGAGGACAAGACCTTAAATTCCTCCCATTTGCTCAAGAACTCTAGCAAACACCTCCTCCTTCTTCCCCCTCCTGCTGGTCTGATTTTAAGGAGATTTTAATTTGAGCCCAAAGTGCTGGAACATAGACAGGAAACTGCTTATAATTTGCAAAAGTGTATATAGTTTCATGGAAAAGCAACATATATACCGAAGCCTATGCCTTTCAAATTCTTCCCAGCAGCCATCTCTTCTGGCCTCAGGACAATGAAGTCTCTGTGTTCAGGTCTGTTTTCAGTCTAAACGGTCCATGACTGCTCTTTTGTGACCAAACAGAATGCAAGGGCGAGCTGGAGTGAGTGCTCGGAGTGCTCGGTGCCTTAATTGCTTTGGGTCATGTGGCTGCCTCTGCTACTGCAAGTGGCAAAGCACATGCAACCGAGGAGCATCTTTTCTGCTACGGGTGGACTCAAAAAAAAAAAAAAAAAAAAAAAAAAAAAAAAAGCCACAGAGGGGAAATTCAGGCCTCTCTTGGAAATCAGAGACAAGGCTTCCATCAGCTTTGACAGGACCAGGACCTCAGCTATTGTGCTGTGACAAATGGATATGTGCTTCCATTCATGTTTACGACAAGGTCGTTGTGAGATAGAAATGCCCTTGGCTTCAGCTGCTAAGAAAATTGGGTGTCCAGCCTTTTCACTTGCCCTAGAAAGTCTGAGGCACAGAGATAGAGCAAGCAGACAATGAGTTGCTTGACTGGCAAGCACAAATGTGAGCTTTTGCATGTACAAAGGATTGTTTGTGCAAGCAAAAACTACATGCAGAATGATGAGCATGTGGCCATGACAGCAAGGTCTTCAGAATGAAGAAATCATATCCAAACCCATCACTAGTTTGATTAAGAAAATGAGGGCAACGTTTTGAATATCACGTAATTTGGCTTTGGAGTGTAAGAAGTCTCTTGCCTTGGGTAACCAGGAGGCACATTAACTGTTGGACAGTGGGGGCTGCAGGAAGCTGACAATGCTGCTGTTAGCATGGGGACACTTAAAAGAAACTATCTGCATAGAAGACATCATTAGAATATAGGCCACATTGCAGCCTGTTCAAACACTGATGGCCAGATACTGTTGGCAAGCAGTAGCCTGGAACCAGATTCTCAGACGGTATAGATGTGCAATTGTGCATGTAAAATGCATGTCTAATTGCTCAACTAATTGCTGTGAAGCTATCAGAATCCCATAAAATGAAGAATAAACAGAGACTTTACTTACTCTTTGCCACTACACTTGTACACTTGTAGTAGTGACCCAACTATACTAAATATTCATTTGTGCCCTACATTAGATATCTCAGGTGAGATATGGATGGACCAAAGCATTGTACTGAGTTAGTTTTCTGGGCTGTAATATTATTTGGTTTTTCAGAGATAACGTGCCTGAAAACTGTCAAATCCCAATTTCAAAACCTGCTCTTCAGAGTCCTAACTCCAAGTGCTGGACTTTGTAATGCAATATAACAAGTAAGATGCCCTTCGGCAAATAAACTTCTATGTTTCCCTCCCTTCTTTTAGAAATTGAGGTTAATTATGCTTAACTATCCTCATCAGTTAGGCACAACTAGTGAGTGAAGTCTCATGTTTTCCATTTGCAAGGAATCCATTTCTCTTCAATTTACAGTTCCTTTTTGTTGCCACTGAGCTAGGTGCCCGCTGTTTAGCTACAACAACTAATATTTTAATATGCTGTCTGTGACCCCAGCTGCTAGCTCTTAGTCCACGTGTGCAGGCCTATCTGAAGATGTGCTGAAACTCTTAAGAGGGATGCTTGGTGTTTGCTGCTGGCATTTTGTGAGTGAGCAGGCAGGGTTGCTGTCTCACCTTGAACAGAAGGTGGTGGTATTGAGATTCTATGTCCTTCCTTGAAAGCGCTCCTCCACCTAAGCATAAGTGGAGCATTACCAATTCATATGCTCCAAATTTAGGAATTTATAGCACAAATCAAGAAGAACTAGCCATAGAAAGCATTGAAGGTCAGTTGGTGCAGATGCACCTGTGCATCACACTACTGCCACAAGTCCCTTTCTGTGAATCTGTGCTGCTGGGAGCACAGTCCATCATTCTAAGATACGTCACAAAGGTAAAATGTGTATTTAGAAGAGAGGTGAAAAAGAGGTCACACAGCCTTTCAGCATGTGGTGAGATCCAGAGGTTCTGCAGCTGGGAGAGAGGACAGTCTCCAGCAGTTTGGTTTTACTGATATGCAGAAGTCAAAAACAATGAGATTTAATGAATCTGGTCCGTTTTAAAGTCAGCATATCCTTTCAGCTGGGAGGAAGTCAGGGGTGTTCGTAGTTTTGGACTTGAGAGCAGCCAACTCATGAGTTGGGTCTGCTTCCAGAATTTGGAAGCTTTGGAGCCCCTGGGTGCAGCCCTGTCACTTCTAGTTATCATAATACGGTTCAGATCTCCAAAGAAGCCAAATGGGGCCCAGTTCTCAGCAAAATTTCAATTACATTTCTGTTGAAGAAAGGTCCAGGGACAGTCAGTCCATTTGCAAATATCTGTTATAACAAGAGAGGAAAAACTGGATCAAATCCTAGCCCTGGAAAGCTGCAGAATGGGTTTCCTGGTTCTCATTTCATTAGCCTGCCTAACCCTCAGAAATGCATCTGAAATGATACAAAATGTCACGAGAAATGGCTCACTGACTCCATGGGACTTTTGCGCAAGTCACCAATTGCAACAATGTGCTGGTGTTTACTGACAAGCTGCGTGGCTGCTTCTTGATGCTCTACTGACATGTAGCTGACGATGGTGATGCTGATTTTTTCTGTAATGGAGTGACTGAAAAAGTGTTTTTGAAAACAGTGACAAAAAGGCCATGATCCTTTCACGGTGGTGATCTGGAAGTGCTATTTTACTACTTTTTCATGGTTGGAAAAGGAAAAATAAACCCCTTCTGTTCTAAGCCAGATGCTGCTGATTGTCCTTTTTTCCTCTCCCACTCCAAACCATTCAGTTCCTGGTATCCGCATGAAATGCCAAGGCCTTTCAATAAAAATACATGCCAAGAAGACGTTGCTGAAGCTCTCTAGGGTTTGGTAGGAGACTTTCCATTCAGTCTTCTCTATCAAGAGCTGAATCAAGAGGTTTGGTATCAGGTTCTTAGAGATCTTTCTGAAGCATTTTAAATACAGACAAGGGGATCTTTTGCTACTTTCCACTTCTAGTGGCAATAACCAGTTCTACAGTGCCATTTAGTTAAATAATGTAACTCTACCCTTTTTCTCTACTTTCAAATAAAGGGTCTTTCCTAGTTGTTCTTAACCCATATTGGCCAGACTTCATCCAAATCAGTTCCATCAAGTGCCCTATGTTTTCCTGCTGTAGGAACTGTAGAAAGGGATGAACAGGGTCATAAAGAGTTTTAACTCCATTGTCACAGCTAGAATATCCCATGTGCTGGCTCCTGGTGAGTCTATGAAGAGGTTTTCTGCAATGGCAGAAATCTGGATTCTGTACCTCTGTAGATCCCTTCATGTCCTTGTACTACTGCAGGGATTCAGCATGTCCCCAGCTGTGAAATGTTGTGAATATCAATGGGACCTCTGCAAACCTGCAGGGAGAGAAATTCATGGCTAAGACAGAAGACAGAGGGAAGTATTTCATTTTTGTTTCTAAATGCAAAACCATAGAGCACTGTGGAGAGCCTGAAGGCTGTGAGGATCTGGGAAACACCTGTGACCTGAGACTCAGATGATGCTCTGCCTCTTTCCACTTCTCTCTAACACAGATGTGGCTGGAGGCAATCCACTATTCTGTTTCCAGCCTGTTGTGCTCTGAGGAGTAAGCCGCAGAGGGTGCTCTTGCTCTGCCTGAAAGCAAAAAGTCTGTGCATCTCATGTTCCATCTCTTCCTCCTTTCCACTTTTCCACCCCCTCCTTTTAAATACAAGCAAACAAGCAAGTCTGCTGCTTTGTGAACTTTGTGTTGGAACCACGGAGTCAATGGCAAAGAGCCTTTTCCAAGCACCCCCTTCCCTGTGTTGCAGGGAGGCTGGGATTTAGGGCTGAGCTTTGAGGGGCTGTGCAGAGGAGAACCAGGCAGGGAGGGCAAGAGGATGCTTGTAGTTGATCTGTGCCCAAGGGAAAGGCTGTCAACAGCAGGCTGGCCTAAAGGAGAGCTGTTCCCGTGCTCCTGGCCTGGTCTGGTGCAGAAGGGGAGCCCTGGCAGACCTTGAGCTGGATGCTCAGTCTCAGGGCTGAGGGTTTCCCGCTGTGCTGTCATCGTATTGCTGCTCTGTTCTGGGGAGGTCCAGTATGCCATTCTACAGGAAAAACGTGCTAGTTTCCTAATCCTAGATCTGGCCAGGGTACTAATTATAGCAGCTTGGGGGTGCCTCAGCTTTTCTAGCTGCTGGGCACAAAGGTGACGTGTATCCTGCTGCTGCGTGCCTGTTCAGAGAGCTGCTTTCTCTTCCCCAGGCTGGGGCTGGCATCTGTGGATGCTCTGTTTTTCTTGGCTTTTGTCTCCTCGTGAGAAGGAAGTACCTAAACACTTATCCATAAGCATTCATCTCCATCAAAATCATTCCTTTCTTCATATGTTCCCTCAGACTGAGTGCTGCAGTAGCTCAAAGCCTTACCTGTAGTGGGTTTTGCTGCTCCCTTCACGATAATGATAGGGTCTGTGATGATAACCGTAATGAAGGTCTGTGTTTTGGCCACCAGAAAAACATTTAGCTTTCCAATCAGGAATGGCAATCTGTCAAGAAAGTGTTTACCTTACGTGCTGCTTGCCCATGGAATGCCTCTGTGCAGGGCAGCTGCTTTGTGCAAATGCACCTTGAGTGTTTGGGAGTATAGGGATTTTTTTGCAGCCACAGAAAACAGATGGGAGGGATCCTGAGAGGCATTTCAATTCATTGACCTTCCTCAAGACAATGGCAACTCAATTAAAAGCAGTCTTTGCATGGACTGCTCTTAGAATCCCCCAGAGATGGAGATTTCACAAACTTTCCATCCTTCTGTTCCTGAATTTCACTTTTCTTACTTTGTTGATAATATCTGGATTACACTTCCCATTCCTCACACCTCTTGGCTAATCAGTCACTAAAGAAATGTTCTTTAGAACATTTTCTCTCTGTTGTGTGAATCTGCATCATAATTAGAAAGTAATACATCAGTGTCATTTTGGATCTGTATGCTGACTTGGGGACTGGCTTAATATGCTTTGGGCACATCAGCAACTTGCATTTCTTGATGTGCAGATGAACATGCTGCTGCAATGTAATATTGCTCACAGTGTAGACTCCAGCTAGTGAAGGGGCCATTGTGGTGAGGTGCTAAGGATTTCCTTGACAGTTGTGGAGGTTTATTCTTTTTTAAAGAAATGCTCTGCAAAGATCTCAAATAGACTAGGAACAACCTTGCTTAATGATACCCAGGAGAAAACATTCTTCTAGTGCAAATCTATGTAAGGTCAGGAGTGAGAAAATGCAGCATAGGATGGAATTTATTCTATTTTGTCTAAAGCTTTACAAAAATTTAACATTTTTTAGCTCTCTGAGTTCATGCCACAGTCTACAGTGAAGGGCCAGCTCCTCCGGAAGATGAGTTTCTCCCTCCTAAAATGGGTGTTTAAGTTAGGTGGTAACGGGAGGAAAATGAAAACATGTTAATCAATTTTCTTTTTATATTATAATGTACTTTTGAACTTCATAAGGTTTCCCTTTTACTAATTTCAGTTCAGCTAAACAGTCAAAAGCTATCAATAATCTAAAGCTGCTGGAGATATTTATAATTTATGGAACAGGTCTTGCTTGCTTAAGAAATTAACAAATAAATCCCCATACCAAACACTTCTGAGAATACTGAAGTCTTGCTCATGACCGTTTGCTAAGAGAAAAAGCCGCAGTCACCAAGTAAATCTCTTGTGCCTCATTTAGACTTCTATTATGTGTAGCTAGCCCTTGAAATAAGCTGCTTTCTGCCATCCCCTGAAGACCTGTGGTCATGGAACATTTATCCATTTTTCTACATGATTTCAAAATGTATTATTATTTACTTTGATGAACACTCAACATGAGTACCATGTTTATGGAATTACCTATACCAAAGTATAGATGTAATAAAGCTATTAATCTTCTCATCTGTTCTCTGTGGCAAGTGAAAGGATTAATCATTAATTATCAGAGCCATATGATTAGTTTAGCTTGGAATGTTTTAGAAAGTGGGAGCAGTGATTCTTTTTTCCTCTAAGGAGACTAATCTAAGGCTGTCATTAGGTCTAAGGATGTTTAACTTAGATCTTTTACCAGGAGGCACTCTATGCTACTTCTGGTTAATCCATTTTGAAAGTGGTACAAACGAAAATACTCCTTCCAGAGAAAGGGGTTCTTATGAAGGCAAATCATATGCTTTTATGCCTTCCACTGGTCCATTACATGCTCTAGCTTGGTTTTCTTTGAAGAAATAAGGAATTGAAAAATGGACAGAATCATTTATCTACTCCCAAACTTTCCTTGTCAGCTGTAACTAGATGACAATTTCCATTTGGATTTATTTCTACTTATTTCCATCCTGGTGCAAAATGTTCTTCTCTACCCTTTTATATTGCAGAAAGGAGTTATTTTCTTGCCAAGTCAGACACACAATTCTGGCAGAAACAGTCACACCTACATTCTCTCAGTAGCTTTCAGTCCGTCATGCAGTAGCCAGTAACCTACACAAGGCAAACACCTCCTGTGTAATGTCGAATTCTACATACTGAAATCTTCAGCTGGAAGGTCTTCGTTTAACACTCTGAGCTTTGAAATACAAGTTTATCATGGGTATCTAGCCAAGCAGTTCCTCAGCTCTGCTCGCTGTCCTTTCTAACTGCAAGTGTTGTCATCTTTGATTTCTTATGCAGTGAAAAATGAGTGTGGTATTTTTGAAGGAAGGATGGATGGATGAATGGGTGGGTAAGATCACATATTCTAGGGCTAAATGCTTGAGGGGTCTCATGACATAAAGACATCTATTGCATCTATTGCAGAAGAGAAGGAGTCAGAACTGTTGTGGGAGAGTCACTTTTGTAGACACAACACAGGCTTTGTCCTCTGTAATTTGGAAAAGACCTCTAAAATCACGTCTAACCATCCACCTGCCATCAATATTGTCTGCTAAACCATGTCCCTAAGCACCACAACTACACATTTCTTGAACACCTCCAGAGAAAGTGACTCCATCACCTCCCTGTGTAGCCCATTCCAATGATGATTAAAGACATCTCTCAGATTTCTGAGAGAAAGCGTATAGGAAAGAGAAGATGAAGGGATGTTTCTCTAGTTGTTTTCCGTCTAAAGCTTTGCTCCTTGGGTCTGTAGTAGCAATATACCACAACAAGATCTTTTACCCACGTGGATGTAACCACTTTGTCAATTCCAGCCAGTGACAGATGCTTCTTCACAAGGCAAAATACTTTCCAAAAAAAAAAAAAAAAAGGGGGGGGGGACAGTGGGAAGTCAAAGTCTCTGAAGCATAGAAACCTGGTGACTACTCTTGCGACACAAAGTACTTAAAACCAAAGCAAATAAGAGAAAGGTGGGAATGGGCTGTGCAAGTTTACCTGTTTCCTTATCTCTTCAACGTTACTGTAGTCCTTCTAGCAAGGGGAAGAATTCAGTGTACTTCACATTTCTAGCTCAAGCTTTTTGACTTCTGAGGCACTTGTCTCAGTCAACAACTTTCTACCTGCAGCTTTCTGAAAGTAAGGATTTCATGTAAACTCCAAACTCCCCTAAGGAAACATAGGGCAAACGTCAACATTTTTGTAGTTATTCACCCTCTGCCAAAGCACACACATGACTGGGGCAGCAGAATGGTAGCAGTAAAATCTAGTGAAGCCAACAAAGGCAGCACAAAGTCAATGTCTTTGAGCCCTCTGGCACAGAGACAGGTGAGGGGTCAATAGAAGTTAGCCAGGTTCAACTCTCACTCATGGGAAACCTCTGAATGAATCCTGTTGGTCTGGGCTGATAAGGATCCTTCTCAGTGTGTTTGCATTAGTGAGATGGAGCTAGAAAGGTGACAAACATGGCTTTAACTTACAGAAGGACCAACTTTTAAATAAAAAGAGTCTGCCCTCTCTTTTTCTGTGGAGCAAATTCTGAATCCTGCCCCATTTGCCCTGTCCCAGCTGCAGTTTCTATGTAATGCCTCTTCTGGCATCCCTGAAGCTGGCCTCCAAACCATGCGGCTATGGGAGAAGTAAGAAGGACAAGCCTTGCAATTGAGCAAATCTCTGGGCAGGATTGCACTGGTCCAAGATGACTCTAAAGGAAAGGGGAGGAGAAAAGGGACTGAAGAAAGCATGGCTGTTCTTAACAGAAAGGAGCAAGGGGTCATGAAGTGTTGGCCATGGGTTTGTTGTCTGTTGAGTGCATTTTCTCGCTTCTCAGTCAAGTCTCCTAAGGGCAGGTTCCTGTCTGATCCAGTACCTTTTCCTCAAGCTGTTAAGTATCTTTCTTCTTCCCTCATGCAATAGCCCTTCTGATCCTTGCATGTAGTGAGCCTACTCTGGGCTGTTTTATTCAGGTCTCCATGTTCCTTCCCCTCTCAGCAGCAGCCTGTTTGATTGATAAGAAGCAAACTAACCAGTCTTTCCTCCCCTCCTCTCTGCTCCTATGTCAACTTAATGTACTACTGAGAACTGAGCACAAAGATAAGCAATAAATAAATAGATATTTATCATTAAGGCATTCAGCAAGAGGCTGAAGGACCTCCCAGCCTCTCAGTGCAGAAATTGCTTTGCACAGTGGAGAACTGCTGCCGGGTGGAATGTGTCAGCTGCTTACCAGGTCACGGACACGTTATGCAGCCATTGGAGAAGCAAGCTGGAGCGGTGGTATGAACACAACCATATGCTTAGCGTTAAGCCAGTGAGAAATTCCACTGAAGTCAGGGGGGTTTTTGCACGTGCTTAAGGGCTTTACTGGATTGGGGCCTACTGAGGGAAGAATGGACTGTTGGTCCATCAGATGGGATCGGACCAAGAATCTTGCACCCTTCCTCTTGCCAAATCCCGAAGGATGACTGTGATTCACAAGCGAACTAGGTCGTTGAAAAGAATGGAACTCAGCTGGTCAGATGGCCATAATTTTGCTGGTTGGATGCTGTCAAAAAAGTGACTTTCTTTATGGCCGCTTGGGTACCCTTTGTAGGGTTTTTGTTTGTGCATGCACTTTTTCTTTTGTCGAACTACCCAAAATCAGGTAACACACGTGATGGAACACGATCCCTCATCATAGTTGCTTGGCTGTTGATACAGATGAAAAGCCGTCAAACCCTGATTAACAACAATATTTGCAGAGTCAGCAGCTAAGTTCCCTGACCTGCTACAGTTGTAGAGCAACAACATTGCAGTGGGCAAAAGATTAACCACAAAGATTGTTGAAAAGAAAAGAAGAGGCAAGATTTGTCAGATCAAAGAGAATAAACTTGATGATACTTAGAGATTAAATTGTCTCAGGATGATATATGTAGCCATAAAAGTCTATAGGAATAAACTGGAACTCAGCTGCCGAGGAACTGTCAGCAGCCTGAGGACATTGTGTGGTCTTGACTGAGTAACAAAGAGGCTAAGAGGAGAAGAGAGATTCGTAGGCTCAGATCCGGGGCTGAGTTTCTCCATGTCCACAGACGCACTGCTTGTGGCTCTCTTTCTCCTTTCCCAGCCAAACCAATAAAATAAAGAAATAGGAAAATTGATTCCAACAGAAAAAATTGTTTCACATTTCCTAGTCTTTTTGGGTCCAAATCCTCATTTGGTTTGTCTTGATTTCCAGTGATACTGTTGTGCATAGAGAAAAGGCTTACTAATTATCTTTGGGGTGCTTTGCAATCCTCTTCATAGTTTGCTGTAAGGCAAACCTTGTTTTCCCTTCCAGAGGTCAGTTCAAGAGGGAGGGAGATTAATCCCAGCAGTAAGATTTCAGCCAGTATCCTAAACCAGGAGGAAGGACTAGGGTCAAAGCTAGCAAATGAGGTTGGAAGAAATAAGGTCACGGTCAGTGTGTTCTTTCACAAATGGATTACGAACGTTTTGGAAACTCTCTCATCACAGAGGTAGTGAAATACTGCTAGTTTGCTATAGGCGATGTTTAATCCCAACCCCTTCCATTCTCTTGTGAAATTAAAAATACAATCATTAAGACTTCAAGTAACTGATGAAGAAACAGTCCTAATTTTCCAGCAGTTTTGAACAAAAAGAGAAGGACAAAGTGTTGGCACTGTGAGCAGAAACACAGACGTGTGTGAGCTCAGCTCAGAGAATGAAAGTCAGCCATGAAGAAAGGACTAGGAAAAGTTTGGCAAGCCATCTAATTCCTTTTACAAGCCATTTGTGTGGAGCTGACTTCTCATCCTGGAGGGGGTACTGTAGCATTTAAAGAGACAAGGCTTTGAATGGTGAAGTTTTGTCGGTTTTCAAGAACTGTTGACGAATGTGGTAAATTTAAACGATGGGAGGGATGGGTAGATATGGAAAAGGATGAAAGAGAGGAATCCAGCTCCTGATTCAGCTGTAGATTTCATTAGCTTAGAAAAATCACCTAGCTATGGGATTTGCTGTCTACAGACTAAATGTCTAGCTGAAAACTGTATTGTGCACTCCTTATAACACCCATAGAACAGTTGAGGGGGACCTCTGGAATTCAAGCTATTGGAGAGTGAAAGGTATCTCCAGACCTTTCCCCTCCCCATTACTCCTAGGGCAGGATGTTTACCATGGGAAAAAGCCACTCTGTTTTAATTGCAGTATCCTCTTTGTTTTGTTATAAAGTCCTTGGCATGAGAATCCTTTCTTGGTGAGTCAGTGCAGAACTCATTTCGTCTCTGGATCTTTGCTGGCTTTTTTGTTCATTATGGTAATAGTAGCAGTTACCCAAACTGTAAGTCCTGTCAAGATAAATTGTTTGTTTCCGTATTTGTTTTTGTATTAAATGCTGGAGAAAAAGGATATAAATTCCTGGTTGATCTGAGTGTCTCTTCACTTGCTCCTGTACTCTATCTCTTTTGAACTCTACTAGAAATAGGAGCACTAAATATGTCTGGCTAGGCTATCCTGTAGATCCATGTTTCACCAGCTTAGTGGTTTGGAATAGGAAAGAAGCTGTTTCCAAAGAGTCCCGTAGTGCAGTATATATCTATGGCAATACAAACAGCCTGAGCATCCCATACAGAACAAATGTTTGCAGTGTAGGCTGCAAGGAAAACTGTCAAGCCTTCTGTTGGATACTGAAGTTTATGGCTTGCTTGCACCTAGTTCAACCAAATGAGTGCTCAGTATCTCATTGCAGTATTGAGAGCTCTGTGATTTGGGTTGATATGGCATCCTAGTTCAGACTGCTGTTCATTCAGTAGACAAATAAGAAAAATAGATCTTTACCTTAAAGGGATGTACCAGTATGTACCTAATTACCTCTGTGCTGTGATGTCCTGCAGTGATTGGGTCTCACATGAGATACTTAGATCTTTTCTTGGAGACGCCTCCTTTTTGAATGCCCCATATCTTGTTCATGTTTCTTGAAATTTAACCTTTGATACATGTGGGGACACATTGCAGTTGCACATGACTCAGATACAGGAGTTGTAGGAAGCCATTGCCTCTCTGTTTCAGACAAAAATCCCTCAAAGCTTCACATTAACAAAAATCCACGTGATTTCTTCTAATGTGGTGTCATACGGAAAGGCATCTCCCCATGGTGCTGTTTTGGAAATACAATAGTCATTTTTGTTTTATCTGCTGTGCCATCAACCCCCCCAGCTGGGGACTCAAACATGCATTAATTCTGCCTACAACTGCCAGGAGAGTTTGTTATGGCCAACAGCAAGAAGCATGTAGGAATCTGTGAGGTGTGTGTGTTTCTGCTGAAAAAGAGCCTCGGTCCCAGTTTGCTGTCAGCTTTCATTACAGCAGGAGAAACTTCTTAATGGAGAGAGGATCATGTAGTAGGCAAACACTGCACAAGAGAGAGATGCCAGGACTGGCTCTAAGGCTGGTCTGTTGTAAAGGGAGTGGGGAAGAAAGAGAAACTGGGAGCTGAAAGGCAAGAAGAGAGCTGAAATACAAGGTAGCCCTCAGGAGCTTCAAATGTTAGGCTGACAGAATGGTCAGCTCCTCTGAATGAGGACCTTCCTCCTCATTTCTCCCTCCTTCTCGCCACTTTTTTTCCTTTCTCCTCTCTCCCTCTTCTCCCTTTTGTGTTCATTGGCACAAGTTTGAGAAGGATTAAATAAACTCAACAAATGGAGACTGACTTTTCCACCTTTACTGGAAGCAGCTGTCTTTCTGCAGTTGAACCATGGCATTGCTATGGATGCTCAGCATATCTCTGCCTGATTGCAACCAGACATCCAGAATGTTGCAGCACATCTCCTGTGACAGTGGTCCCTTTAGAGGGGCAGAGCATTGAGTGGGGGACTTATCAGGGGGAATCATGTTGGGGGGGCTGTTGTCTTGTCCAGCCTCATTCCTAAAGCACCATATGAACTTGTCTTTCTTCCCTTGTAACATCATCTTGTGCATAGTGGATCACATAGAGAAAAGAGCATCTGGCTGGAGGAGGAAAGTTCTGTCTGGGGAAAGCCAGCGCATGGGCTCAGCCTTCTCAACCATCAGGTTGGGCGATGACTCATGAGGCAGAAAGCCATGGGAAGCCAGGATTCATCCATCATCCTGGCTGCCTAATGACCTGCTTAGTTACTCATTACCTGCTGGCTAAGCTAGCCTGACTCCATCCAGCAGTGCCAACCATAGGATGCTTGCTGGGATCTCAAAGGCAAGAGGTTTTTTTGGTTTTGTTTGGATTTACCTGATAAGAACTGGCATGGGGTGGATAATCATGATTTAGTCCAGCAGCAATGTATCACTCTTTCTCATTCATTAAATGTAAGAAATACATGTCTCATCCGTTATATATGTTTGGTGAGGTATTGGAACAGGCTGCTCAGGAGTCACTCAGATGGAGTCGCTGTTTCTGGAGGGTTTCAAGGAAAAAGTAGATGTGACACTGAGGGACACAGTCTGAAGTGGTCACAGGCATGAGTTGATGGTTGGACTGGATGATTTTATTAGTCTTTCCAGCCTTAATGATTCTATGGTAATATCTCTTTCTGAAGTGCTGGTCACTGCTGCTGCTGACAAAATTACAGCTGTGCTATGCCCTACAGTAAATGCAGAGAGTCAAACACTGTGCCAGTTTCCTCATCGCTCAGTGCTGAAGTCCATGGAGTAACTCCTCTCTGTTTCCTTGTTGCTCTTGTCACTCAGATCTCTGGCAGACCATTGGTTCCTACAGACACGTTCCTTGGATTCAGACACCCTCACCACTTTGTGGACAAGGCTTTTATTGGAAGGTTGCTTCACTCTTCCAGGAGTCAGCCTGGAGGTACAGCTCACACCCCCACAGCACTGGCTCCTCTTCTCTCTCCGTAACTGTCTTGCATCTTTGCAGTTTCTCCTGCAGACATGGTTTCAGTCTGATCTTTGTCCTGACTTGCTGCTGTGGAATGTGAGGCCTTTATTATTATTATTATTTTTTGCTCCATAAAACAAAAATGTGAAGCTAAGTACATCTTGTCAAGACTTCAAGCTCGCGTTTTCTGTCTGTGTTCTCTACAGAAAGTAAGAGCTGCACCTTGTTTTTCCCTCTCCTTTTCACCTCCTCTTTGTCCGCCTGCCCTTGGAGAAGATTTATGCCCTGTTGTGAAAGCGCTGTACCTAACACAGCCAGCTCTCACAGCTTCCCTTGCAGTGCAATTCCAGTATGATCTTGCTTCAATGCATACTTGATTCAGGAACAGTGGGGTGTGTTCAGATGGATGGAGCTGATCAGACCTGAGCCAAACTCTTATTTTATTGCAGTTTATTTCTTTAGGAAGAGCCAGGGTTGAACTAGGAGTTCATTGAGTTTTAAGCTAACACATTTGCTCTCTCAGCAGGAGCAGGCCATCGGCATATATGGTTATTTACAGCAGCTCAGCTGAGGGAGAGTAACCCATAAATAGCAACTTCTCGTGTTTGCTCACAGGCACATACTCTTAGAGAAGGCAGAAACCTCACGTTCCAGCCCATTCGTTAACATTCAGCAATAGGATTTTTGAAGGAAAACGTCTCCCTAGGTAGGATATCCTATAACTCCTGACCACAGGGGATTCCTGCAGCTTCACCTCCAGCATCTGGTGTTGTCTATTCTCAGAGACAGGCAGATGGGGTAGATGGACCCCTGATCTGATTCAGGAGGACAGCAACTCCCATGAGCCAAATGCAACACCGGAGAAGTATGTCAAATGCATTCCAGATGGATGTCCCTGGAGAGAAGTGTCTTAATTCGCAGACCAGGCAATGAGACTCAAAGAGGAAATGGCTTTCCCCATCACAGTGGGGAGCCTTGAGGAAGGAAGGGTAGCTCACCTTCCTAGGCTAAGCTCTCTGCCTTGGTCTAGTGGCTTTGGTGTCTCTGATCTGAACTGAGAGATCTCTTCACAAGCGTATTCATTGTGATACCTCCAGACAGTCCTTACCGGTGTCCTCTTTCCATTACTGGTTAATTCAGAGCAGTGACTGAATATCCTCTGCCATGAATGAGGTGTCTCCTGTGTGAACTCTGCCCATTCTCACTTTTCTGATCAGTAATACAGCTGATTTTAGAGGTGAATCATGCCAGGGGCAAATATATGGGCAAGTTCTTTTCTCCCAGATGGGTTTCATCTTTCCCTTATTTACAGTGACAGTACTTTATCTTCTATCTCAGGTAGGTGAGTTGTTCTATAGGAAAGATTTACTCTGATGCCATTTCTCTACCTAGCCAATGTTTTATTGCTGCTTTACAGATCTGTGAGATATCCTAGACCTCACATTCCCTCTTGTCTTTAAAGTACGCGTTTATATGCTTTATTAATGGGTACAGTAGACAACTTTTTGGTCATCTGACCAGCTCTCTAGTCATGCACTGACAGTACTTATGCCATTTCTGTTGATTATTTGGGAGGTTAGTCCCATGCCTTTCAGGAAGACACTCTGCTTAGGGCTGACATCTCTTAGCAGGATTCCAGACTGAAATACGCAGACAATTCCAAAAGCAGACACTGGCATAATTTTCTATCAGCATAACACTTAAAAATTCTTGTGAACAGGAAGGTCCCACTGTGCTAGATTCTGCCCATAACCAAAGAGAGAGGCTGAACTCTTCATTTCAGAGTGTATTAGCCAAGCAGGTGGAGCTGGAGAATAAGAGTTTTAGAGCGGGGACTTACCCAGGTAATAGGAAAGTTGTGAAAAATAAGATGTAGTACAAAAATCTATCTCTATCCAATAGTAAATGCAGGAGAACTCCTACATAGATGAGGTGCCCCCAGTAACCTGATTGTTGCCTTCCAAACAATTGGGTCATGATCCCAGCAGCTGATGATTGACATCCATTGCAATGGAAAGGCACAGCACACACTCACTCAAACACTGCACCATTGATGAGGAACAGATTTTTTGCTGGCAATATTGATTCAAGCTACGCCAAACACGTACAATGGAAAGGACGGATGGATCTTAGGAAGCACGTACTTTGGAGCCTCGCTTGCTGCTGTCTAGCCTTGAACACGTTTCTGTCCTCTCTCCTTAGAGAAGTGTGTTCTTATGCGTAGCAATAATGTGTTTTCCTTCCCATGGTATTTACAGATATGCACTGCTTTCTGGCAGGTTGGTTGCGGATGACAGGTTGGGAAGGATTTCACTTTGCCTGTGTTTTCTCTGAGAGGTTAGACAGTGTGTGGGGGTGGTGTTAGATTCCCCATCTTTTCGATAAGACCTTGTGTTAGAGGATCAGGAGGATCACTGACAGGTGCTACAGGATGGTCCTCTAAAGGAGATTCTGTTTGTGTACTTGTTACGTCAAGTGGTGTTATCTAAGCATATGTACCATGGTGGGTGTTGCAAAAAGGTTCTTCCAAGTTGTTCATGGTAATGAAACCATTTCAGCGGAGTTGGTAGTACTGCAGTCAAACCATCTGCTTGCTCAGAGCTCTAGACTGTGTTGCAAACGTTTTCTCGTGGGGAGATTCAGGTTGGCTATTAGGAAGAGCTTCACCAAAGGAATGGTGAAGCATTGACACAGGCTGCCCAGGGAGGTGGCAGAGTCACTGACTCTGGAGATGTTCAAGAAATGTGTAGATGTGGCACTGAGGGGGGCACCGTTAGTGGGCGTGGTGGGGATGGGTTGAAGTAGATGATCTCAGTAGTCTTTTCCAGCTGTAATGGTTCTATGACGATTCAGCACAGAGACATTCTGGTTATCAAGTGCCTTTTTGTCATGTTAATGCTCATTCTCAATGCCCTTGCTGAGGTCACAGGTGTCTCCTACTTTGACCAGGTAGCTGCTCCAGTCAGAAGAAAGAGAGCCAAGAGGTTCTTCAGCCTCACCCAAACATAATCTTCAAAGGCTGGTGAGGATAGAGAAATAGCTGAGATGATCCTGAGAAAAAAGATGATTTAATGTGAATCTCTAGCTTTATGCAGCATAATGGTTATAGGTAAAGGGCCCTGGAAGGCCTGTGTATTAGCTCTGGATCTCATTTAATCAAATGCACAGTAGATAATTGAATGATGCAGTCAAATTCACAGGTTAACAAACTGTGGAGGGATGGTGGGCAGGGATGCCCATCTCTCTCTATATCTGAAAACATGACAGTTAAACGTTAAGTAAGAAATCTGAGGAAGGTAAAGATGCCTGTCTAATGCCATTGTACCAGAAACTGACATTTTGCCCTCATAAATTCAGTACATGGAAATTTCCTGTGTCTAAATAGGCCTTGTCAGAATGTCTCACATAAATACAGAGTGGGATCCTTGCAGCCTCGGAGATTACTAGGATAAGGTGTGAGGGCTTTAAGTAACTAAAATAAATAATTGCTGGCTTGAGGAAATGGCAAAATCAACAGGAAAGGCCCATTTTTTCTAGTCCTGATGACAGCCAGGAAAATTTCATTAGCCTTAAGAGCTTTGCTTTACCTTTTTATTTCCACCAGAAATCTGAATTCCCCCTGCTCGTGTGTGGTTAGATTTCTTTACTGAAATGGCACTGTTCTTATGGTATTTTATTATTTCTAGTACTGTTGAGATATTGCTTCTCAGCTCTGTGTGGGGAATGGATTTACCTGCTAGGCACTGCACAAACTCAGAGCAAAATCATGATCTCCTTCCTAAAGACTGCACATGTAACGCAACACTTGGGGCATGTGGAAGTGGGAGGGGAAACGGGACAGCAGGTGAAAGGGGCACCTGCAGTCCAGTCTTTATCATGGATCTCAAACCCTTTCTACCAAAGACAGGGTGGTTCCTGGCATTCAGAGGCCTCCTGTGATCCCAATGGATCTGCATCATTATTGATGAGGAAAGAATAATGATACCAGCCCCCGTCTTTCCTCTGAGGGTGCTGGAAACACAAATGCAGTGAGAGCCCATGGGGTGTGTTGAATACGACTGTCCTGCGGCTATACTGCTGCTTCAGGACTGGGCATTCCCAGCTCCGTGCTCAGCGCAGCCTGTTACACAGTTTTTGATGGCAAGCCAACACTAAGTATTTCAAAAACTTATCCCTTTTCCCCTATACTGCTCAGCATCATAACTCAGCTGGGCCTTGGCATCAGCACTGCATGATGCAGGGGAGGAAATTCTTGTCTGATCCCAGCTGATGGGCCGCCCAGACCTAGGAACAAGAGGATTGATGGCCTCAGTAAGCATCTTAGCTTCTAGCTCTGCTGTCTGTGCTGCGGAAGGATCCCTTCCTGTCCCCCCGGGGCCTGCTCTCCTCTTCCTCGCCTGGTGCTGATGCCTTTTAGCAGCTGACAGATCACTATTCCTTTGCCTCTTGCCCCAAGTGAGACATATTTCACTCGTGGGGAATTTTCAGTGTGAGGAAGGCTCTGAGACCCAAGCCTTATCTCGCAGGGCATCACCATCCATATGGGGTTATTTTTTCCCCCTTCTGTTCTTTTAACTAGTGTTTTTAAGAGGGATAAGAGATGAGCCCAGAATGTATTTATTGAGCCCAGGGGAGGTGCATGCATCTGTAAAATATTAAGATATCATTGATGAGTTGGTTTCACCTAAAGGCTGGAGGAAGTGTGATGCTTACATGGCTCCTGGGGGATGGAGTGGAGCAGGGGAAAAGGCTCTTTGCTCAGCAATACTCCTTTCATATTAAAGGAATGAATGGCACGCAGGCTCTTGTTCTCAAAATACTGAATCTTCTGTGTTTTCTGGCTGCACTGGGTGAGAGGAAAAGCTACACACTAGGCTCACCAGCATCACACACAGCAAGATTTCCATCATTTCTCTCTTCTGATAAAGCCTCTGATGTGTTTGCTCCACTCCTCTTGTGCCTCCTACAGAGATGTACTTGCTAAAGATATCAGTCACAACTTAGCAGTCTTTGGCCTTCTGTTGTGTCACCTTCTAGGGTGCTGTTCTCATCACTTGTACAGGTAGGCTGAGCTTTACCTATGAGTGGCGAACTATCTGAGCTCTAAGCCCCCAAAGATACCCCTTCTTGTAGGTCTCATGATATTTCTGGAGGAAGATAAAATTTAGAATCCTAAGTAACACCTCTTACAGTGTGTCTAAGCACCTTTTACTAAGCTGGAAGTAAAGCAGATGAATCTAACCAGACATGCTCACCAGCCAAGTCAATATAATTGCAACAAGGTCTTCAAAAAGTTTCTGGATATTTCAGTAGCAGAAAGGCTTCAGAAAGCCAACAAGAGGCAAAACACCAGCACCTTTTGCAGCCTAGGATGGTGCAGCTCATCCTAAAACAGGGAGTCGAGATTTTGGGGATTTATATCCTCTTGCAGCCACTCTTCTCCCACTGCCTACAGAAAGGATCTGAGAACAGATCTTAGTTTCTCAGATCGCCTCGGCTAGGTTGGAGAAATCCATCAACCCTAATGGCTCATGCTTGTCCCAAGTGATTTCCCTTCCCTGTTTCAGAGACCAGTCACTGGTCAAAGCACTGCATCACCTTTTGAAGAGTCCTGCATCCCAGGGCAAGGTATAAAACAATCTTTTCTTGGATGAGACCACCATCTGACATTGATGCTTTCAACCCCTTCCCTGAAAGTTAAATAAACAGTAACTATCGTCCTGTTGTGACAGGAAGCAATTCCAACCCTCTGCTCAGGAGAAGGGTAAGTGTCTTCCCCCTTTGGGCTTTAATTCTCTTTATGCTTATGTAATGACTGAAAATCCTGACAATAAAGTGTAATATTGAAACCATAAAGAGGTAGGAAAGGGGAGAGAAATTCATCTTTCAAAATAGTCTCAGTATTCATTCGATCCTTTCAGTCTTTGCAGGGGGGAGGACCCATATCCTATCACATACCTGACATTGCCTCTAGCAAAATTAGTCACGATGGCCCCATGTAGGGTTTGAATTTATTGTTTGCAAATTTGGCTGGTCCAACCACTGGCCTGAACACCTGTGGAGCCTCAGAGTCCAGACTATTAGATTAATCTGTCAGTCACTCTATATAACAGCCTGTCCTCCTCTCCATTCTGTTCTGACACTCCCTTCCCAACTTGGTGTATAGCTCCGAGATCCAGTTTCACCGGAATGTAAACAGTGTCTGAATCCCCCAGCTTCCCCACTTTGCTTCCGTTGTGAGTGCACTTCGGGTATATCGGCTGCTTGAAAAGTAATTATCCTCACTTCCCACCTGATAAATTAAAGACCCCCAGGTTCTCTGCTTAATGGTGCAGAGAGGTCCAAAAGTGATTCTCCTGCAGAAGCTGTTAGGAGAACGTCCTAGCAACCCCACACCCCTCTGGACCTCATTGTGCTGGGATGACAGCCCATTAATCAGCCCGACCTGGCTTGGAGATGGCAAAGGTCGTGCTGCGTGGAGTCTAATTGGAAAAACAAATTCCAGCCCTCTGGAGCGCTTCCTGGCAGGGACGAAGGGGGGGGACTTGCTTCGTTTCACACTTAAGTACCTTAAGTATTTTCCAAGGCTGGAAGACCACTGATGTAAAGGGTTTGTACTTCAAACAGAGGAGCACAAATCCCTAGGGCTGTGTCCTATGCTGCTCTGAAGTGTGTTTCTGGGAATGACTGGGAGAACTAAGAGCTCCCAAATCAACCTGCTTCATGTCTGCTCACTGCTTCCCAAGGAAACTGGGATTAGACCTGTTGGAGCATATGTAGGCCTACATTTGGTGAGCATGACCTTGTACTGTGCTGGCAGATTCACTGTCCGCAGGCACAGATGAAAAGAGTGTTGTCAGACTTGGGATAGTCCTGAAAATGCAATGTGGCTTGTTAGTGGTTTCCGCATAAGAAAGGCTGAGCCACATCAAACCAGAAGTGCAGTTGTCCCAAACCCTCTCACTGACAGAGGCACGCAGTGGATGCCTGGGGAAGGATGATGCTTCCCAGAGGCTCAGAGGTGCTGTATCTATGAATAGGACCCCTTGATGGATAGTTTTTCCATTAATCTGTCCATTCAGGTATTAAGCCCATGCAAGCTTTTTCTTTTGTGTCAGAGTTGCATTGCTCAATGACGCATTGCGTGCCTCTTTTTCTTCATTCTGTACCTGCCTCTCTTCAGCAGTACATTATGAGGGTCAGACTATAATAATCTCCTATTCATCTTCTCTGTTTAGACCTCTGCAATACCCTCTTTCAGTTGTAGAGATGTGCTTTCTCCTTACATGTGACTATATTGGAAATGTACACGGTTTTTTATTCCAATCTGTACTACTCAGGAGGCTGGAATAGTTTATTTCAGCGGTCCTAAAATCCATGAACCTAGGAAACAGTAACATAAATTAGGTTATCTGTCCATGAAAATATCTCCTCCATCCTGGCAGGTGGTGGTGTTCACAATTTGATAAGCCAAAATAAAGTCAAGCCAGGAAAAACAATGGATAAGCTGCAATATATTTTTGTGTTGGCTTAGTACAGGAGGAAAAAAAACACAACCCAAGAACAACAACAAAAAAAAGACCCCTGGTTGTCAAATATCATGCTCGATCTTTATGGCCCCATAAAGGAGTCCTGTAGATATAGGATTGAATGCATTGGCAAGCAAAGAAGTTGCTGCCATTTGGCTCAAAGACAAGAATAGCATTGTGCTACAGTTGTTTTCTGATAGAGTCTGGAGTAACTGTATGCAGTTTATCTTCCAATCCTTTGGTGTAAAGTGGTATATTCCTTCATCACTAAGAAAAAGGCTCTGTAGCACCGACACCACTACAGCTGCATCACTATACAGAACCTCTCTTTCTACCCACACTGGCAAGTGTTTGCATATATTTAGCAGTGACCCAGCAATGATGTTTCCATTGTCAGGAACACAGATCAGCATTTGTCATTTGTGCTGATCAATTTAGTTTGCCCTTTTCCTTTAGTAGTTTCAGCCTCTTGTTTTTGCTGCAGTTATAATGCTATCGAGTCTGTAACACCAGCATCTTGGATGACAGCTTATGATACTGAGCTGTGCTTTACCCACCTACACTCCAGTAATATAATGCCAACTTTATTCTGATATAAGAAAAGCAGTGCAAAGCTCTCCATCCAGCCTTTTAGACCAGAAGACTTTCCAACTAATTCTGTTTTTGTGTTTCTTTTCCTTATCTATTTATACCTTCTGTTTGGTCTTGAGAAGTTATACTTCTCAAGTTGTATACTTCTCAATTATGTCTCATCTCTGTGTAAGCAGAGATATTCACACAATAGCACTGAGACTCAGAGAGAAATGTTCCGCGTTCAGACATAGCTGTGTCTAACTGCCTTGGCACAACATTATCTTTGGAGCTTAGGGCTGTGCCACCCATCTTGCAGGGAACTAACAGAAAAGAGTGAAGTAGGCAAGGACCAGTTTGTGGAGGTGTTACATGAGTGAAAAATGCCCTTGGTACACCCTTGTACATAGGGTGAGAGGGTTACTTGGAAATTTCCCATGCAATGGTCTGTCTTCACCGATACAGGATAAAATACACGTAGGCTATCCCATTCTGCCCTGCTTCAGCTGAAGGACATAAGGCAAGCATGGGGAACATGACGAGGAAATCCTGCTCTCATGAAAAAGAAAGAAAAGTGCTTTTCTTCTGCTCTGGAGATCTGGATCCCCATCCCTCATCATTTTTGTGGGCTGGCATCCCGCTGGCTTGGCAGTGGTAAGCTTGGTTAGCAAGCTGGTCCTTGTCACAGTTTGAGCAACTCAGAGCAATTGTTTTTCAGGTGCACAGAGCTTAAACCTCAGTTTAACTCTCCTGTAGAAGACTTTTCTCTGTTACGTGTCCTGGTATTGGAATTATCTGATGAGAAAATTCTTCTCCTGAAGCTGGGAAAGAGTGATGGGTGAATACAAGCCCTTGTCCTTGTCTCTGAGCTGATCTGAAGCTCCCTGTGCCCCTTTCCCCTCAAGCTGAGAGGAGGCTAGCAACTGCTTTCATGGCAATCTGCTATGAGGTGTGCCCAAAGTGTCCTGATTACAGGCTGATCTTTCAGTGGAGTGGGATGAGGATATACATTTATATCTGCCTCAATTTAAATTTATCTGTGGAAATGGCTATGCAATTATTGCATGGACCACTACTGGTTCATGGGAGTGCAGAAGATGGCCCATGAGATAGCAGAGAATAAATGAATACAGCAAACCTGTAGATGCCTTTGCAGAGCAAAGGTTCAATTTATTTCCTGGGAAAACACAGAGGAGGTCTGAGATTTACTGGAGCCTGCCAAATATGAGGGGTAGCAGTGAATGGGTCAAGGTGCCAGTCTTTGCTGAAGGCAATGGCATCAGCTACCCACAAGAGAGAAAGGAGGGGGGGGATGTGTGGAGAAGAGCTTGCCAATGAGTTCAGGAACCAGAGGCAGATTTCTGAGAAGCCCAGAAAGTATTTTGAAAATGGAGACCCAACACAGAGTGGTAAATGCAGCATGACCTGCTCTAACACAGCATGGGGAAGGCAAAGAGCAGCCCAGCTGCTTGGATACTCGACACCGGGATCACACTCAGCTGCTTGATTCCCTGATGCTGCTTGCAGTTGATGACTGAGGGCCGTTTCCAGCATGGGATTTCATGTGTGGAGCCCATTCAGTGTATGGCAACTGCTGAGACTTTCAAAGGGGGTGACTCGGTTGCAGGCCAGGAAATGAACACAGAGAACTGTTGCTAGAAACCAAGCTGAAGCACGTGAAAATAATAAAATAGATGTCCAAACTGGGACCTCTCCTGGGGCTGCACAGTGCTGACAAGCTGACCGTGGATGTGTCGCATCTCTCAGCTTCACAGCTCTTGACACACAGCACCAGCTCTCCCATATGTCAGGAGTCACATTCCCCACTGTTGGAATGCAGCCACCTCTGGAGCAGAACCCAGCAGCTGTTTAAAGAATTGACAGAAACAAACCAGGGACAGGATGCGAAGATGTAGCCAAAGTACGGGGGAAAACAAGGGAGGGAAAAATGTCAAACAAAAATGATAGACAAGTGTGATGGTCATTATAACACAGATTGAACTCACAATTAGATGATAAAAAGCATTGCAAGTTACCAGGCATCAGCAGAGCTAGTGTACCCACTTGAGTCTTTTCCTACTGGCCTAAAGCTAGCTCAGAGAAATACTAGTTTGGACCCTTCCTTTATGTGTTATGCTCTACTACACTTAGTAACCCATCACTCCGTAATAACCTGAAGAGAGGCATGATCCTTTTGTCTCTGGTGGACAAAAAGATGTAGGTTTTGGTTTCTCCTTTCAAGCCAGGCTTACCTTTAGCTCAAGATGTTAACCTATTTCCAGCTTTCCTAATGATGCTCATCAGACCCTTCTGGATGCTGAAAGAGGGATAACCTAGAATATAACTTAGAAATACCCTAAAAGACCATCAGGAGAGTCAGGAATGGCTTAGAAGCAAGGGAAGGACCGTTGCATGCATGTCATTCCCCAGTAAGCTGCCCCAGACCTCTGCTGAAAAGAAGAGACGACAGTGGACCATAGGATAATTCATATTGGAAGAGTCCTTAGGAGTCCTGTGGATCTGCTTGTTGACTCTGGAGCACCAGTGGCATCTTGGTCTGGCACAGTAGATCTCTTATGTCTTTCTGTTCCAGCCCAGTCCTGCGTATTCATTGGAGTCAGCCGAGAGTATCTGGACTGGCAATTACCTTCAGACTTCAGTTCAAAGGGAATTAATTAGAGTGGGCACCAAATGAATCCAGCAGAGAGACTGCTGTGTGGAGGCATCCGGGGCTTTGTGTGGCGGTGCCCATCTGAACGCATTGGCTCTTGGAAGGAGGCGAAGCGGGGAAAAAGGGACAGAAGGTTCTGGGGTGGATAATGGAAGAACGCAGAAACAGGAAGCCCTGAATTCCCAAACTGCCATTGCCCCTGCCATTTCAGTGGAGAGAACGTCTTCTGCTCCCAGCACGCAGGCTGCCCCTCACCACCGTCGTACTTGGCTACTTGGAAAGCCATTTGCAAGCCTTCTCTCACTGAATTCAGTGTGCAGCCATAAGAACAGCAGCCACCTGGATCCCCTCCAGCTGTCCAGTGAGAGACAGGGAAAAGCAGTTAGCGGTAGCGCAGAAAAGGGAAGAAAAAAAGAAAAGGAAAAAAAATGAAGAAAGGCCAGAAATCTCTTTTCCTGGCACACTATGACGCACAGATTTGGGAATGAGGGTTGTGAAAGCTTTTTGTTTAGCTTATTCTTTTCTGGTCTGACAGCTGATAAGTCCCACAGCTCAGAAACATCTGACAGGACTGGCTGAAGTCAATTCATCTTTCATCTGCCCATCACGATCCTGAAGCAGAGAGTGACAGAGCTGTTACTTCTCTGTCTGAACGCCACTCTCCCTCCTCTTTCTTTTGCATGATGTTGTTTGGAGCTTGGGAAAACCAGTTTCCTTCCTGCCTACAGCCTTCTCCCCAGGTTCAGGGCAGCATCCGTCTGCCCTTGCACCTGCTTCGTACAGCTGCGAGCTGCCTCTGCTGAAATCATTTGCACCCAACCCAGCAGCAAGCTGATGGGGCCCCTCCGGCTTCCCCTCAACTCCTTTCCCTGTCATATTTTCCTTGCTGCTCTTGCAATTAGCGCTCTTGTTCGTCACTCCTCTCACTAGCTCCTTCTGCTTTCCTGGCACGCTCCACGTTTAACCTCCCCCAACTCCTTGTGTGCTCACTACACCAGTGCTGCTCAGTTGGAGCCACTGAGACATCGCTCCCTTGCTTTGCACTGTGTTCTGTCCCACAAAACTCTGAGTGCTCACAATTGTAGGTGCAGAGATAGAGTCCCCATGTCCTTGAGCATCTTCCAGTGAATGGATAGAGAGAATCATAGAATCATTTGAGTTGGAAGGGGCCTTTAAAGGTCATGTGGTCCAACTCTCCTGCAATGAACAGGGACACTTACAGCTCCATCAGGTGCTCAGAGCCCCTCCGGCCTGACCTTGAGTGTCCAGGGTCAGGGTATCCACCACCTCTCTGGGCAGACAGTGCCTTGCCACCCTTATTGTAAAAAACTTCTTACATATATCCACTCTAAATCTTCCCTCTTTTCATTTGAGACCATTTCCCCTTGTCAGTCACAACAGACCCTGCTTGAAGAGTCTGTTCCCTACTAGATCTTGATTGTCACATAATCGTGAAGCCATCTGTCCCATAGCCTCCTACCAGTAGGGAGATAACCCTGGTGTCAACGAGCCCCAAACCCCAGGTTGGATCAGAGAAGTCTTCTCACATGAGGCCATGCATCACCCAGCACTTGAGGTGTGGGTTGTTGGTAGATCACAGGATCATAGAATCATTTTAGTTGGAAGGGATCCTTACAGATCATCCAGTCCAACTTCTCAGTGGGAGATGAGAGAGGCAAGGTGGCAAAAGAAGATCCTAATGCCCCAAGCTACCAAAAAGCCTTTTTTTTCTATTTCAAAGGTGAGATTTTTGGCCAGAGACTGTTGGGAAACAAAATGAAGGGAGCAATTAAGGGAAAAAAAAAGAGATTATTAATGATTAGACTTACAAATGGTACTGTACTTCTATGTAAACTTTCACAGGAAAAATAATTAAAAAAAATACAAACAACCCCCTAAACAGTAAATTACACTTCAAGCTGCTGAGAAATGTTGTTTTGCTTCCTGCAGCAGAAAATCAATGATTTAATTTCACTTGAACTTGATGGGCTGCATCTCCCAAATAAGAAACTCCCGTTGGACGCACTTGGAAATGAAAAGCTCTTTCGGCAGACTCCTTGCTTTGCATCACAAGGTGGTCATTTTGGTCCCCAGCAATTTGTTTTCTCAGGCATGTGTTTTGCTGGAGGAAAGCAAGCACCTGCTTTGCAAAAAAGGTCCTCTAACATTTAATTGACTCATCTCTGCGAATAGACTCCACATTCTGATTTTCTTCTGCAGTCTTTGCTCCCACAGTGCCTCCATTCCTCATCCCTTCCCAGATGCAAAATTATGTGGCAAGGTTATGTCTGGCCACCAGCTGGGTCCCAAAACCCATGCAAGAAGCTTAGCTGAATCCTCCACAGATCACATGGTTGGTCTCAGAATATCTGTTTATATCCTGCAGATTTGTGCAATGTGGCCCTTAACCAGGATCCTCACAACTTTACAAGCAGGGACACAGGTCTTGCCAGCCAAGGGCTTGAATGGGCTGATAAAAGTGGTGGTGAAATGAATCTCAGCTCAGTGCTTGATTGTATCTTCCCAATGTGGCTTTAACAACAGAGGAAGGAGAGAAAGAAAAGGGGGGGTTGTGGAGAGAGAAAGTGTCTCAAGCATTTTGTTGAGTTGCCGGATCTGGTTCAGCGCCATTAAGAAAGGGGATATTGAGGAGTGCTTTTCATTCCACCATTTTGCAGTGGGTAATTGCTTTCCACACGGTGCATTGAGTTTTGATGTGAGTCCAGCTGCAGTAACGCAAGTTACGGCAAAGGCTGTTCCAGTGCAAATGTGTTATTTGAGTGTCTCTTTGCTCACACTATGACTAAACAGAAGCAGCTGTGGCCAGAGGGCCATCAGTGCTTTGTATCACACAGTCTGGCATTTCGTGGAAAGTTTTCATGTTTTCAGCTGGAAAAACTTTCTTCCATGGCTGGAAGTTTTGGAGAAATTTAAATTTTTTATGATATACAAAAATACCCCAAGAAACAATTGTACTTTCCAGAGGAGGTAGAATCCTGGCAGCATGTCAGCCTCTCCCATATTGCAAGCCTCAGCATACCTAAGAGCTACCACTGTATATTGGTCAGGAAAGCCACCTGTATGTTTCTCGAGGACATCAGTTTGAAAACGTAATAAAACTGGAGTAAAGACAGTTTGGGATAACAAAACTGTAATGCTAAGTCAAGATGAGAAGATTATATCAGTATGTGGCTTTATAGTCTGTGGGGATGAGGGTTAGCCAAGTCTTTCACCAGTCGTTTTGTACACAGAATCATAGAATCATTAAGGTTGGAAAAGACCACTGAGACCATCTAGTCCAACCATCAGCCCATCCCCACCATGTCTACTACCGTGTTGTTCGGTACATCTCCATGGTTCTTGAAAACCTCTAGGGATGGTGACTCCACCAGCATGAATGTGAGCAACTCCTGATTTATTTAATTTATTTATTTATTTATTTGGAGATTATTTTCAGACTCTAAGGAAAAGGACATTATTAGGTGATCTACTTGCTACCAGGACTGCTTGGCAAAGTAGGTAAACAAAGTAAATGGGTAGAAACATAAAGATGAACCTTCTAGATAGCGCCATTTTGCATGTATTACCCTCCTTAGAAAGGAACAAGGAAGCAAGAAAGATCTACTCAGTAGAAAATATGTTTTCCCCACAGGTCTCGTACTCCTTAATTGCAGCTAGAAGCAAGCGACACTCTGGGGTTTGATGCAATGAGCCTTTGGGAACCACTGGGTTTAAAACTCAGGATCTTGAATCCAACTTTTATTTCCCCCTTGAAATCCTAGACCACACAGCCTTCTACTTGCAAGTGCATGGGCACATCTATGCACGTGGAGGGGGAGCTCGGTATCACATAGGTGGTCTGATCTCTCTGAGAGGATACACGTGGTAACTGAGATGAAAACCATGAGTCACTGTAAGGAAGAATGATACTGGTTCTGACAAGCCTGTCATCTGCCTGTAAGTTTCACCTTATGTACCTTACGTCTTTCATTTTCTCGTTCAGTCTATTTTTTTAGCTTGATGCTGAAACCATAATTTACCAATAGCTCTCCTTGGTAATTCATTTCACACGTTCATTACAGTCCGCTTGGCTATAAACACATATGGATTTCCTTTTTAACTCTTCATTTCCTAAGTTTTCGATAGAGAGGTTCTAAAGCTAAACCACAGGAATGGTCTATGCAGCTCTAGTTTATTAAATCTACCCCACTGTGTCAAGTATCTACAGCACATACAATTACTTTGGCCAAGCTACAGTTATGAGAGAATTAATTTCACCCAAGGGTGGATTAAGTCTGTAGGTGTTTTGTGTCAGAATGGTGATATTCATATTGCAACACGAGATGGAAACGCTGAATTCTTAGGGTCTCTTCAGATCCCAGCTCACACTCTGGAGTTCATGACTTCTAAAGCCATGTTCAGCCAACTACTTCCTCTCCATATATACTTCATAATCCATGTGCATAAGACTACATTAAAAAGCTGTGTAGGCACCAAAGGTCATGGTCCTTTGGGTGCTTTATGAGAAGTAAAGCCAAGGTTCAATTAACCCCAAATAGGCAGAATGTCTGAGTGCAAGAAACAACAACAGATGGAAATATGTATAGTCAGCTTTATCAGCAACCATTTTATACTTTCGGATGCTAGACATTTCAGACTGGTCTGATCAAGTTAGTGAGGAAACAGAAGGATGGAAAACTTGTCAGTCTCTCACTCTGATCATACACAGTATTAAAAATCCAGGAGGCAACTGAAACTACTGATTAGAGCAACTCGATAATTCTGAAAGAAGTCCTGGGGTTTGTTCCTGGAAATGATGAAGCCCCCCAAGGAATGAAATATTAAGAGATTCTCAGCCTGAAAGCTTTCCTAGTCAGACACTTTTGCTATCAAATGTAACTATAAAGAAGCACTCAAAAAACAGTTGATATATCTGTCTTCCTCACATGGGGCTCTATCGTGTTTCTCTTTTTGGAACAGGTGTTCCATTTTGGAACACCTGCCCCATAAAATAAAATGACAGAAGAGTATCTCCTTCGTGTGGATGGTATCCATACTCAGATGAATACTATCATCTGTTTGGTTTTCTTCACTTAGCACTTTATTTATTTATTTATTTTGAGGAGCGTATTTGGTGATGGGAGTTTTATTCTAGTCACAGTCTTCACAGGGTCAGACTGGATGGCAAGTCCAGAGAGATGGCTCCTGGCTAAATGTGAGGAGATTTAGACTCAGGAAGCGTTTATTATGATAGAGAAGAAAAATAGAACCAGATCTTTTTTTAAGTAGTTATGCAGTGGAATCCACCTCGATCCATTCAGTAGGAGATCTGGGGTCTGAGAAGGAAGATTCCTTCTGACAAAGCACATAGTTCACCAGTTTTCCCTGTTAATGCTCTGCTGCTGGTGGAACACAGCCTCCTAGCTCTGAGTTGCAGCCCCCTAGCCATCTGCTGACTCATCCTCACCTTTTCTAAATTTCTCTTGTACTGAGGTTCTGTAAGTGTCCAAAGGACTTCAGATGGAACCTCTTGAGTAAAGAGTGAGGGAAAATGGTGTTCTTTAATAATTTAAAGTCTTGCCTCACTGTCTCCTTAAGTTGTAGATCCTTTTCATAGATGGTCACTTTGAGCTGCTAAGTACTGTGCAAATCTCTTTTTATTTGCCCCCAGACTTGGGCTGCCAAAGAACCTCTGTCCATCACTGTTACAGGCTGCAAAGACCCAAGTATTTCTTAGTGGTTTATGTCTGGACTGATTTTTGCTGTTTGTATGTTGCATTAAAGCTTATTAAATCAATAGCTGTGATTCACCAGGGAGGAGGGAGGCTAGCCAGTTGTCTAAAACCTAACCTGTAAATACCCAGGGGTGTGTTTTGCTTTGCTTTTAGCTGCAGACTAGACAAGTAAAATGATATATTTTTTCTGTGTGTATTTGAAAGGAGAGAGGTTTCCATATACAACTCATACCATGTAAAACTTAACCTTCTCCCTCAGCCTGGCAGAGTTTCATGAAGTTTCATGATAGACAGAAATAATCTTAATGGCTCCTCCTGTCCATGGCAGCCACAGATCCCGCCCAGCCGCAGCTCCAAGTCTTCTCAAGAGTCTGTCTCCCTCACAGGAAACGTCCCACTGCCTGAAAAGCAGATATAAAGAGACAACATGTTCTCAGATAAAAGGTTCCAAATATAACAAGTCTATTTTTATTAAATTTGACCAAAGGCCTCCATGCTTCCCAATCAGAGAGCCTGATTGCTGACTCCCCCAGACCTAGCAGCCCTGGCTCGCTATAGCTGTATCGTGAGATAGGGTTACATTTTCGTAATGGCTTAAATCTTTTCCCAAGTCATCAAGTATTTTCACACACACACACACACACACACACACAAAAAAAAAAAAAAGGAAAAAAAAAAGGAAAGAAGGAAAAAAGAAAAAAGGAAGAAAAACTCCACACACCCTCCTGTAAAATCCAGACACCAACCCTGAGTTGTGTGTGGTCTTCTTTAGCCTTTCTTTTGGCTTCCCTCAAGACATGGCTTACTGCATTGGTCTGGATGCCGTCCTACCAGTACAGTGAGCTGGCCAAGCCCTGATCCCAACAACAAAGTCACCTTGGCAGGTGCCAAAGTAAATGGTGGCCTCCAGCTACCTGTACCTGCTCTGCTGTGCGTGTGCAGGACACGTGGCCGGAAAGGCAGTGCCGTCACCCTCCATCACTTTGATGTGCATCAGGCCTTGGACTTCATCTTTTTTGTTCTGGCAGCCTCCAGGGCACTCAACCTGGAGAGCTATTTTTAAATGTCCTTTATTTGGAGAAGTGTGAAGTTGTTCAGAGAGGATTGGCTGTAAAATGCATGAGGCTGAAAAATGTGTGCGCGCTCGACAGGGAAGCTGTATGTGTGCAAACATGGTTCATAACTTCTACCTTTCTGTGTAACTTTACCTCATCTGGGTGTGAGTGTGTCCTCATCTATACAGTCTGTGGTTGTGTGCCTGTGGGATTATACCAAATGGACCCTCTTCTGATGTCAACTGTGCTGCTCGCAGCTGGAAGTGCTCCTCTAGGAGCCGGTCCAGGGCCTTTTGATCACACAATCACCTCCATTGGATTTACAAGGTGCAGCTAAAATTAGGAGCCATTCAAAGTCACGCATAAGGTGAAAGGGGAAGTTACGGGTCATGCTGAAATTGGTCAGATAATTACAAGGGTCGAGTGGAGAAGGGGTCCAATGCAGCCCCTTGCATGCACCAGAGGGGCTGGGGCAGTGGGGCTGGCAGGCACACAGGAGCACCGCTTTGTTCTCCTTCATTTTACAAGCTGCAGTGGTTGTTTTTCCACATTCCGCTCTATAAAATGACTGGGTCTCAAAATCCTGCTTCAAAGTCAGTTGAAAGACTGCTAATGACTTGCTTGGGCTCCAGAGCCTGCTTTATTCGTATGGCTTCAATTTGAGTCCTGCCTTTGGATTGTGCGAGCAGGCAGACCCGACTGGCTCAGGAGCCTCGTCCTGCCCTGGATACATGCCATACCTGCTCAGCTGTTTCTTTCAGGGTCCACTTGAATCATTCCTTATAAAAGATGAATTTCAGTTAAACAAATGCGTAGGGTCTAGAAAAGCCCAGCACTTTCCCTGCCTGCACCTCAGCAGATCTACTGAAGGTTACCACATTTCAACAAGTGAGGGCAAAGCAAAGCTTTGGAGATGACTTCCAAAATGTATGCAGATGTTAAAGGATAGTAGAGATAACTAAAGATAAAAGCAAATAAAAAATAGTCCAAAAATACAAAGTTAAAAAAAGAGATGAGGTGAGGAAAGAGAAACAGCAGTTTCTTTTTTTTCCCCAAAGACTTGTGGAACAGCTGACTGAAATGTCAAAGGGAAGCAGGTTTTGGAAGTTGTATTTCAGCTCAGCAAATTTGTTTCTGTACCCTTCCGTGGTTCAACATCTGCAACCCATATTTCATCCCTGTAGCGCTCATTGGAGGACTTCATTTCCCAAGAGTGGGGAAGGTGACACCTTACGTTCAGGATACACGGGTTCAAATGTGGACTGGAGTTCACAAGGGGAACAGCTTAATTGTTTCAGACGAGCAACAAGACCCGCAGATGATGCTGGGCCCAAGCATAAATGCTCTAAAAGCAGGTTCAGAAATCCTACCATGAGTGGAAGCTCTTGTATGATTTATACTGGGCCTGAGGATTTTTCTGTTTTTTTTTTTTTTCAAGCTTTGCTTCCTAAAGAAGCAAAGCCTATGCCAGTCCACTTGGTGTCTGTGCTCATATGACTGTGTGTGTCTGCATCTGTCTGTCTGTCTAACTGGGCCATTGCGCTCAGCCCTGGTGAGGCTGCACCTTGAGTACCGGTAGTGTTCAGTTTTGTGCCCCTCCCTACAAGAAAGACATCGAGGCCCTGGAGCATGTCCAGAGAAGGGCAGTAAAGCTGTGAAGGGTCTGGAACAGAAGTCTTGTGGGGAGCAGCTGAGGGAACTTGGAACGTTCAGTCTGGAGAAGAGGATGCTCTTCTCCCAGTTAACAACAATAGAATGGGAGGGAATGTCCTCAGCTTGTATCAGGGGAGGTTCAGGTTGGATATTAGAAAAAATTTCTCAGAGAGCGGTCAGATATTGGAATAGGCTGCCTAGGGAGATGGTGGAGGTGTCATCCCTGGAGGTGTTCTAGAAATGTGTAGATGTGGCACTGAGGGACATGGTTAGTGAGCATGGTGAGGATGGGTCAATGGTTGGACTGGATATCATAGTGGTCTTTCCAACCATAATGATTATATAATTCCCTGGACTTTTGGAGTCCTGATTTCCCTCCTGTTTGCAAGAAGAGCAGAACCCTCAGTGATGTTAAATTTCTAAAACTTTGATAAAACTTGGCAGCTGGCAAGAGCAGGGCTGTCACTGTGGTGTATGAGGATGCTTTGCCTTAGACACCACAGAGACATTCTGTCTTATCCATGGGGAAAATTCTGATGGGAACATGCATCGTAAGGGACAGTGGTGGAGAGCAGCATTATCTGAAATCAGCATCACCATTGCCAGCTCTGACAGAGCTGCTGTGAACAACATGTACTGGGAATTACAAGAATATATGAAAAATGGTCAAAAGGGCACACCGGGTACTCAGCCCCCAGAGTGGATGGAGGGCTTAGGTTCCCAGGCCACCAAGATGGTTTGGAAAGTTTTATTGCTAGACCATGCAGGCCCAGAAGCAAAACTGCCACAATTTATTTTCTTCTTGGAGAGATGCAAAAGAGCAGAGTCCAGAGGCAGTTAACCCAGAGCCACTTACAAAAGATAAATCTGTTGAAAGACAGTATTTCTTTAAATCAAAGAGCTTGCGGGAGGGTTTTCTCTTTAGGAAAAAGATTCATTTTGTCAAAAAAAAAAAAAAAAGTGCAACTTTTTGTTTAAAAAATAATGTTCTTCTTAACCTGATTTTCCCACGCTTGATTCTCAGCAAAATAGCAAATGTTAGTGTTTAAATCTCTATTTTAATTTTCTAAAGCGTGAAGGAAGGAATAATTCAGTGTTCAGTGGCAGGAAACCACAACAATTTGAGGAGCATTTGGGTTTCTCCCTAAACTAAAATGCATGAAATAAACAAAATAATTAATAAATGCATGTTTTTCACAGAGGAAAACCCCAACTGTAAGGAATTAGAGTCACCTATGCAGGTGAATGTGGTTGGCTTCAGTCAGAGACTCATCTAGGTTGAAAGAGACCTTCAAGATCACTAAGTCCAACCATGAACCTGACCTACCAAGTCCCATCACTAACCATCACTAAACCACATCCTTAGTGCCACCTCCACGTGTCTCTGAATACCCCCAGGGACAGGGACTCCATCAGTTCTGGGCAGCCCCTTCCACTGCTTCTGGGGAGCAAAAGGAAGGAGAGTCCATTTCTGAAATGGAAGGCAGCTGGCAGGCAAACTCATGGTGGTGATGTGTTGATGATTGGACTAAATGTTCTTAATGGTCTTTTCCAACCTTAATGATTCTATGAAGCTCCAAGAATAGCCATACTGTCTTCTCCAGGAGAAAGATCAGACTTTGCTTGACTCCTTGGGTTTGTTGCTGTTCCTGTTGGAAAGACCAGCAAAGCCCCAGAAGGACACAGCAGAGCTGTGAGTAGATGCCAAAGCAAAAAGCAGCAGAACAAAATCCCGTCTCATAGAGCTGTCTGAGTTTGTAGATCTCCTCTTTTAGGATTTGTTTGGGAGCCTGGTCTCATAGCTGTGCATCCTTCATGATCTGGCAGTTTCATTTCTCAATCCAAAAAAGTGATTCCTTGCATTTCTGCAGCTGAAAGCTGATATAGTAAAAGAGGAAAAAAACAAATTGAACAGGGGAAGTGTGTTTCACTTGACAATGGGTCTTTAGAGCCTGCATTTTTTTTAGAACTAGATTCATGGAGTAAAAAAAGGAACGACCCGTGTCTGAGATATGTGCAAAATATAGCTCAAATCTAAAAGCTGTAACTGCATGAGAAAAGTCAGATGTTAAACAATCACAGTTTTATTCCTCCCAGCAAGACAGCCTGTGCACCTGTAGCTGCTATTGTCTCTACTGTATAAAGTGAAAATGAATATCACATTGTATTGAAAACCCTCATGGAATACAATTACTCAACAGGAACTGTCCTAAATCTATCAGCTGTAATTCACTTGTAATTTTGTGGGACTAATGCAGAGAAATGTTTCTCCATGCATGATTTGCCCCCAGCCTTTCCCCCCATTAATACATTTCATCCACTTTTGCTTACAACGGCTAAACTACTTGTAAGAGATTAATTACCTATGGGAAGTGTCTGTCTTGGTCTGTAGGAATGACATTATGCTGAACATTAAATGCTGACACTATTAAACTCTGCCGGACATATTTTGATATAATAACTCTGCAGACCACAAGTGAAATGGGTCCCTCACCAATTCACTACCTCATTGTTTTTCTGTCATCAGAAAACTTCGGGATATAGTCTCAGCTGACATAGCTCAGAGTTTCATTCATGTCAGTGGAGCAGCTTATTAGGGCTTTGTGTTTCCCTGGAAGTTTTCCTGAGTTACCAGATGCAGACGGGAATCTTTGTTCAGCAGTAACTTTGAACTGAGGTGCAGAAGCCGCTGTATGCTGACCGACTGAGAAACTGGGCTTTACATTTGAAATCAACGATTCAAAACAAAACACATCTTCCTTTCAACGTTTATTTTTGCCACCTTAGAAAAGAAGAAAGTCTTTTTGCTTTGGTGTGCAGAAACTGCAAATGTAGTGAGTAGAGGTTTGGAGAATCCTGCATTCTTTTCCCACTGGAAAGAAAAGCAGAAGAAATCAGAACGAAAGGTGGTAAAGCAGTGGTGAAGGGACTCTAACTTTTTTTCTCCCCACAATGGGAAAAGTACTTGAAAGAAGTCAGAAAGATTATAAAATCTGATTGCTTTCACTCTAGTCATCCCATTTGTAATTAGCTCATCTTTCACTTTCTAGTTGTTTTCAGTCTCCTGTTGATTTGTTGACCTCTCAGCACTTTTGTTGAAGGAGTGAACCCTGCAGAGTAGCTTTAGCCCAATGTATTCTGTTTTGCTTCTGTTGCTGCTCAAGATGCATGTGTGGAACACAGGCTGAAATCCGATTTATGCTTGGGAGCAGCTCTCATGTCGTGCCGTATGGCTCTTTCTTCAATGGGAGTTGGAGGAATACATGATCCAGGCATTTATGTCTTTGTTAGCATTGCCACACATAGTTCCCTGTTTGCCACTGGGGACTTCTCCATGAAGGACCAGAAATCAGCACGGCTTCAGCTAGATCAGCAGCACACCAGCATGGTACCCGCCATGCTGCGCTGATGGGTCCACCATCACCATCCACTGATGTGTTCCTGTTGTATGTGCAGGTTTGCAGGCTCAGCAGTAATTAAAACCAATCCCTCTGACTCTACCACTGTGTAGATTAAGCTTGAATCCTGCTTGACTGCAAATGTACTTGTGTAGAGCAAGGAGTTGAGGTGAGGAGAAGAGAACATGGTGCGTCTTTCAAGGATCAGCATTTTAGACTGCAAACCCTTTTGTTCTGTAATCTGGAATATTCTCTAGCAGCCATGCAGAAGAAAAGGGGCATTGTCTGGTGAGTGGCTTCATTACTAATCTCTCCTGGTTGCATTTTAATTCATTTTAATGTCTCTGCCTCCTGTCAGACCTTTCATTTGTTAAAGGGGTTTGTTAAAGAGATTAAGTGCAAGGGGAATATGAACCTCAAAACACTACATCTCTTCCCCTAACCCCTCCTCCCTCTCCCCCAAGATTAATATTACACCAAAAGGAAGAGAAAAGGCATTTTCTGTGAAACACATTACAAGACCTTTAGAAGGAGAGGGAGGGAGGAGGAGCAATGGAGGATGCTGGACTTTTTTAACCCATGGAAGAGCTAGAAGGTGGTGGTATTGATATCAGGCTTTACCAGCCACATTATTTCTTGTTCATGTGTCTATTGAATCTTTGTGCAAACATACCTGTTTATTAGGAATGCCAGTTTAAGGAAATAAATAGTCTGCCTCAATTGGATTCTACTCCTGTCTTCTACTCATGTGGGAGCTTGAAATACTCCCCTTCGCCCCTGAAGAACAAGTGTACCCTGCAGTAGATGTACTGCATAAAAACCTTTCAGCTGAAACCCAAGCCTTCAGCCAGCTGGAGAAATGAGAGAACTTTTTGGTTTTGTACATCAGCTTCCTACCCAGGGATCTCAAAGCTTTGCTTAGTGTGGGAAGTGGCAAAGTCAGCAGAATTCCTGTGTGGAACTATGAGTTTATTCTCAAAATTCAAGATCTATATAGATATCTTTTGGCATTTGTTTCATGGATTTGCTAGAAAAATTCCCTTAACTAGCTCAGTGAACTATTTCAGTCCTTCTCTTAGTGCACAAGACCTGAAAGTAATTTTCTTATAGCCCTATAGACTCTTAATCACCTCAGGGTGAGAATGGGCTTCAGAAGTTCATGAGAATGATTAGTTCAGCAGAATGATTAGTTGAGTTCCCAGAAGATGGAGTGGAACTGCTTAGAGCAGGTTGGAAATTGGGCCTAATTCAACGCAACCATGCTTTGGGGGAAGGAGCAAATGGCATATAGTGATGGATAAGTGGGAAGACTACCTCTAAGTATGAAGCAATTCTTCCACTCTTCTTGCCATTAGTAGGAACTCAAGATGGATGCTGTGTGCAGTTTTGGTTACTGCTTTTCAGGAAAGATATAGACCAGCTGGATAGCAACGGGAATGATTGAAGACCTGACTTAGAAAGAAAAAATTAAAGAAGTAAGGTTGTTTAGTCTAGAGAAGAGAAGCTGAAAGGATCTATGATAGATGTCTGTGCACACAGAGCTGCAAATGAAAAAGAACGTGTTTTGCTTGTCAGTGCAGGTGGGGTGAGAGATAGTTGGTTAGAACTGAAATAAAGGAGAATAGGTTGGAAATTAGGAAACCCTTCACAAGACACCATTAGTGACTTGAGGGAGGTGCATCAATCACATGGAAAGATGCATCAGTACTTGTGGAATGACCAGTCCTAAAAGCTGGAAGAGGAAGCTAGAAAAGGCAAAGGTATAACTATCCCATGGTGGAATGCTGTGGGTTTGTTTTATTTTTTTTTTCCTGGTGAATTCTGGAGGCCTCTGGCAGTCTTGCTTTCTACGAATCTTTGTGCTTTCCACACAGGGAATCCAGAGAGTCTGATGAACCCGCTGATGTTCTAGTTCTAAGGGTTGAACATACTAGTGAAAAAGGACATAAATGATTATGGATTGGTTTTGGATGAAATAATAGCTATTCAAAAAACAAATCAAAACCTTAGAAAGTTCATTGAAGAAAATGAAAAATCTACCTATCTATTACATTTCTGTGCTGTATTTGAAGTTTCAGGGGCAAATCCATCCTGCAAGATATCTCCACACCCTTATAAAACCAATATAATGAGGGGAACATGGTAGCAAATCCTTTGGGTTTTGTTTTAGTTTGGAAGGCATTAAAGAAAAGTGTTGTGCAGAGGGAATGGAAATGTTGCCCAGATGCCAATTCCACAAGGGTGTGTTCTTCTAGAGCCAGGTATGTCACTCAATGAAAAGCAGTGTTCAAATCCTGCCATGGTTTGGGGGTTAGCCAAAGAGGTTGGAGAAGGGTGGCTGGAAGGAGAAAGGAGCCTGGTATTTTTCACTGCCAACTTTCTGCTTTTTGTCTAGCTTCCCCTACACAAATGACATCTGAAATGCAAGCTGGCCTCTTTCCGTTATGGAAACCTCAAACTGAATTTAATAGTAGGGGCTTATATTCAAATGTCCCATAAAATGTTGTAGAGAACTGTATCATCATTGGAGCATTTTGTGATGTGGTCCAACCTCTTCAACCTGAAGCTTTCCCCACCCTAGAATTTTAGACTAGCTGAAGTGATTTGGACACATCTTTTATTCACTCATACAGACATGTTTGTATTAATTTGTGCTACTTCACTGGTTTATGTCCTATGAATTAAGTAAGAATCCATTATTCTAGATGATGGCTAAGATGTGACTACATTCCCATAAGGCTGTAAGTTGGTGTACAGGGCAACGGATGAACATATAATGGTAGATCAATGGGGAACCGAGACAACACATGGTTGTGCTCAACCTGCAAGGGAAAGATGGACTGACAGATAAAGGAGAACAATGCAGCTCCTTCCCAACTTGGGCTGGTTTTTATCTTGGGCTCAGAACAAGCAGAACATAGGTGGCACTGGATGCCTGCTGCTGGACTGAGCTGTGTATGACATGTGTCTGTGATATTTAATTACTGGGACAATGGATGAATCTCCATGCTCCAGTCAGCTTTGAAAATTTCAAGCACTGGGGCACTTTCCCTCCCTCTTGACATCCATAGGATCCGAGAGCAATTTTCCTACAATACCACTCAATCCCTATGGAATCCCACTGCTTTCACCCTTATTACGTGCCGCAAGACTTTCCCACAAGGGTTTAATCTTTTGCTGCCTCAGCTGAGAAATCTGTGGAAACAGAAAGAGCACAAGACAGACTAAAGAAGAAAGAAAACAGTTGGGAATTGTTCAGCCTTGTTCCAAGATGCCCTGTCTCCCTACAGCTGAGATTCTTCTGAAATTCAATGGTACTAACTAGCATTCATCACTCCAACCCAACAGCAATTTACTGGTGGCGATTTTCCGCTTCCAGCTGGTGACTTCCTGACCTCAGAGGTTAAGACAATTTTTATTCATGCTACTGAACTTGGCATCTGAATTTTAATGTCATGGTTTTTGCCTCCCCGCCCCTCTGTTTTCCTGGTGGAGGCTTAAAGCCTGTGTAATCTTTTCAGGGCAAACAGAGATGCAGTGTGCCATCCCTAAAGCACAACAGCACAGAACATGGCAAAAAGATTGCCACACAATAGTGCATATTTTTAGGTGAGTGCTAAGTTGCTAGGAGAAACTGCAAACCAGTGTTGAGTTGAAGTGTGTTCCCCATGGAAAATTTTTTTTTCTGGTGCTTTTAATTTATAGAAACCAACAGAGAGCCATCATTGTCCAGCTGAGTTTTCTGATGTCTTAGACATAGACATGGCTTATGTAATGTGGAAGAGAAGTGACTGTACCAATCAGCAGACACTGAGAAAAAAACATGATAAAAAATGGAAACATCAAGGCAATGGGTTATATTTTCAACAAACTCAGTGCTCTCATTCAGTCATCAGGGAGCAATTAGCACCAGTGGCAGTTAGATGTCATTATCTTTAGCATCCAGAGTTCCTACCTGGGGATGTACCAGTGTTTCTGGAACCCAGGACAAAAACGTTGACCCTGCCTACCTTTACTAGGCTATATCAAAAATACAAAGATTTTGAGTATTTGAAAATCTCTTCTTTCTCTGAAGTGTCCAGAATCTGACCTCACTTTCTCAGCCATAGGTATTGGTCAAAACCAGCGCCTTCTGAATTCAGTAGTTATTCATAAAAGAAAAAAACCTGAACAGCAACATCAACATTTACTAATTTTTATCTTTCACACTAAACAGAAGATTCCCCTTCTGTGTTAAAGCAGAGTCTCCAAAGCTGTGAATCTGAAATGAAAACAGTCATCTGTGTCTCCATGTGTTGCCCTGGCCTCCCCACTCTGCTCCAGTGTAGCTGAATATCAGAGCAGATCAGCTCTGACAAGAGAAACAAATGCCTCATTCGCCCACAGAGTTATGATGGGGGGGTCGTTCACGCATTGCCAATACTGATTGAGAACAGCAGAAACAAGAAAGCAAACATAGGTGGCTGCTGGGAGAGAGGAGTAAGTTGGCTTTGACAACTCTTTCAGTTATATTCTTACTCACTCTAGCTTTTCCTGGTACATTAATATCTCAGAACGTTTCCTTCTATGGACATATCTGCTGGGCAATGTCAAGGACTGACCCAAGGTCTTTGGGAGCTACCATGGTGAAGGAAAAGCCAAGCTAGAGCTGAGACAGAAGAGTAAATGACCACAAGCTCTGAGCAGCCTGGTCTAGTGGTTGGTGACCCTTCCCATGGCAGGGGAGTTGAAACTAGATAATCTTTGATGTCCTTTTCAACCCAGGCCATTCTGTGATTCTATGAAAGGACCCTCAATGAGATTTCTAAATTTCAGCAGCAGAGTGAACCCTTCCCCATAACTCCTTTCTCTGCTTTTCATTTCTGTCCTCCTTTTGCTGCTAGGAGGAATTCTCTGAATTTCCATTATTTTGAAAATAGTTAGCTTTGGACATGCTTCGTTGCCAACTTTCACCTGGTGCTGTCATTTAAGCTAGAGCTAAATGGGTTGTCATGCACTTAGCGATCAGCAGAAATGCCCTGGCATCAAAGGTTCATGGCCACAATACACCAGGCTGCTTCTGAAAGGACGCAAGGATCAAGTCCATTGCAATGCAAATGCAGCCGATTCCCTAGCTGGTATTTTGTTTCTGTCTGGGCTTAGAGAGGGAAGGCTGAGGACAAGAAAGGAAATGTTCTGTGGGAAGATGATCTGGCATTTTTTCTCATTCTCCCCACACACGCATTCCAGAGAGTTACACACCAGATAAGCAGCAAGCACTCTTTGGCCAGCTAACTACTACACAAGCATTATGGACCATCTGGGGACTTTTAAAGCCTGCAGAATATGAGTCGAGCTTGTGCTGGAAGTAGGGGCTGAGCTGGTATCCTGTGTCTAAATACCAACACAGCTGCTTAGAGCAGGAAAGGGGAACCCTCCAAAGGAACAGCGTAGGGGCTTTTCTTTACGAAGGATATTACTCTGGAGTAATTGAATTGATTGAGACTCCTCCATTTGAGCTTGTGAAATCAGATTCTCTCCAACTGGAGCTGTGGGGGTACAACAGCAGACTCAAAGGCTTTTATTATTGTTGTTGTTGATAATATCCTCGCCGTTATTTTCTTTCTCAAAGAACCTCTGAAAGGGCTTTTCAGTATCTTGAGATGTAAACTCAGCACAGTATGCTGGCCCTGGAAAGGAACCAATGTGCTTCAGCTGAGGGGAGGCTGGAAAGACAGCGTTTTCCCATAGTCCTTCCCATAGGTTTTCCAGTTTGTTGTCTTTTGCCAGGCAAAAACCCGTGTTATGGGCACAGCAGTGCTATGGGTACAGTTTCTCACGAGCTTTCAACAGGTGAAATGGGCTGAGTGGGGCGGAGGAGTCACTCAAAAACAAACACATATCTGAACTTGTGATATTTATGAACAAGAGATGCACACAAGGCGCTGGGGTTTGTCTAAAACAAACAGGGTCTTTAGTCACGTCTGGAGACCTTGTTAAAATTCTTTTTGCTTGCAAATCCTTCTGATAGAAGGGAAGCACGCTTACCTCCAATGTGACCTCGCACCAGGGTTTCACCAGGGGTGAATTTGCCCCTCAGCGACTATTTTCTGAATCCTAAGCACATACTGATTTTTAAGAGGCCTTTTCTCAAAGCACCAGGCTCTCTGCTTTCCTCCAGCTGTACTGCTTCATGCTCCAGCCTGGCCTCCCATTATAGAGCTCTTCACCAATGTCATTCATCCAAATGTTGTAGCCTAATACCATTGCTAAATTGAGTCAGTGCCTGAAGCGGATTCCAAGGACAGTTGAGGGCTCATTGTGTTGTGCGCTGTGTGAGAACAGGGCAGAACAAATCCCTGACTTGAAGAGGTTTCAGGCAGGGAGAGAAAGGTAGTGCTCCTGGGAAATAAAGGGAGATCCCTGAGATCCCTGAAGAGTCAGACCCCCAGTTTGCCAGTTCTTGGTCCACGCAGACAACTGGCATCACAAGAACTAATTGAGGTTTTACAAGCAGTCTGCTCTTGTCTTGGACAAGAAGCTTGGTAGATTGCATGCACCCTGAAACCAGTGGGGTTCAGGTGAAGCTACACATCGCAATGAATAACCTTCTGTCATCTTTTGTTCTTCGTAAGCGTTGAGTAATTTTTTCAGCAGAGACAAGTCTCAAGTTCTAGGGAAACCGTCAGCCAGAAGGGGATAAAAAAAATTTAAAAAGAAAAAAAAAAGAGAGAGAGAGATCAGTCATCTGTCATATCATTTCCAAGTAATATTTGAAAAATAAACATTGCAGGGCATACCTCTTTTGCGGCCATATTTCCAAACACCGAATGTGAGAGAGCCAGCCGTACCCAGCGCCAGTGCACTTCAGACACAGGCTGTGCAAAATGGTTTCAGATGAAGTGCAGAATTTGGTCTCCTTGCCCCACCAAAACGCTTATGGGTTAGGGCTATTGTAAGCTTTTGGACAGTACTTCAAAAGGCACTTCAGTTGAAGAAATAATTATTATATAAGTTACAGCTGAGCATTTATAGCATAATTGCCTTTCCAGAAGTGTACCTCTAACACACCCTGGCATTGATGTTTTCAATTCTAGGGTGAAGACCAAAACTAAATGAGATCAGCAGGAAATCCATATTCATTTCAAATTCATTTAGCTACCCCAGGATACAAAAATAAAGTCTTATACAGTCAAAGACAGAAGATCATTCTAATAAGAAAAATGTGGGCTAGATGAAGGCAAATGATTAGGTATGTTTGGGCAACCATGGGCTTTTCAGAGGGAAATCAGTCGAGATCTTGTCTTTATTTACAATTTCCATGTTTAAATAAAGCTTATTATTCTATATAAACTAATTAAAAAGAGCTTCTGCATCTCATTTGGGTTAAGCATCACAGGTATAAGAGGAGATATTCAAAAGGCAGAAAAATTGGAGGGTATCAAACAGCAAATATAAAACAAAAACTTGAAGATATTTATTAATTGGGAATTGGTAAGCTGTGGAATTTCTTGCTGCATAATACTCTGTGCTGAAGATTTTTCTTCCATTAATTTGTCTCACTTGAGTCCATTGAGGACTGGTCAGTATGAAGACACCATGAGTGGCTCAGAAGTCTTCAAGACAGAAATATCAGGAGCTTGGGGTAGTGTTCCGAGGAGGTATCAGCACACCACTTGCTCTCTTCCTGTGCACCTTCATAGAGCTTCTTCCTTGCTCATGGCCTGCTGGAGAGAGGGCCATGGCTGGCATTGGACAGCTACAGATTCCAAAAAAAGCTTCACAAAGGAAAAGCCCTTTTAGGCATTGTGCATTGGTGCTATCTTCAGTCCAGATTTCCTTATCCAAACTATGGATCCCCTTGCCTGCATTTCAGAGTTGCAAGTGGAGAGGTTCAGCATAGGATCACCAAGTGGAGCCAGTATGGGCCTGGATGCCAACAACCACTTCTCTGCAGTGCAGTGAAGGTTGTGAGAACACTTCCTTAGTATGAGCAGTACGTGGTGGGAAAAAGGTATCTGTCCAACTCACTGGGCCCATGACAGACCTGTGCATTGGTGAATTCAAGCTTTCAGGCTGTGCAGAAAAGATGATCTAGAGTAGTTCTATATGGGTGTGGCAGTCATGGGATTGTACCAAGCTTTGGAATATTTTTTGTGCAACCAGAGCATCCTCAGGGAAGAACTCTGTTTTGTGGCTTTTCCTGATGAGAAAGAGCACGTGCTCTGCTTGAGTGTTTCATGTGGATGGTCACCCTTTAACCAAACTAGGGACTGGTGTGTTCCTGATGAAGTGAAGCTCTCCTTTTGTGAGCTCATTTTGCTCCAGAGAGTGTTGCTGCCTTAGTCTGGATAGAAGGGCAGGGGATTATGTTAGGGTTTTAAAAGAGCTTTATGGAGGATGAGGGTGAGAAGCAGCATAATCACTGTTATGCAGATGGGAAAAGCTCTTGGCTCCAGATGGATTCCCCAGAGAATCAGATAAGCCATTTAGAGCACTTGTTGGCTCCTCATCCATTTAAATTGCTTTGCAGCTGGGTGCTTCTCCCAAGGACTTTGGAAAGACAAATTATTGGGGATAGGTCAATGCCACAAGTCCAGCCAAGATGGAAGATTTTGTCCTGACACATGGCTGGGTCTTACTCCCAGAAAGAAACATATGGGGTCAGGGACTGAATAATGTTTATTAGAGAGGGAAGAGCATAGGAGTGGTGCTGCCTACTTAGAGGTAGCAGCACAACAGCTTGGGAGTGTTTCTCAGGCCCCGCTCTGCAAGCATGTGGTGAAATACTCCCTTAGCTCAAGTTGCAGATGGATCTGGTGTTTGCAGACTGAAGCAGGCTGAACAGCAGCTACAAAGGCTTCCTTCTGGGCAGCAGATTTCACACATCAGTGGCAGCAGTAGCTGCTGTTTCTCCTTTCAGGCTGATAGATTCAGAGGAGATCTTCTTCCATTCTTTTGGTTCTGGCCTTAGGCAGAAATTCTGCAGGGAAGAGCAGAGTTTGACAAACTTCAGGACAGATTCTGGCCAAGTTGATGACCCACCTGACCTACCTCAGGTATTCCAGGTGCTCTTGGTCATCTCTGTTGGTCTTAAAATGTTACAAACCAGACAGTATCACAAGCTGGTACTCACATTTAGGGGAGCTTCCTAATTTCAGTAGTCAGCAAGGAAAGCATTACCTGGAAGCAGGAAGTCTGAGAAATATTGAAGACTCTAAGGTTAGGGCCAGTAAGTGGCTGTTTAGACTAAGCAAGTAAGGGTTACGTGGATTGATATATTGCCCATTAGAGTGGAAGCTGACAGCTTTGTGCTCTGCTTTCTGTCCCTGTAAATCATGTCAACCCACTGGCATGATGTTTCCTCTTATTCTGAAGTGGGGAGAAGGCTCCTGGAAGCACAGGGAACTGTGTAGGTCAAAGTCATTGTTCTACTGCGTGTTGCACTTGCTCATGTAATGGGAGCTTAGTAACATTGTTCTGATTGCCCCCCAACTTGCTCAGTTTTCTTCTAGCCTTCCTGCAGCCTTATAAAGGAAACGTAAAAAATGCTGCTGCTTATACATGAACAATCACTTTCAAATGCCAAATCTCAGTCCAGAGCCTCCTGGAAAGGAGTCAAGCTCTAAGGAGTCTGTTTTCATATATTTTCTCTTATCAGTCCTCATCACAGATCAGGGTTTGTGGTTTTACAGCTGATGGCATGTTGCCTGCATATCTCAGGGCTGAAATGCAAAAATAAGCCAAGCATGAAGACAGTATCAGCTTGACGCTACATGCCTTTCTAGGGCTATTAGATAAGAGATACTGTTTGTACAGAGCAAACCTGTTACCTCAAGAAAACAAAACTGCTTTTAACCATGGCTTGCTTTAACTCTCGTCTTAAACAAAAGTGGAAAGTATGATTCAAATAAATGGACAGCCAGATCATCAGTTCTGTACCATTGCTCCCAGAGCAGCAGGAACTAGCTGTCAGTGTGTTGAAATGGTTGTTAATCAGGACGACCAGCTCTGTCCCTTTTGTTTCTGAAACCTTTCCACACGTCTCTTCCTGAAAGTTTCCTTTCTGCCTTTTCCCATCTGCTGTCTCCCAGCTTACACCCACACTACAAAGTGTTTGACACAAGAGTCACCTTTTCTGCTCAGCACATGTATGGCACCGAGCATGGTGGAAATTCTGATCTATGGAGGCACTCCATAGGTAACTACAGTATTTATCTTCTGAGGGGCTCGCTACCAGTTTGGAAAAAACCAATCTTCATTTGCTATTAAGCCCCAAGACCCTTTAACAGTGAAACATTACCAGAAAGTGGTCCTGACTCTGTACACTAAATGTGTGGGGAGTGCTCTGTGTGAGGAGTACACACTGGGGTCCTTGTTCCTTGATGGGCCATCCTGAGCATACACTGGCTCCCTTCTGGCCCACATTCCTGGTTTTCTTCCCATGGAGATGATGGTACCAGGGCTGCAGGGAGGACTGATGCACACACAAATCTCTCTCCAAACCACATGGTCCAGATTTGTCCGGGCATGCTTTTGCATTCCCCAATTTAAATATAGCCTGAGTACACTTCTGCTCTGAATCACCCTTTCAGAGAGTCCCTCCTTCTCCCTCAAATCATTCACTCTAGACAACATGGAGACCTCTGAAATGTAATACAAGGCTTTTTATGCACTCAGTGTTCTTATACATTACCCTTTAGGCAAATAACATTTTTTTCTTTACCACAGTTAGCTACTGCTTTAGGAACCATCATACCCCACTAAACCACAAGAGGTTTTCTTATCCCAGGTGAGCACATTTTTAATGGGAAAAATTAGATTCTATATTTTTTCATTTCACCTGCGACCCTCCACTCCTTGCACACAAGAAAGATCAGCTCTGAAGATCTATGTCCAGAGAAAGGTAGTTTGTGGCCAGACATAAAGATTTCTGCTGAGATGAGTTCAACAGACTAGAATTTGCTAAAAATGACGTTGATTTCCTGGTTGCTCCAGCCTCTCACGCCTTTCTTTAAATCTAATTTTATATGTGCTTTTCCAGTTGCAAAAGCATAGTAAGAGCCTTTTCTTAAAATGTCTTGGGATCAGGCCTCTTTCTGAGGGTTTTTACAGCTGATCTGGGTATGATGTCATATTTGTATTTATCATAAGAAAATTTTGACTTGAGTTGAACTTAAAAAACTTAAGTCAATACATAGAATTGGAGAATCATAGAGTCATTAAGGTTGGAAGGACCACTAAGATCATCTAGTCAAACCCTCCCCACCGTGCCTGCTAACCATGTCCCTGAGTACCACACGTACCCTTTTCTTGAGCACCTCCAGTGATGGTAACTCCACGGCCTTCCTGGGCAGCCCGTTCCAATCCCTCACCACCCTTTCTAGAAGAAATTTTTCCTACTATCCAACCTGAGGCACTTTTATGAGACATTGAAACCGTTTGCAGTGTGAGATAAACTTGATAGATTAAGGCTGACTGGGACTCACAAAAGCTCTTGGAAGACAGTTCAAGTGATTTAGCAAAGCGGGTAATGACTTAAAACAGTTTCTCAACCTGGAGTGAAGTTGATGCAGTTAGATCATGGGTATCTAACCTTTTGGCTTGCCTGGGCCACACTGAATGAAGAGGAATTGTCTTGGGCCACATATATGTAGGTTGCTCCAAAAGTAATGCCTTGTATTTATTTACATGGAAACGACAGCAGGTACAAAGAGCACAATAACGCTGTTTGATTGAGCAAATTCTCAGCTACAAAACACTATTTTTTCACATAGTCACCACCATCAGCTGTGCATTTTTTGCCAGTGATGAACAAGAGCCTGCATGCTACATTTGTAAAAATCTGTACCAGCGGAGGTGACCCACTGTCACTGTTGTCACTGCTCACATCCACTTTTTTCTTTACAAACATTCAGTAAGTGTCAATTAATGTCAGTGGGTGCAATTTTTTCCTCATGGAAGACTTCAGTTCCACACCTTTGAATCACATGCACTTCCATGTCAGATGCCATTTGTCAGACTGCCCTTCTGCTGCCATCTGTCACACAGCAACAAAATGTAATGGGATATTGATGGGAATGTTCAACCTGTACTGCCATATCAACAACATCCACCGCTGACATCATGGGCTAAAATAATAAAGTAGGAGGCATTACTTTTGGAGCAGCCCTTATTCAATATATAATATAGTTAATATGTATCAAACAACAGGAAAAGCTGTCACGATGATGGTGTCGGGTAGGGGGCAGCTGCAGTGCAACGTGCCTGAGTGAGGTGATAAACACCTGAACTGATAGCAGGCAAAAATGTGGGCATTGTGGTTGAATTTGGCTTACCATGTGAAAAGTGTCTTAAGAGTTTAAACTCTTGGTAAGGCTCTGGTGCACTAAGCTCTCGGCTCCTCCATCAGTTTTAAGATGGTTTAAGAATTTAGTGTCTTAAAGCAGCATGAGCTGCTAAACAGCTTTCAAGATTTAGGAGGACTTAATTGTTTAAACCAGTTTAATATCTTAACATGGCTGAGCCACTGCTGCTGGCTTACCAAGTTAGCAAAGTTGAGGCTAGGTGATGTTGGAGAGATGTCATTTTTGCATAAGATCGGATCAGACCAGTGCAGTGCAGCCTTCTGGCTTCTCAGTCTCTGAATCTGCTGTATGTTTTTCAAGGTCATTGCTCAAACAATTCCAAGCAGTTGGCAAATAGAGACTGGGACTGTTTGCCAATCAAATCTAGTTCAAGTATTCTTTGAGTCAATATCCAGCCATTGTGTTGCTTATTTGTTCTTCTAATCTTCCAAATCCCCCATAAAACCTATATATTTTTGCTCTACCCTCTTACATTTCAGTGACAGAATGTCTGCTATTTCTGGAGCTCCTCAAAAATCCATGCCAAGATTTCTATTGATGCTAGGTCCTTCTCTCACCCTTATGCCTTCCTGTAGGAGACACTTTCCTTTTTTACACGACTTTTCACTCTGGGAGCATGATCTCAGCTTTAGGATCTGTTGCCTGACAATAAAAAAGGGGTGAGTACAGGGTGGACAAAACAGAGGCATCTGGAATTCTCTTTCAGAGCTTTCCTCTGCTTGTCTCTGGCAGGTCATTTGTACATGCCTCCTGCTGTAACCAGAGGGATGGAGCAAACTCCTGGTTCATCTGAACATGAAGTTGTCTCCACTGATGATCTTTCCTCTCTGTGCTGGGAAAATTCCTAGCTGTTCTTCAATAGGCAGTGGCTTAAACCTTCAGCTCTCAGCATCTCAGCCTTCCAGTGGCATGGAGTCGCAGTGTCCCATGAAAACAAAACATTCATTTATTTTCATTAAGATGGAATTTGTCAGTTTTCTGTTCCCCTGGCTGAACCTTCTATCACAAGAGAGAGAGACTGACTGTTTCTTGTAGGTTTGTCTCAATTGTTTTTAAGCGTTACTTTAACTCACCTTCTGCTTGTGATAAGCAACACTGTTCTTTTCACTTTCCTTTTTGTGACCTTTGTGAGACCCAGGTGTTCTCAGCATCTTTGAATCTGATCTCCAGACATGAAAATAAGAGTCCTGGTTTAGGAAGGTTGAGGTCACAGCTGTACTAAACAAAATGTAGTTGCTTTTATCACCAAACAACTTTAGTTCCTCACTCCTAGTACCTGGAGTTAGAATCACTAAGGCTGGAAAAGACCTCTAAAATTATCTAGTCCAACCATCCACCTACCTCCAATATCGACCACCATACATTGCTGTATGCACCTACTGCAGTATTCTCACTTTGGCCGCCTGAAGTCTGATGGCATCTTTTTAGCAAGACATAGGGAAGTGGTGTCTCATATTCGTTATATGACTCTGGGTAGGATGAATTGCTTCCAGAAGCGTTGAGCCTAGGCTAGAAGCTTGATTTTTTAATGGCTGAATTAGAGGAGAAGAGCTCAGTTCTCCAGGCTTTAGTGATATGGTTAAATACAGCAGCTCCTGTTGGCCAGTTCTGGGATGTGTCCCAGTTCAGCAGATGGGATGTTGGGTACAACTTTTGAGGTTGTGTGAAACCCTGCAAGCAGCTATTCACAGGGGTCTGGGATCAAGCTTTACCTGAGCCAAGAGTAAGGGGAAAAAAAAGTAAAATAGGCTTTGATACTTGTTGCTTAATTATCACTGAGGTTTGTTTATCTGCTCCGGAGGAAGGCAGAACTGTCTGTCTGGATCAGCCAACTGTGTATCCTCTCACTGTCCCCTGCTATGGTCATGGTCCCTGAATTCATTGTCATGTGTTTTCCTCCATCCTGAACGGGTGCACAAATTGTCCAAATTGTAACTCTCTAAAGAACAGCCAACAACCGGATCTTCTTTCAGGGAAAACAAAACAACCTCTGGCTTTTTTGTTTTATTATAAACAGAGGCTCCCTTTTTAATTGTTCCTGTTTCTAGTCACATGGAACATGAGCTGTCAAAGAAAAACTTGAGAGGGAAAAAGAGAAAGGAGTGGGAGCTTAGACAAAAAGCTTCCTCATTGGGAACAGGAAAGCTCCACTGCAAGGCCATGGGACAAGGAACTTTTGCCTTGAGGTCAGGGTTTCAAATGCATTCATCAGTTAATGGTTTTGGAAGGTTGTTCCCTTAGATTGTAAAGAATATGGCATGGACAATATCTATCCTTGCACTCTTGTTGGGTCCAGTTGCTATATCTTGAAATCCTGGAACAGAGTTTGAGGTTTTGTCACAATCCCATTTGCCATCACTGGGTGATCTGTCTGCAGAGACCAGCATGGATTTTAAGGCCACCTGTGAGAAGAAGGGACAGGGAAGGACATGCAGATCTCAGAACAAACTCCGGACTTTCAATTTATTCATTGGAGTCTGGAAAAATGCTTTCCTCTCTGTTTCTATAATGAGAAGAATTATTTCCCTTATCCTGAAGCATAATGAAATTTTGGGGTAAAAACCTGGTTCCACAGTCAGCTTTTCAGAAATGCCACCAGGAGTTCATGTACTCTTCTTAAAGGTTGAACAAACTTTGCAATCCTGCTGGACTTAAAGGCTTCCTAAGGACGGAAGGCCCTCTCCAGCGCTTGGTGGACATGGCTGAGAGATGAATACAAACTTCATAAAGCGTAACAACTAATTGAAAATGTTATCTAGTCCACGTAGCTGAAGCTCCCTCAGAGAACAGAAAGAGCAGAAAAACTCATTTTCATGCTTATTTCCTACTTGAAAACTGCTGATTTGTACATATGGCTATATGCTTAACCTCACTTGTTCTAGCAGTTCACCTTGAGCCTGGTAATGTCTTCCCCTAACAGCCTGTACATCAACCCCCTGGAGCTGAAAGATGACTCTCATTTCCTTTAGCAGGGTCCCAAACCTATGCAAATCAGTGTATGAGGCCAAAGACTACCATGCCAGCACAGGACCTCACTTGAACAATGCCTCAGGTCCCTTCTCTCTGAGCCAAGGAGCTCATGCTTAGCCATATTTAGCAGCTATCAGGAAGGCTGCACACGTAATTTCTCTCTTTATATTCCCAGATTTGGCCTATGCGTCTGCCAAATGTTTGTGAAGCTTCCTCAGTCCCAATCAGCCACACTGGCACACAGGTTAGATCCAGCTGTGACCTGTGAGAGTGGTGGGCATCGCTCTGTGATTCTGCCAGTCCTTTCCCCCTGCTCATGTGTGCAAAATCCTTTCTGTTCATACATGCAGAAAATGAGTCCTTTGCTCCAGTATTGGAGAGGTCATGCAGCCAAGATGCCAGGGCAGTCAGGGGTACCTCCCTTCCAGATCATCAAGCTGATGATCTAGAAGACATTGCTCTCACCAGTTTATCTGGCCCCGTGGTTAATGTGGGATGTCATATTTCAAGTTCACTTGGGCTGGAACCAGAAATTGTTATCCCATGGCTCCAAATGACAGAAAATCCACCCCGTCCCTTGGGGTGTAGCTCCCCCTGCACTGTACTACTCCTCTGCACAGAAGCATGCCACATATTTCCTCTGTGGGCTTTGCTGATTTCCCAACTGCAGCCCATGGAGTCTTTCATGCCTCTGGCTGCTAGATCAAAGATTCACTTTTATATCGGAGTTTTTCACTCCATAAGTCCCCTAATCACTTATTAACCTGTTAGCCCATTCGCCATCTTTCAAATTGCTCTCCTTTCCTCTCTCACTGGTGGGCATGTTTGCCAGACTATAAATCTTCCTGGCAGCTCTTTTTTGAGCTCTCTCCAAGTTTTCTTTTTAAAATGTCATCTCCAAAACTGGACACAAGATTTTATTCTCACATGTTTGCCAGAGGTTGTTTTCATAAACTCATTTGTAAATACATTTTCCTTCTGTTTACTTCTGCCAGTTCTGGGTGAGAAAAGAGAGAGGGTGAGGGAAAGTGATAGAGTATGAGATTGTTTCTTTCAACTATGTGATTCTAACGTGAAGGAATCTTTCATGGCTTTCTGGGGACCACCCAGCAACTCTCGGTGTAACCGCAAATAGCACTAATAGTCTTATCTTCATGAGACTTGACAGCAGATGTCCAGAAGGGAGCTGGTTTTGACCAGAATCAGCATCAATCCCACCTCTTTCTCCAAAAGAATGGATGCTATAGTATTCCCTCCCTCCCCTATTCACACTATATGACTATGCTGAGCCAGGTTGGGATAAAATGCCACCCTTGTATGATGCCTCTTTTAGCTCTGGGAAGGCTTCATTGGTGGCTGTGCTTGGGTGCCACATGCCTGATTGGTGATGCACTTCCCAAGTCTTCATGTACCCATTCCTGCTCTGGAAATCACCATGGAGCTGCCAGGCATCTCTCCTCTTGCCCCTGGGGAAGAGTCGCTTCAACCACCAGAGTCTTTAAAGAGCGGATGTTGAAAACAGAAAGAACAAGCTTGTAAGGTCAGGCTAGGCTGAGAACAAGCCCCTAACACAGCAGGGAGGAGAACTTGTACAGTTCTAAGAGAAATTGTATAGTTTCCTATGCAATTTTTTTTTTGACTTGAGAATTGGAAATGTTTCTAGTAGTCTCCTTTTCTTTCACTCTCTCTCTCATATATATGTATATATACGTAGTTGAAAAACACAACCCACAACTTTTGGTTTGAATTTGATCTGATAATATCCCTTTAACATGAAACTCTAAAGCCGTAATTGATACCCCAGTTGGACATTATCACAGATTATTTCCTGTCTGTGTTTTGACTGTCCTGGTCGAACGGCTTCCAAACCTAACACAGAGTCAATGAAGAGAAACAACCCTCAACTACTATTATTCCTGTTATTCATTCTACCAAAATAGTAAAAATAATGAAACCACAGCCTGCCTTGAACAGTAAAGATCTCTTAAAAGCCCTTCCTTGACGTACCTTGCATATGTTAGGGGAAAAAAAACAAATTTGGTAAGGTTGAGGGAGGAATTACCAGTGATGTTCTTTGGCTAGGCTTGTACCCACACTGTTCATAAGCACTGTCTTGGGCACAGATGTGAACATGGGGAACTCCCTGTCCCACCCAGGGCTGACCACCCATTTGTTGGCCATGCTTTGGCTCTGCCACACCACTGCGGGCAACCCAACACATGGGAGGCCACGTGTGAGTGGCTGTGTTTGTGATCCCGTTGTTGACATTAGAGATAGCAAACCTGATCTTCAGGGGGACTACTTTGGCAAAGAGTTATGGGCTCCTCCTCCCAGCTCCCAGCATGGGTAAACATGGTGGGTAATGCTCAAGGTACACAGCAAACATCAGACAGCCTCAATGCCAAAACTGAGCAAAGTGATGTTTTTCATCTAGGGAAAAAAAAAAGAGAGATCCTCTCATGTTTTAGTAGTACCAAAACGTTTTATGAATTCATGTCTTTTCCCTTGAGTAGATCATTTAGGCACCCAATAATAATACCAAAGCTCCATCCCGTCCAATCATTTCATCCCAATAGGGTGGAAAATAAATGTTTTCCATTATTTGCCTTGGAAATAGGTTCTCATTTAAAAATAAATTAGTAATTGTACCTTTCTGAATTTTTACATGTGTTTAAAGATAGCTAACACTGAATTTAAAATGTTGGTATAAAAATGGTTGTTTATTTTTGTTCCCATTTGGTAAAAATCTTAAAAAATCATTTAAACAGAAAAGGGCCTTTTTGGTGCAAAAGGTGAAGCACAAGAAAAGAGGGTATCAAGGAGACAAAGAGACTTTGGAAAACGGATCAAAACTGGTCAATTTTGTTAGTTTTACCCCCAACAACTTCATAGACTAATTCCTAATTTTTCAAGAGATGTAAATGAGACTGATTTCCAGTGCCATATTCAGCTCTTTTGTCCTTTCAACTATAGATTTAGTTTTCTAAATTACTCACAGATTGTCTTGAGAATCTTGCTTAGACATGACCTGAAGACCCAGATTTTCCTCCATAAAGAGCATCTCCCCAGGCCAGGAGAGCAAAATGACGCAGAGATTTTTTGGCTGAGTGTAGTAGGGTGGAAGAAGCAGGGGCTGATCACTGCGATACCGTTCACATGCTTGGCTGTGATTTCAGCATCTGGCAAAGATTAGCAGCTATCTTAAACTGGAGCAGCGTTTAGAGCACGGGGACTTAGTGCACACCCAAATGAACGCTTAAGACTTTTTACACGCATGCACGTGCCCTACCGCACAAACCCAGAGACAACAAGGTGAGGAGCTGTTCTGTACAATATGTTGGGCTCCTGCATGCTAGGTTTCTTTGGGTTAATTTCCCTTTCATTCAGGAGAGGTGCCTCTCAGGAGCCAGGTCTTAGTCATTTATATTATGTCATAAATATATATTAATATTATATTGGAGTTGGACTAGATGACCTTTAAGGGTCCCTCCCAGCTCAAATAAGTCTGTGATTCTATGATTCTGAGGGCATAAAACAGAAAGGCCAGATTCACACTGAGTGAAATGCCAGTTTAGTGTGGTTACAGCTGGTAGAATTTGTCCACAAGAAGTTAAAAGTGGGAAAAGAGATCACTGAGCACATAATCTCTCATGAGAATGTCCAGTGCTGACCAAGCAGGAGAAACTTCAGGGCATCTGAATGAAAGAGAAAAATATTTTCAGCTCTCAAAATCTTAAAGCAGGGGGGGAGGACAGTTAGGGACTACTAAAAGAAAGAAACTAGCATCACAAGAGATACGGTAGTAGAAGGGTTGAAAAAAGGTGAGATGGATAATAAGCAATAAGGCACGACAGGCTGTGCATTTCTGGGTAATTATTGCATGCCTGCTATGATGTTCTTTAGAGCAAACTTTTGCTGCACAAGGACTAGAATCACCCCCCAGGGACAGGCTGGCAGGAGGGTCTAATTGCTGTTATTACAAAATTAATTTGGAAATTAAAATAATAATAATAATAGGAATAAAAAGATACCACTTCCTTCTGCACCATGTTGTTTGTTAGAACGTGTTATGGGAAAAAAGATGACATCACCTGGAGCTGGTTGTTGGAGGAAAGGCAGTGACATCACTGCCAGCCAATCCTGGCCTGTGTCCTGATGCTGTGCTGACTTTCAAGCGGCTTTCCTTCTTTTTCTCATTCCTTGGCCTAGGCTGCCTGCCTTCAGGTCACTGTGCCCAACCAACTTCTTGTGTCAGTAATTTCTGTCTTTCTTTTATCCCCTTCTGAGAATTCTGCTCCTTGCCTTATTCTGTCTCCCCCTTTTGGTAAAAAGAATCATAACTGTTTGATATGTGGAAAGTGATGCTTGCCATGCTTGTGGTCCAGGAGCATTTCTTTGCCATTTCCTCTATGAAGATCTTTTCTTCTATTTAAACACCCTCCAACTTCTACCTATCAACCTTGTTCAGTGAACCTGTAAATAATTGGGTCTCCATAGTATGGCTGTACTGAATGGGAAGGAAGGTGACATGATAGAAGAGAAGGGTTTCTCTTCTTTAGCTGTGTAGCAGTGGATAGAATACATGGAGCTTCATCTGCACTGAGTGGTGTGTTTTTTGAGTTTTCTATTTGCACACAGAAATTCTCTGTGTGGATATTGGAGTTTTGTTGGGAAAAATTCCATGTTAAATATACTGTTTTCAGAACCAAATCTCCTATCCCTATGTTTCTGAGCCTTCAGGAATCCTTACTCTAGAGAAAATTGGTAATGCCAACTTTAGATTGTTTTTTATTCAATTTTGCAATGGAAAAGAATTTCTGAGATCTCTCTAGGAATGGAATTCCTTTTCTTTGTAGCTGTGGTTGGTGATAGCTCATTCCCAAATAATCTGCTGGCCTAACAAAGATTTTCTGATCAGATAATTGCTCAAGAACATCTAGTTGCTTTAGGGATGTGTCTCTGAGCAGTTCTAGATTTAGAATTTTTACGTGGTCTTGAAATTTACCTTAGAGGCATGAAAGATACAAACAAAGCAGTATGATTCCTTCAAACTGATCTTCAGCCTCCACTGTCATTCATTCCTGCTGAGACTCCAATATCCACTGGGAAGCTCTATATCATAGTCTGCTGAGTGGTGCTGATATCAGAACTCTCCTCATGATAGCTGACATACAAAACAGGAGATAAGCTAGGACTAGATGAAACAGAGGTCAGTAAGAAAAGAAGATGCACAGAGAAGTGACATACTCATGTTCACACCAGAAATAGAAGCAAGATCAGGGTTAGATTTCAGGACTTCTGAAACTCAACCCAGAACTGTGCCATTCGATGATATGTTGGTTTGTTGTCAGGGGATGTGCAAGAGGACAAATCCAGCTCAACTCTCTCCCCAGAATCCCAAAAATCTCTCTAATTCCCTCCCTCCCCCCAGAGTTACATTTATCAAACTGAAATTCTATTTGACTTTGGTCAATAGAATTGTGTTCTCAAAAATTAGGCTTTGTTCAATCAGACAAACAAGCAAAAAGCAGTTTAAGCTTTATAGCTTCCCTGTACTTGTTACATTAGGAGATGGGAAGTTTTTCAGATGCCACTGCAAATTACAAGCATCTTAGCAAAGGGATGAACCTGTGACCTTTAAAATCAAAGCCTTGTCTCCATCAATATCATTAAGGAAAAACCTGCAATATATGCTGTCCTTAGGTGATGCAACCAGAGTAATGGGAACATGATGTTATATATATATGTTTATGTATATATGGGTGTGTGTACGTGCATATTTATATAGGTGAGTTTATATATATAGACATGCAAATGCATACAGATATATATAAACACACACATATATAAATATATACATATAAATATATAAATGCACATATGTATATATACTGCTGTAGAAAGAGGAGAAAAATGCATTTCGGGAGAGAAGGAGTTAAACGAACTACCAGTAGGTGAGTGCAAAGTTGCTTATGCAGACATCTTCTTGCAAAGATCTGGTCTCTGTCTATACATTAAGAACGTGCAGAGACTTGCTGTATCCAAGTTGACAGCTCTGGCATTATACATCTGTGAAGAAAGGTTAAACAGCGTCATGGCACCACTTGGAAAGACTTAATAGATGGAATTGTACCTTCCTAGTCTCCCACGTTTTCAAAGGTAAACTGAAGTGGGAAATTCCACAGGACTCATAAACAAATTTCTACCTCATGGATAGTGTTAAGCTATCATGTCAAAGGGATGGGAATGGGAACTGATACTCCCGGTTTGAAGGGAGGAAAGAAAAATAGGCAATATATATCAAACAAAGCAATTTTTTTTTCCTTCTCTGGGGTAGGGAAGGAGTTCCCTTGACCACTCTCAATACAGTTTGTTCACAAGGAACCAGAGGCAGCAACTCCAAAGGAAATAAAAAACAAGAGAGACAGGGTTAACATTTGTCATCCTTTTCTGAGTACAGTTTCACAGATACTGAATAGAAAGTGTTTTTTTCCAGTGGGATGCCATTACTCTCCATCTGAAATGTTAAATTCCTGCTTTCCAGCGTCAGCTTCCTGCCCTGTCCCATAGTGATGTGCCATTAAGTAATGCTGTGTAGCACTACCAGTCTTCAACATGTTAAACTCAGGGTCTTGCTCTTTCCTTTTGTCACTGTCCTCCCATCCTCCATGCGTAAGCACATTTGCACCCTTCAGAAAGCTCTGGCTCATAGTTCGATGCATTTTCTTAGGTTAGGCTTTGGGGTTTGCAACATGGCAGAGCAAATGAATTTGGTTTTGGAAGGTTACAGGCCCACTGCCAAGAAGGTCCTGCTCACCACCATGCAGGAGCAAGCTTAAAAAGGAGATGAATTAGAGGAGGGAGAAAAGGGTGAATGGGTAGACTGGTGCACACAGAAGAACAGAGGTGGAGATCGTATGTGTTTCTATATTTATTTCCAATTATTGTTTTTATTTCCACTGTCTTCTGCTATAAAATTCCTTGGGAGAAAAACCAATCAAGATGTCTGCAAAGCAACATAGCCATTGATGGTTAATTTCAATTCCACTGAAACAAATTACTCTGGAAAACACTTTTTTCCATGTCTGTGGGTTTTTTTTTTTCTCTTTTGATTTGATTTCTGCTGGTGTCGCTAGCATCTTGACTGAGATGATTCCCCTACCCCCTTTTTTCTCCACTTTCATAAAATTGTTTGGTCTAATTTTCTTCCTTCCTCATTCCTTGAGGCTGGAACCAAACTGATTAATTTTTTTTACCAGGCAAGAAAAATAATAAAGAGTAGTCTGCATGGTGGAGAATCCACAAGAAAGACAAGAAAGAGCAGGGAGCATCTGTCTCCTACCTTGCCCCCATTAAATACTTCTTGTAATTTTCAGGTCAAATGTATATTTGGGAGCTTCTATACAAAAAAATTTCAGTTTTACTCATTCAAGTAAATTTTCTTTGCAAGCTTTCTGTGTAGCCTGAAGCACAGAGCTATTTTTGATCTTTCTATCTTTTTTGAGGGCGAGGCAGAGTCAAGCTACCTTGTCATCAAATTCTCATTTTGGCAAGGAGGGTGGTGGGGGTGAAGAAACAGAAGACTTCATAGCAATAATCACTAACCAAAACACTTCAGAGTGCCTGAACTTGTTACTGCGTCTGTTCAGTTCTTCGACAATATGTCAAGCAGAAAGAAAACAGCTTAATTTTTTCACAAGCCTGGTTGCTTTCTAAAGCTCACAACAACACAGCAACTTGTTTGAACTAGTGAATGGAGGGAACATGCTATTAAAACCAGTCACAGTGCCCCGTCCCCCACAACTCACCAGATGTCTGAATTTAAACTGTCACCTCACGTATCACATCAGTTTCTATGGACGAAATCTTGGTCTGTGTTCCAAATGCCCAGGAGGCACTGAGCTGTTCTTGCATGATCTTTGATATGGTCTGTTAGTAATATGGTTGTAAAATGCCATGTGCATTTATGGTGCATTATTATTAATATAGCTCCAGTTGCCATCATGCTTTATTATTATTTATGCATTATTTCCTTTCAGGCCACTGCATTACTCTGGAGACCGATCCATTGGGCATGTCTTTTCACTTTTTAATCAGCACTCTCAGCCCCGTTTAGTAACCTGCCTGCTCCCTTGTTGGTATATAGTATGGCACAGTTATGTGTTCACATCAAACACTGAAGTGTATTGGAAAATGGAGAGGGATTCAGGGAAAATGCTGACGGAAACCAAAATAGACCCATTCCCCCTGGAATTTGGCTGTGGAACTTTTTGAATGTCTTGCCTTCATATCCTCTAAAAAAAGATTCAAAACTCCCAAATGTTTAGGCCAAACCCTTTACGGTCTTAGTCAAAATTCCTGTGGAAAGAAGGCCCTTTTCAAGGAAAAGTACATTTCATCAAAACTTCAGTTTCCCAGCAAAGCCAATGTTGACTACAGCTGTGCTGAAGCCGAGAGAGGCTGCTGGGCCTCCTGCCCATTGATTCTCCCAGTCCTCTTGGCCTGGGGCTCAGTGGGGAGAAGAAAGTTAAGAGTTTTGCTCATATGAGTAGTCAGGTTTATGGATGGGGAGGGAAGGTGAGAAGGAAATGAAGAGAAAATAGAGCCTATGGGTCATGGAGAAATTGTAGGGGGGCAGAAGGCCAAAAGGATAAAGAAAGGTTGCATGGAGAGAAGCTGCCCTTGTCCTGTGCAAATTCTTCCCAACATTTTGTGATAGTGTAACCTCCTAAACAAGTCTTTTACCCCAATGGTGTACAGCTTGGGACCTCTGCTCTAGTGAAGTCACATACTGCAGTCCCAAGAGTCTTTTCTCCAATGCTGCTGAGAACCAAAGCGGTAAGTTGTTTCCAGAGACCTCAGCACGCACGTACCTGTACACAGGGGTCAGCGCCACTCCCTGACACATTGCATTTCTTCATTCTTGATGGTTTCGTTTTTCTCTCTCTTTTTTTTTTTTTTCCTGAGATCTAAAATTAAGACATCAAGCAGATGGAAAACATCTGCCTGTTCTTTGTGCGTGGAAAAACATAACACATAGCAGGCATGATAAATAATAATAAATAAAGACGATGATGAAAGTGTTTTGAGAGGCGCAGTGGTTTGATTTGTCCGGAGCAAGCATCACACACTCTCTGTAAGGGCTAAGGAGGATAAATAGACTGCTGTGGTTTAAAATTTTGCAAATGGCAACACAGTTTTGAGGCATTTAAGAACAGCATGCTGAGCATGTCTTGGCTTTTCATGAGTTTGTGCCTAGGAGTGCAAATGGAGCCTGTGCTCCCCTGAGAGAATCCTTGGAGACACTCAAGGTCAGGCTGAGCAGGACTCTGAGCAACCTGATGTAGCTGTAGGTGTCCCTGTTCATTGCAGGGGAATTGGTGGCCTTTAAGGGTCCCTTCCAACTCATACGATGATTCTATGATTCTATACATGTACGAGTTGCAAATCATCGTCTCTCCTAACATCAACACAGCTAAGCTCAAGAAGAACACAGACTCCCAGTGATGTAATATTCCTCTTTTCTACCTTGTTACCAGATACAGGGTTATGAAATCCAATTCATGCAACAAGTCATATGTTTTCTTCCCTGAGGTTATCTCAAAAAAGGTGTAGCTTTTCACCCAGAAGACATAATTCTTCATGTCCTCGAACATCCATGCAGAAATCAGCTCATAATTGTATCCCCGCGGATCTCATCTAGACATTCACCTAAAAACTTCTTCCAGGGTTAGGTTGTGCCTGCTCACCTCAGGCTGTAGGTAATGACATTGTAAAATCCAGTGAGTGTTATCCAATGAAGAGGGACCACAGGGATTATTTTATGAGTTGTTGAGTCTCAGGTGAGTTTCCAGAATGCAGGTGCTCTACTTCACATCTGCCAGCAGGTTGGTGCTTTCCCTACATTTGAAAATAACTAGGCCCAAATGACTCCTAGCTTTGAAAACATTTCAAGTTGTGGTCTGTCTACAGGCAACAAAGCAGAGATGGTGAAGGAGTGCAGTGCACAGTCAAAGGAAGGTTGGACTGGGTGACCTTGATGATCTTTCCAACCTTAATGATTCTATGATTCTATATGTAACTATGAAGAGGTATTCTGATCGCAGAGAAGGTGTTTTGTATATGCATATGCATGCAGGTCTGAATACTGGCAAAGAGATTGTGCAAGGACTGGGTGTATTTATGGCTGACAATGCAACACCAAATGTTTCAAAGGACAGGGACAGTCTTGCTTACCTTCAGACTTCATCTGTTTATAGGAGGTACCTCTAAGACTGAGATCTCAGCTCCTGGGCAGCCAATTCATCATGTCTCAGGCAGGATAATTCACGAATGGAAAAAAGCCTACCACTACACTGATGACAACCCATAATGTGTACATATATCTATGTGCACTTTGCTGACACTTCTTGTGTGAGCATTCAGAGTGTAAACACAGCATAACTTTTTTTTTAAATTTTATTTTTTTTTTGCATGCTGGAATGATTGAAGCTGAAGAGAAAAAAAAAAGAAAAAAAAGAGAAGGAATTGGAGCTGAGCAACAGGAGAATGATGATGCAATGATATTGCAGCAGCAAAAGCAAAACGATCTGCTAAAAATACACCAGAGGAATCTAAATATTTCCATAAACAGATGGAGGTCGGAGCCCAAATGGAAGAAAAAAAATGCAAGTAAAGGAAATTGTATTTGACAACTATAAGGGCCTTATAGTTCTTCTGTGTCTTTTATCCCAAAAGGTTTTTTTTATAGATGCTCACAGTTGGGTAAAAGAGGAGTCTGACCCACAGTGCTTTTCTCACACAAGTAACCCTAATTTATGTTCATGGACTCACAGGGGCCGATGGAACTGCCATGTGAGCAATAGTTTGCATGAGCTCTTTTAGAGAAGGCATCTGGCAGTGCTTTATTGTGAAGGATGCAGAGCAGTTTCCATGCTAAACCTCTCTTTTATTCATTCTCATAATTTTTTTTCTCTGTTTTAGAGCATTTACATTTTCAACTGAAGTTTTCCAAACGTAGTCCATGCCTGAATGTGAATTTTATTGGGATGCATGAGGAAGAACAGCCTCAGCCAAGCTGGAAAAATGTGTTTTTCCTTAAAGAAAAAAGTCTGAGCCTCTTCCTGTCCCATCCTCCCCCTTATCTAAACAAATAAGAAAGAGCTAAATTTTCATTTGCTGTGTTGTCCTATGGGGAGCCAGGGATGGTGAGATTAGGTGAAGTTTCAAAATCAAAAACGCCCAAGAAAAGGATTAGAAGGTGAATTTGTAAGTACTTGGTATCCAGAATGTGTTCTGCAGGAGTGAAATTCAGTTGCTAGATGTAGGGTACCAGAGAGCTGCATGGCATCTGCTCCTTTGAAGCCAGAGGCTTGTGCTCCAGCCTTGCTTTGATCTTGCCCATGTTTACCCAGCTATGAATGGGAACCTGACTTTCTGACTCGGAAACCAAAACCAGGTGTGATACCAGCTGTAGCATTTCCCTGTGGCCCTGATGGGCCAGCTTGACTTTGTACAGATCATAAGCAGGATTAGGAAGCATCAGCCAGCTCTGATGGCTGTACTCATTGTCTCTTAGTTTGTACCCAACATAGAGGTGCCCAGTATGGAACATAGGTTCTTCTGCTGCACCTCATCTTCTGGTGGGGATGAAACCTTGTGAATATGTACCAAGAGACAGAGAGTGGGGGCAAACAGAAGTTTGAAAGCATCTGGGGTTGAACTTGATGATCCAACCTCTATAATTCTGTGATTCTGTGATTTGCAAAGAAAAAGCTTCCTCTGCATAAATGTTTTCTTCTGGGCACAGCAAAATAGTTCACTTTCATAAAGTCGAAAGTGGTTTTGTGTTCTAGTTGTTGTTTTTATTTTTTGCTTTACTAATTTTCAGCTCTCAGTTATGTGTGATAGCCATCTTGGTTACAGGGGGTAAAAAGTAATTTCAAAATAAATAAAACCCAAACACACGAAAATGACACATTTTGAGAATACTTGGCTTTAACGTTCAGCATTTCACACTCTTCTTTCTAAACTAGCATCTGTCCAAACCAAGACATTTCTAGGAAAATGCAGTTCTTTTAAGTGAAGTTCTTCAATAGGAAAATATCTTTTCGGAAAAATATTTGTCCTGAGCTCTTTTTTTAGGCAAACATTAGTGACCATTCCATACAGCATTAAAAAGGCCAAGTTATCCTGTCCAGCCATTCCTATGTACGCCTCCAGATACTTTAGTGAATATGGTTTTACTCAGATTAATCCGTGCTTTGTACATTGCCCAATACTTCTTTGGCACATCATATGAGTGTCCTAAGCTATAGGAATTGGACCAGAAGATCTGCTGGGTCCCTTCCAATCTAACTTCGTAATTCAAAGTACAGCATACCATACAACAGATAGTAAACCCATCAAACTCTCTGTATCCTACTGAGGGCAGTGTAACTTAACTGTGTTCACAATGATGAGAACTACGCACCTGTAATTATGCATCCTAAAATGAAGTGGAGATTATCAGGTATAAGGCTTGAAGGGATTACTGCAAGAATTCATGGTAAAAGGACCTCAAGTACAATTTTAATATTACAAGTAGTCAGTGCAGTGCTCTATGAAGACAGTAGAGAAACTGCAGTTTCTTTTGTCACTCAAATTGTTGTCTAAAGCCATGTTTCTGCTTGTCTGCTGAGGCAATAACAGACTGAAATACTCTGGCTTCTTGTGTCTCACTTCTTAATTATTTTTTTTATAAATATTTAGAGAGTGGCCTTATTGAAATACGGACTATTTGCAACCTATAAATATATCTAAGGATTTGTCCTACGGCAGGAGTTTTCGTCCACAGTGGCAGGACTGGTCAGACTCCTGTGTGGCCCAAACCCAATCTTTCTGAGCCTCTTTGCTTGGTATTTTTACTGCTGTGAAGCTGTGGATAGCTTTTCCTGTGCCTGCTCTGCACTCTGTGCTTTGTCACTACTGGATGATGCACGCCAGGCAGTTGCCCATAACCTCAGACAGCACAAACAGCAATAGGAAGGAAACTATATGAAAACACAGCAAAAATGGGTTGGTGATACCCTGAAGCCCAGTGTTGGGAAAGCCTCAGTTTGCTGCAGACAGCTCAGCTCCCTTCACTATGTACCGAGGTAAACTCCCAGCCTTGGCTTGGCTTGCTCTGCCTTGTGAAGAGTCATTTGCTGATGTTGATTTATTTAGCGGTTGAGTGGTAGGTTTTGGAAGAGGCAGGAGGAAGCTCTCCCTTCCTGTTCACACACAGCTGTTCTCCTCTGAGACCCATCTGGATTCACTGGAGGACCACTGGCCTCTTTGCCAGAGCTCTATCACAGGCGGTGTTTACAGCTGTCCTGCACAGACAACCAGTGTGTGGTCTGAAGCTATCAATGAAGAAGCGAGACAAGTGCATTCCATGGAATTTATTCTCTCCTCATCTCCCGGAGCTCTGAGAACTCCCTGATATCAGCTGTCACGAGCCCTCAGGCCAGGTGGAGGCAGGGCAGCAGAAGACGGGCTGTGCGATGCTACCGGTACTGTTGTGTTGCACACAGGCTGTGTCCAGAGGGAAGCACTGCAAGCCAGGCTTTGCCTTTGGAAGCAGCCAGCTCCTGTGGTATCTGGAGCCTTATAAAAAAATTTGAGGCAGAGGGGAAGCTGTATGTGAAGCATGATTTCTCTGTCTCTGTGCATGGGAAGGGTTACATGAGCTTCAGGAGTATGCCTCTGTGAGTAACCTGCCAAGAAAGAAGGGGCTTTGCAAAGTTCACATCTTTAAAATGTAAGAACAAAATAAAAATATCTTGCCAAAGCTTCTGATCTATGTGGATGAGAAAGAGCTGGGAGCAAGGAATTCACCTGCGGTGCCGCATGGAGGACTACTGCCCTCACTCATCCCGGTGTGATACGGTGGATCTCTTGGCCCCCTCTATAGGCTACGGATGGGCCTGATTTCAAGGCACTTGAAATCTGAACCTTGCTACTCACAGTGAGTAGGAAACATGGAGCCAGTTTTCATTGGTGGATGCTTACAGGCTGCCATCGCTGCTATTAGCAGTGCCTTTACCACACAGGTAGATTCCAAGCCTTCTAAAAGAGTATTAAATCCTACAGGCGCTCCAGCTCTCTGAAGCAAGGATCCCAATACAGGCAGTGGCTTGTTCCTGGTAATTCCTGTGGCAAACCACATCATGTAAGGCCTGCTCTCCCTCTCACCAAAGCGGATAGGCATGCTATTCTAAGACAAGTCACCAAGTTGTTCACATTTCATAGAGCAACAGAATGGCTTGGGCTGGAAAGGACCTTAAAGATCACCTAGTACCAAATCCCTGCAACAGAAAGGGTTGCTTACCACTGGGTGAAGCACACAGAATCACAGAATGGCTTGGGAGAATCATAGAATGGCTTGGGGAACTTCTGACCCAGGACCTCTGCCTAATTTCCTCAGGACCTTCTGCCTAATGCTGGGAGCTGAACAAATTACAAGGGCCTTGCTGTCCTTCTGATTCAGTTTTCACCTTCTCTCCATTTGTTTATATTTTTTTGGACCAAAGGTAGTCTTGTGTGATGAAGCTTAAAGAGCTGGGGAAGGATTCTGGTTTTCTGGATTGTTTCAGCATCAGAACCTGGGACAACTGCAAAAGTTCACTCTTCTCAAAGTCCTTCACTGAAATTTGCCTTATTTTATTTTTAATTTACTTTATTTTCAGCAAAAGAACTCCAAAGTACTCTCAGGGGAAGGTGAGGGTAGACTTAAACAGAAAGGTTTGTGGAGGTCATCTCAGGCCTCGGTAGGATGGAGTTACAGTAGAGAAACATGCTTATCTCTTGCTAGATGTTCTTTTCTGTCTTTATTTTTTTTCTTTTAAAAACAAACAAACAAACAAAATGTGCAGTGCAATCCATATAAATGTAAAGACACCTGAAGCACACTGATGATATGAGTCTATGGGAGCCTGCTTGATGGCTCTCAAAGAGTGGTCCTTCTACCAAACCAGAACTCAGAAGAACTTCACTTCCATCTGTCAGGAGACAATGTCTATGGCAGGTTAATCCATCTCCAGTTTAAACCACTCCGTTTTATGCAGTGATGGTCCAGTTCTGCTCCGAGTCACACCCACTGACTTGAGCAGAGTCACATGAATGTTAACAACAAAAAGTAAACAAAACAGAATTTAACTCTATTGATCTTTATACACTCATCAATATATGTTACAAATGTGAAATCCCAGAAACATTAATTCTGGAAATATCTGTCCACATTAGTCAACATAATTCACCAAATGGAAAGATGGAGATTTTCCAGGATTAATAACATGGAAAAGTATGTTATTTGATGTGATAAATATTTGGAAGACAACTTTATTGTCAGGAGTATAAAGACCCACCCGTTACTTGGAAAATCAGGACAAAGCAACAGAAGATCTCACTTTAAGAAAAACATCAAGGAGAAAAAAGGAAGTTATCCAAGAACTGGGGAAACTTGACCAAGGCCTGTAGGGATTTTAAATTGCAAGACTGTTTGTTGTTTGAACTGAGTCACACCGATGCAACAGAGAATTTGTCCTTGGCAGCAGAACTGTTAGAATGGAGAGTTAATGCTCCCTTGTGTCAGCCCACTGAATCCGGGTCATCATGTCTTAATTAAATTGTACATGCTATGAAATACCATTGAACGTCAATCCAGTTCCTTAGTGTATAGAATATTATGTTTATTTATGGGGTTTGGCAGTCCCTTCTGGAAAATAAAAAAAGCTATTAAAATATAAAGATTGCCCATTAACAAGAGAAAACAACTGGCATGCCCCCGATTATCTTCTCAGCTGGTTTTGGTGAGATTCCTGCCCACAGGTCATCTTTTCACACATTAAAAGATTTCTTCACTGCCTTGCCATGTGCAATTCAGTTTTATTGGGATGATGATGCATACAGAGATAAGGCAGAATTTTGGTTTGGAATAAATCTACTATGCTGGACCAAATTATGTAGCATGAACTAGGAAGCAATTTGCAGACCTTCTTCAATTGAAATCTCAGGCATATCTTGGGGGTGCCCAACAAGTATCTGAAAGTTGTGAGGACGGACACATGAAGGAAAATGTTTTTCCCCTCCTCTCTCATGTTACACAGAAAATAATCTCAGCTCTCAGTATCTGGCCAACCATGGAGGAGAATTCCAGTAAAGCCTAGAAATTCAGTGTCCTCAAAATCATTCCCTAAAGATGGGGTGGGTAGAGGATGCCCACAGAGGATGGGCAAAGCAGCAACAGTATTAACCGTATATGTTAAAATATTGCCTACATCTAAGGAATAGCAGTGATCCAGCCAAGAAAAACAGCAGAGCAAGTCAGATTGGTAAAGATGGGATAGATAGACAACATGCCAAATTACACAATGTTTGGTTATGGCTACACGCTGTCCTCTGTCTCTAGCTTTCTCTTGCAGGGAATTTCCTAGAAGAAGGCCAGAATAAATGGTCCTGTCTAGCTTGGTAGTTCTCTGGACTTAACCCTTTCCTGGCTTGTATGGCTGCGTTCCTCAGTTGGCTGTAAAACATACACATATACGTCAGCTAAGTTCTGTTGATGTTTTTGAACAAGTACTTTGCCTCAACACCAAAGTGTCTAATTTACTCTTCAGCTGCCTTTGCTTTTTTTTTTCTTTTATTTTTTTTCCTTTTCCTTTCACTTTAACTGACTATGAACATGTATATGTTACTGTATTGTTATATTTGAATTGGCTTTATTGCGTTTGTAGGCAAGAGCTAGAGCATGCAGTCCACAGGACAAGGTAAAAAGAAGGTCTTTGTACCTTGTCTGAAACAGCCCCATGCAACAGCTCACAGGGTGCATTCAGAGGTGGGTGCCTAGGTCACAGTAATGACCCCTTCCATGACCCCTGCAGCTTTATAGCTTCACAGTAGCCTATGAATTCAGACAAAATTCTGGACTGCCTTGAGAACAGGCTTAAACTGGACAAGAAGGAGTCTCCCTCAGTCAGCTAATAAATGTCACACAGTCCATCTTTCTTCTGTCTCTCGCCAACCCAATTAAATACATAAAACGGACTCTGCTCTGTCTCTTAAAGAGTACTTTTCCCAAAAGTCTGAACTGGAATAATGAGAACAGTGGAAGTGCAGGCTCAGGAATGATTCATTAACTGCAAAACAGGGGAAAATTCATACCAAATGTTCCTTGTAACTGCCCTGCTGCTTCCAACAGCCTTTCTTGTGTCCTATAACTGAGGGGTCAAATCCGATGTTAAACTTTCACATGAGATCTGTACACACAAGCATGGAAACTGTGTGCCTGCAAGATGCTCCCCACAAACACATAAAGCCTGATATGCATTGCTTTAGTAGCCAGCTCCTTTAGTTGCCAGATCCTCTTGGGAATGTTAGTATGGCCATACAGATTCAGGCAGATAACTAGTGCATGAAGAGGAAAGAGTATAAGACCACAGCAAGTGCACAATGACCCATGCCAAAGACCTTCTGCAAGTTTACGTAATTCCTACCTTAGGGAAAATACCTCAAATTCACACCTGGGAATTTCTGTGCTAAGCAGTGGATTTATATCACAAAGTAAGCTGCAGAGACTTTGAAATGCTTCGCTCTCAATGCTTTTAAGATTGTGGCCAAGAGAACTTCATCTCAAGGCCTAAGCGAGGATTGAAGCAGCTGTAAAGTCTGAGTTAAAGAGAAACATGAAAGAATCAGAGTCTCTGAAACCTTAACCTGATTTCTGGTAGTGTATAGAGAAAGGCTGAAGTAGAACAGCTTCAGAAGGCTGCCCATGTTGAAAGTAGAACACATTCATAAATCTCATTTTAGTGCCCATCCTCAAAGGAGGGTGGTGATGGGGAATATCTTTGCATGCTCTGCAGCCCCAATCCGTCCAAGTGCAGCAATGCTAGAACTATTGACACGTCTTCAGAGCTAGAGCTGTTAATAGAGACCTTATGCGACACTGTAGCTGTTTTATGCAAAAATCCATAAAATTATTAAAAGCTTCTGCAGAATCAAAGAAAACTCAAGATGAGAAAGGCCAACAGTTTCTTGGATCAAGTGGCATTGTCAGCTCCAATCTTGTTGCCAGGCCTGCCTTTTTCTCTGCTCTCTCTATTAATTTGTTCAGGCTAGTTTGAAATGAGTCAGTGGTGGTGCTTCCCTCAAGTCAGCTCGGCAGCTTCATAGCTCTTGCTGGGAGAAACGTCATCCTCCTGTTTGGCCTGCCTTTTATTTAATGATTAACCCAAACCTATGCCCTTCCATTTTCCTGGCTTGTGCTGAACTCTTTAAAAATCCCAGCCTCTCTCTTTTCTAGTGTCTCCAAGAAGCTTTTGGGTATTATTACCTTTTCCCATCACTTAGGGCATTTCTACACAGAGAAATTGGAATAGCTCTGCTCCTCATCCAAGCTGTTTGGGCACATGGTGATTCTGTTCCAGAAGCCATGTACCTGCATTGCTGAACAGGAGCTTAGGGTAAGAAGCCAAGCTAGGAGGCAGGATATGGCTTAGTTTGAAAGCAATACTGTGCTAATGCATATATATACAGCTTCAGAACTGTAGCATGGCTGTTACAGTGACATCTAAGGTTTCCCTTGACATTCCCGTTCTTTCCACCCTGTAATTTTATATAGTGAGCCAGTAAAATAAATGAACAGCAGACACAGCAATCTGCTTGGAAGCATGGTGATCCTAGGGCTGAGGATCTGCACTCAGCTACGGTGATTTGCTTAGAAACTGGTCTTCAGCATTCTGTACTCACGAGCCCTCCACCTGATTTCATATCTGCTGAAAGTACTCTTAGATTTCTTTTTATGTTTTCATTTGTAGACCTCTTAGAAGCAGCACACAAGTTGGAAGGAAATGTAGCCCACAGAGGTAGCTTATCACTGAACCACTCAGCTTATTTCCTTCTTGTTCTCCCCCATTTGTGCTAAAGACTTCACGGAGTGTTAAGCTTGCAATTAAAAAACATAGCAACAGATTTATTAGCCCTGTGTGCCATCTTGTTCTCCCCATGTCATTTACTTATGGTAATTGGTCAGGTATTAAAGAACAAACACAGCAATTAATTAGTGGTCTTACAGGAATGAGAAAGAAATAAAGGCCTTTCATGAGTGTCAGATTTGAGTCACTCACAGAAGCTTACAGAGTGAAAAAATGAAGAAGGATGAATCATGGTCAAAATAAGCATTTTCAGCCATGCAATGTGGCATCCAGATGTGCGAGGATTGACTACACTTTTAGTTCAGGGCACATTCAGTCCCGGAACAGGCGTTTCTGCTATGGGCTATTCTGCTAAGTGCTCATGGATAGGTCCGATAGGGAGCAGTGAGCCATGAAAAGACTGTGCTGTTTGTGGAAGTAGGAGCTCAGGTATTCAGGCAGGTCATCTTGGGAGGAGGAAAACAACTTGCCCTCGAAGCAGGACATATATCAAGGTCAGCAAGAGCTGCAGTATGGCTCATGTCTCAGATGTCCCTGGATGAAGTACCTGTTGCCAGTATTTCCTTCTTGTAAAACTGTGTCCTCTTCAGAATAAGGTAATTTTATTTCCATAGTGTGAAGAGTAGAAATTGCAATTGCTAAGGAAACAAATAGATCAGACCAACTTAGCAACAACCTTCCTCCAGAGCTGTCTCTCCTCTTTCTATCATAAGCTACATTATCTTTAAGAGCTAAGCACCAATGGGACCACACAGTGGAACACCTGAGGACAACAGGAAAAATCTCCCACTGGAAACATTGAAAAAGTCTTGTTCCATGGAAGGGGGAGATGGCAGCATATCTGTGAGCATAGGTTGTGTTTTTCTGTTCCTTTCAGTGTTGCATCATGCTTGAATGGATCCCTAATGAAATACTGGATGAAAACTTTCCCTGTCCTGAGAATCCATGTCACCACTTTCCTTTACTTGTGGCTTAGGTCTGTTGTTTTTGCTGCTCTGCTCAGAGATGAGTAGGGATCACTGGGTGACCTGAAGGCCAGGAAGATGTTGTCCTCTCTGAGTCTGGTTTCCCCACATGAATCAGTGTTCAGCTAAGCTGCTTAGTTGCCACAGGAAGCAGAGAACACTGAAGGTTTACGCTTGCAGATTCCTGGGGAGACTGGACAAGAAGATAATTGATCTCCTGTAGGAATCCTTGAAGGGCTTTAAATCCAGAGATACCATATCCTGAGCTCCCTTGTGATCCCATGGGATCTCCAGTGGCTGGAGGCTAGCATGGTAGAGGGATACTTCTTCTGTTCTAATGTCCTTCCCTAGGCATCTGCTTATGAATATAGTCAGAGACAACACATCCAAACAGACCATTACTCTAAGGCAACATGGCCACTTTGATAATTTAATGGATGGGTCTCCTCTTCTGTCCCACTCCATGGTTCTCAGCCTAAGTGTGAGTTGTTATTTGGAACTCCTACTATATGTATGGTCTCATTCTTCAAGGATTTTTGCCTTGTGTAGGAAAACTAATTCCATTAATTTTTCACATAACAGTAGGGAAGGCATTTCTTTATCCAGGAGAAGGCTTTAAGGGCAAGCAAGGTTCTCTGGAGTATTTCTACACTGAGCAGTGGCATCTTGTGATGAAGGAACACATAATCAGAAATAGATGCAGAATCTTGGATAGACCTGTACTAAAAAAACAGGGCTTACAATTTTGGGAGTGACTATGTTAGTAATGCAGGTTAGGATAAAGTCAACATTTTTCTACATGGCCTTATGCCATGTGAGTGTCATAGCCATGGGTCCTAGTCAAGGTATCCCTATCCTTCACTTGTTTCACTGAAGTTATCCTTCAAGTTATCCTTGAATTGCTTTTGAAGCCTGTGACAGTTTTGGTGCTTATTGTTCACAGTCTTTGATGATCATTTGGGAAAAGAACTTCTGCTCCATAATTATTGTCCCACAGAAGGATTGTTAGAATCCATCTTACTGCAGAAAGATGGAAGTGTTACTGAGGGAAGGCAAACAAGTGCAAACTTGCATTGAAAATGCAAGCATTCAATTAGGCATGCAAAACCCTTACAGTCACCAGCCAGCACTCACAGCTCAACACATGCACAGCTCAGAGGTTATATCAGGTGATCCAAAATGGTCCTTCTTGGCTTTGTAGTCCATGACTCCACTGTAGAAAGACTTAACACCAAAAAATGCCCTGTGGTAACCAATCCAGGTAGATAATGAGTCACCGCAGAGATAACAACCAGGAGAAAGCAGGATTTCAAGTAGAGGCTTCTGATGCTACAGATGGAAGCAGCCAAAGCTGAATGATGAGAAATTACACAGTATGAATGCATATGTGTCCCTGAAATGAACAAGTTGTTTCAAACCTCAGGATGTTATATTTTTTTGGCTGCTCCTGCTCAGAGTCCGTAAAACCTCTGCTGAGCATTTGAGCATGCTGCTGCTGCTCTAAAGCAAAGCAATGAGGAGAAGCAGAGGAATCTGGCATATACATTGCCGGCCAGAGCACACTGCAAACATCACTGGATACGTAACCCAGCAATGACCCGCCAAACAGCTGAGAAGAGTAACAGATCTGATACTCACCCAGGGAAAGGTTGCTAGCCCCACCTGTTGCTACTGTTGCTGCTACTGCTATTTTTCAACATCCCATCTGGCCAGGGTGTTCTCCATCCAAACATCACCTCCCAGAGAATGGCATGGCACCTACAGAGCTGCCAAAGCAACAGCAGTGAGCACATCATGGAAAAGTTGCAAGGAGCCCTTGCTCTTGCTTCCGTTGCACATGCTGTCTGGGGAGACAGAGACGGAAAGCAACCAAAACTTGACCAGACTCAGTACCCAAACAATTTCCTATTCAGCAGAGAAGCCAGAGAGGAGGTCTCAGAGGTTTGAGGCTGTGCCTGAGGATGGTATGAGGCAAGCAAGAGCTGAAGCTGCCTATTTGTGGAGGCAAGAGCCCCCTTGGTTCACAGCCGTCATCCCCTATGCTGACAGCTCCTATGGAGATCACCTCAGGCATAGTGTGGAGTTCCCGTTCCTATCCTTGGGAGCTGAGGGAGCACAGTGTGATGCAGGAATGAACCCAAATAAAAGGTTTCGGCTCAGTGAGCAACTTCAGAGGATGTGGGCCAGAAATCAGTCAGAGAAACAGCACTCCTCAGGGTCAGGCAGCTGTTGCAACAGATGAAATCTCACATGGGTGAGAGCGTTGCTATGACTTCAGCACTAAGAAAGTTTGCAGACCTTCTATTTCTTGTTTTAACATCGACATGGTTATTAACAGCAAAATTGACATGAATTTAGGGCAGACATGAAATGAGGCCTGAAAAGAAAATGTAAGACATTTCTTTTTTTCATTTTACCAAGACAAGACTCCAAAGAGCCTGCTTTGTTGGCCAGCTCCTGAAAAGTACTCCTTCCCGTTTATTTCCATTAAACTTGCTAGCAGAACAGCACTTACATAGATCTGAAGAAGGATTTCAGGATGTATCCTTCCATGCACGTAAATCCAGCTCAGCCCAAGAGAAGTGTAGAATCACAGAATCGTGGAATTGTTTGCGTTGGAAGAGGTTCTTAAAGGTCATCTAGTCCAAACCCCAGCTTGCACTGTGGGAGAGGGCCTAAGGCATTCTACATGATCTATCTGAGATGGAAGCAAGAAACTCCTCAGGGCAGGGAGAACTGCAAGAATTACCAATGCTGGAATTTAGCTGGGACACCAAAGTAAATTTTCTTACCACTGTGAAAAGTAGAAAAGGAGCATGTGATGATCGTTTTGAGTGTCCTCCAAACATAGCCAAAACAGCTCCCCTCTCAATGCTGAGCCAAAAAAACCAAGCCTGCCTGAGGAAGGCAATCTACAGAATCACAGATAATTTCTTGATGGCCCTGCATCCAGGCATTAAATAGGCCTGACATCGTTAGTATATAAGAGCTGATGTTTTTGCAGCTTGTAGTGGCATGGCTGGGAGCCATATATAGAATTATATAGACAGGATGAAAAGTTTCCAAGGGAAAACATGCACAATGAGAATATGCTCTGTTCTTCCCTAAAGCAACAGGCACTGTTGCCAAGCTATGCTCAGTCAAGCTGCTGTACATACCAGGAAATAGGCTTCTTTCCAATGTAAAGCTATAAAACAAGACAGATAAAAGGGTTTGAAATCAAAATAAAGGGAAAGTGGAAATCTTTTCCTAGCTTATATTACTCTCTAGACAGAGCTAGCATTTGGAAGATGCTTCCATTACTCTCTGCACCATGGGATCTGTGAGCTTCTACCATGCCAGCCTGTGGCCTAGCTTCTGCAGGGTGAAATGGGTGCCTGAACCAACATTCCAAATTGTGCTTATTTTGGAGAGGGGATAGGTTTGGCAGAAAGCATGCTTTCTTCACTCAGGTGATAGTTTCCTATCTCTGAATCATGAAAGAAACAACAGTACGCCCCCCAGATATGCTTGGACATGGTCAAAGTCCACATGAAATCATATGATATATTTTCTTCTAAGTGATATTTCCCAGACACTGGTCCTTTCAGGTGGACTACTTCTCAAGTGCAGCGAAAGCATAACAAAGTGAAGGCATTGGCTTATGGCTTCAGTGACCTTGTCCATCTCCCATTGCTCAATAGGTGCCCACCCATTCCATGTGCCTGTGTAGCTTCTTGCTCTGATGCAAGATGGACCAGCACCCTTGAGGCGGTACTCAATGCCTTCATAACTGAGCATGAGAATTGACTCTCTTGAAGCAGATGTCTTTTATTTCATGGCCTTTCATAAAGTTTTGAAAGGAAAAGGTGAAGATAATGGCTCTCTGCATCGCCTCACACAAAGTCACCCCCTTTCCCCCTGCCTCAGTTTCCCTGTTATCTGTTGGGCCTGAATATTTGACCCCAGGGCAATGTAGGGATGGAAGACTCAGTAATTGCACAGCAGTCTCAGCATGGCAGGTTACTAACACTTCATCATTAATTTTGCCATATCCTCTCTTCCCCCACCATTTGTTGAATTCCAGGATGAAGTGAAGGGAGATGCACACTGCACACAGAAATGCACTAATTTCCCTTCAAAGTCTAACAGAGGTTAAGTATGGCATAAATCAGTTATTTGTTGTTAAACATAACTGGTTCAACACAGCAAACCTGTCTTTGTATGGATTGTGGTACTATTTACAACGGGGAGGGAGAACAGGTGAGGAATAGTTCTGTCTCTGAGAGAAAAAGCTGATTGAAATGGATAAATTCTGCCCTGCAGAAAACTCTGGCATTTGGACATTCGTGTTCCATCATGAATCAGTCCAAAAAGGTCAACATTTCTCTATTTTTCCCCCAAGAAAAAAAAAATTCCATTTGAAAACACCAGAATTACACAGTTTAGTGATGCCAAAACACTATACTGAAGCTTTAAATATAGCAATGCAAACACTACATAGAAAGTATCAATACACATGGCACCTTCTGACCAAGTATAAATGTGATCTGGGCAAAAACAAGCTGGAACTGAATGATTTGAGAAACTTGGAATGGAATAAGTCCCACTTGCTGTTGTAGCAGTCTGACGTTCTTCAGTCACAAATTTACCCAACATCACATATTCCCAAGAAACATTTCGCCTTGAAATGGCCCTTTCCAATGGAAAACAGCTTCTGTCACAATTTCTCCAGCAAGCTTTGGTTGTTGCCAGCAAAGCCCCAGGAGGATCCTGGGGGGAGAGCTGTGTATTTGCTTGGGAGTACAGCCTCCCCTCAAAAGATGGTGCTGCAGATTAAGAATAGACAGCATGGTACCCAGTGTCTCTCCTGCAAAAAGTAATAACAATAATAATAAAAGAAGGAGGAGGATTTTTCCCTTATTTTTTTGGCATTGTTTCAGTACAATGCCAGGCTATTCTGAGAACATTTGTCAGTGCTGCTCTCCAAAACCTGTGGCATATGCATGCATGGTTGAAACTGAGGTTGGACATCTCAAGAACCAATGCAATCCCAGTGGAACTGAATCATTAAATCAAACTTTGGAGGAAATTAAATAAAACAGGTTTTGAGTAACACAGAGACAAGATCAGAATATTAGGAATAACACATAAGTTTTGCCTCCTTCAGTAGAACATCTAAGCCTATAAAACCAGCACTTTCCATACCCTGAAGTACATTCAGACCTGAATATTTACATTATGAATTCCATATGAATCTTTATTTGTCTTCCATATACGGCCTGCCTTACGTGGAGGGCCATCTCCCACTGTAGGTGATGCACTGCAAAAGCTTTTGCAGGTGAAATAGTTCTCAAGAAGCCTGAGAACACAGGTAGGGTTTATCCTTTGCTTACTCAGGATGACCCAAGAGGCAGGTAGAGTATTGTGACAGGTCTTGGATATTCTGCAAACTCCAAGGAAATGCCACCATGTAGAATGAATGGGAGAAAGCAGAGATGCAAAGATCAGTTGTAGGGCTGCAGATGCCTTTCTTGTTTAATTATCTATTTTCCAATGGAGGATTTGTGGATGGGAAAGACAAAATCAAAATAGCCCTTTGACCTATCAACTTTGGGACAGTTGCTTGGGTATACAGATATTTCCCATTAAAATGTAGGTTATATGCATGTGTCTGTGTCTGTGTGTATATATCTTTATATACACATTCCTATCACTGCAGCTGGTGGACGGCTACAGAAGGCAGCTGGGAGGCAATGGTGCCATGAGAGTCCTTAAGGTGGGAAACCGCCTGACAGCGTCCTAACCGGTTTGTGTTGGCCTGAGCCAGGAGGAGAGCAGGTTGCAACATGGAGCAGCCAGTTCCTCATCCTGCAGCCAGCAGCTGCCAGAGCATCCCCCAGGCAGAGCAAGCCATGCTCTCTTTTTCCTCACATAACCTCACTGCAGATGTGTCACGGGCCAGGATGCACGCCGAGCCGTGACTCAGCGGGAGAACAGGCCAGTGCAGGGAGGAGAAGTTGAGGCTATTTCAACAGCAGATGCAGCAGAGTCCAAGCCCACAGCAGAAATCAGTGATGGGGGAATCAGGTCTACAACCACCACCCTGGGGGCCTTCTCTGCTTCTGCCCTTGGATATTTGGCTGCACCTGGGAACAGCCAAGGCTGCCCCCAGGTGCCTGTTCTGCAGGTGGACATAAATCCTCCCCAGATGTGAAACAAGTGTCCCTGCTGGGGTGAGCAGTGTGACCTGACCTTGCTGAGGTTATGCCAAGGGTGCAAGCACAGAAAAAAAACATGCATTCCTAGGAGTTGCTATAGGTTTAGGTCTGGGCTTATTGCAAAGATTTGATTTACATTTGGAAAATAAGAAATGCACACACCTGGGGATTTCCTACTTACACCCGTGCTGTGCTACATGGTACTCTCTTAGCAGGCTTGTGAGTCCTCTAACAGCACTCACCCTCCCTCATTTTTTAAGCTGCCCAGAGGAGAGCACCAAAAAGGAGTCATAGAGGTGTTTTCCATGCCTATTTTTTAGGACCATGGGTGTATGCGCATTTTTTTCTTCTTGTTCCTTTTGTCATGCAAAGTCCCAGGACACACATGCAGTCAGTGGTACTGTGGAGTAAAGCAGTACAAGCACTAAGAAGCAAGTTTGAAGATGTGGAACTGAGGTTTGCTGGCTGAGAGTTTCTTTCTCTGGTTGAAGTAGTTGTGCATCTTTAATCACACAAAATCCCCCCTTTCAAAAATGCTTTCAGACCCCCAAATCTGCCTACAGCTGCTAAAGCAGAGCTTTTTGTGATACTGACAGACTACAAAATGAAATGTGACCTGTTATGAGTGACAGGGTTTCACTTACGAGTGAATGTATTTGGGGAAAAAAAGAAAAAAAAGAGGGGCTTAAAATAAAAAAGCAACCAATAATTAATATAGAGATTGAGCTTGCCTAAGGTTAACATGAGAGGCCCAGAGCTTAGGAGAGATAAACGAGGATTAGATGCTTCACTTGTAAGAACAGCATCCATCAGCTCCAGCAGATAAGATAATTAGTTACAAGGGCCGTCAAGCCTTTTGCCGGCGGCATTAGCAGCACTGACTGGCAGCTGAGTCAGGTTGCTGCCACGCAGCCACAAGCAGAGCACAATTAGTAAGATGCAGGGCTGCCTTCCTTGGAACTGAGTTGGTGGCTGCGGCTGGGTGCCAGGAACTGGGAGGTGAGTCTATGCTGCTGGGGTAATTGAGGGGAACAGGACTGGTTCTGCCTCCCTGCCTGCACTTTGCAGAACTGAGGGGCTGGAAGCTTGGGAGCAGTCATCTCCTTTTGGTGATGTGAAATGACAACTCAGAACTGGGATGGAATCAATTTGTGTGTGCTTTTATTGGTTAAACACAGCATGAAGGTAAAATGCAGAGCTCTCTGCCATGGGATATGTCTCCAAAAAAAAAAAAAAAAAATCAGAGAAGTTGATAGAAAACAAAAAGTTTGCTTTTTCTGTTGAGTAGAAGTTTATCCACAGTTACAGGGATGACTGTGATTTTGGAAGGGATGTTAGACCCACGTGGTGCACAGCACCAAGCAGCTGGGATTATTGAAGATCAGATGAAGACTTAATTTAGTCTCTATGGTTGTTTCATCCTCTGAGGGTGGTTCTACCATTTAGTCCTTCCTGGGGGAAGATGTTGCTGACTGTTGGAAACAGGACGTGGTTCAGGATCTAAAGGGGGGCTCTAAGAAAGAAGGGGTCAGACTCTTTAGCAGGGTGTGCTGTGACAGGATGAAGGGAAATGGTTTCAAATTAAAAGAGGGGAGATTCAGGTTAGATATAAGGAAGAAGCTTTTTATGGTAAGGATGGTGAGCTGCCTGGCACAGGTTGCCCAGAGATGTGGTGGATGCCCTGTCACTGGAGACACTCAAGGTCAGGCTGGAGGGGATCAGAGCACCTGATGGAGCTGTAGGTGTCCGTTCATTGCAAGGAGTTGGACCAGATGGCCTTTAAGGGTCTCTTCCAACTCTAATGGTTCTATGATTCTGTGGTGTTAGACAGACCTTCCATGTGATCCTATGAAACAATCTGGCCTATCTCTCTAGAGAAGTTTGAACTGCATCTTCTAGGGTTGGGTGATATCATGTTTCAAGAGTCCCTCCCCAGGGAGCTGCTGCCACTTACCTGGATCTGCATCCCCAAGATGCATCACCGGTGGGAATTCTTCTTCCCACTGACAAAACCTTCCCTTTATATCACGGTGCTTACTCATTTCTTGGAAACCTGCACATACTTTGCCCTCTGAATCAATTTTTAGAAGTGGCTTGGTGCCATCTGCCCTTCCTTGAGCCTTCCAAAAAAAGAGATTCCTTCCAAGCTGGGCAGAGCTGTTCCCCTTTGTCCAGCAAATTATTTATTTCTATTTTTTTCAGGACACAAAATCTCTCTGTCCAGATCCCCAGAGCTATATATACTTGGTATGCCTTGTTCTCATATTAGGGTTTGCAAAGAAGGAAAACATCTTGCTGTGCTGGATCAAGCATTTCACCGCGCCGTGCCCTGGCTCCCAAGACCATTTCTCTCCCTGGCCAGCTGCCTCCACATGTGGGTTCGGTTGCATCAGCCCCTACACCCGCTCAGCAGTTAATGGGCCAAATTCTGTCTATTCTTGGATCCAGGGACAATCTCAGTCGAGCTTCAGAGGTAAAAACGAAGCTAGAACTGGGCCTCCTTTCCTATCCTCCTTCCGTCCCTGGAGAAGCAGAAGATTAATGGGAGTTTGCTTTGCCTGGTGTTTTCTGTCTGAGAAAAGCAGTTCACCTTCTGGGACAGTCAGCCCAGGACGGTTCAGGTCAGCACAACTCTACCAATGCTTCCTTGTTGTCCAGAAAAGCTTATTTTGAGCATGCATGCTGAAGTTACATTCTTTTAAAACAGGCATGGCCCCATTACTTGTGTCCTCTAAGGGTCTGGAAGTTTATTTCAATACATTGCTCTTGGAGGCAGGCGATTCTTCATGAATTTCCATTTTCTGCACAGCTTCAGTAGAAACCTCAAGGGGGAAAAAAATAAACCCCTTGCAACTACAGGGAGAACAAATCCCTCTGTCAAATGCACTACTTTTTAAATAGCTGTTCCAAAGTGACCAAGAGTTAACAGTGAAATCATTTTAGTGTTCAATCCATATCCTTAGTAAAGAATTTACTAGCATTGCATAAGCTTCCCGTAACAAGGTAACCAGATATAAATTAACTGCTAAAAATAGCTTTATTGCGTTAGTCAATCCCTAATTAACTTGCTTCAGCTGTCTTCAAAGATGCTATTTAAATCCATCCATCTTCTAGAGGCGTGGAGGATACAGATATGCAGACAGGGGTGCATGTCAGCTCATGATAGTTTGTGTTAGTAACTGGGCTATATGTGTATTTGAACACAATTCTGGGAATGATGGAAATCAGCCTGGAGGGAAGGGTTTGATATCAGCTTGTCCTGTGATTCTTCAGAAGAAGAGAGAAACTGAAATGCAGACGGGAAATGGCTGAAGGTCTATACAAGTTCTGGTCTTCGCAATGGCATTAAATAAGCAGCAAAAAGCAAAAAAACCCAACATTTTGCTTCTTGTTGGAACTAGATCTCCTTACAGATAAATTGTCCTCCAGTCACAGAAAGTCATGAAAACTTTTCCTGTGGATTTATGCTCAGTATCACCCATTCATTCTCATCCATGCAAAAATCTTCTCTTTCATGTCCTTTTATGACAGCTTGCTCTGTTCCCACATCCTGCAGCACCTCCCTCATCTTTTCTCCTACTCCTAGCTCTGGATAAGAGGTTGCATTGCATCCGCATAGCTGATTCCAAACTCTGGTCCTTCTGGCCAAACACAATAGATAATTACTGAGATAATGCTGCAGTTTTTCCCTGGTCAAAAACAAACAAACAAAAAAAAGAAACCAACAACCCCAAAATCGCAACATTATTTGACCACTACGTCCTCTAAACTGTCTTTGTTTATCACAGCCTCTTATACCCCGCTATGTGAACATACTTGATGTAATCACATGGCCTAAATGGAACCATGGGCTTGGAGACAATAATTTTGAGATTACCGATATTGCTCCCCTTTAGAAATCCAGGTTAATAGTTTGGGGCAAAGCTGGGACAGGGAAAGACCAAAGCAAGGAAAGCAGTGACTCTGGAAAGGGGTTTGGAACAGTCATTTGAATAATAGTGCACTGGTTTTGCTGTTGTTGTTTTTTAATACTCAAGGGAACAAACCCTGGAGATGTTAGCAAAAATAATACCAATGCAGCCTAGGGGGAGGGTATGACCTTTCATAAATCACACTCATCTGTCACTGCCGCTGGGACAGCATTTGCTTTGGTTGTCCACACTTCAAAAAGGGCCTTCAAGAACAGAAAGAGGAATTCAGAAAACATCCACTTTTTGACTCAAAATGCGAGTAGTTTGCTATAATGGAGAGAACAGACAGATGCTGTCTACTTTGCTGTTCCATATAACAGTTAATGTGACTTTCAAATATCTGTATGAGAACTATATTCCAGAGAGCAAATAATGCTCTGATGTAGTATAGAATAATCAAGGTTGGAAAAGACCACTAAGATCATCCAGTCCGACTGTCAGCCCATCACCACCAATATTGCCCATTAACCCACATCCCTCAGTGCTTCATATACCCTATCCTTGAGCACCTCCAGAGATGGTGACTCCACCTCCCTGGGCAGCCTGTTCCAATACCTCTCCACTCTTTCTGAGAAGAAAGGTTTTATAAATTTTTGCTTTCTTAATTTTTCCTTGTGGAACCAGAGCAGAGCAAGATAAACTTAGAACAAAACTAAAGGATTCTGGATTATACTGAGGAAAGAAAACACCTGTCTATCATACCAAGTGAATTTACTCCTGACAGAACAGATTTTGTTGCATCCTTCATTTATGATCTAGAGTAGCCAAGAGCCCTCAAAAAAAAGGAGAGTATTTTGCTCCATGCCCTGTATAGCAGTGCCTCAGAGGTCCTACTCCGTTTATATTTCCATACTGCTGATCTCTCATACAAGTCAGTGGATTGGATGTGCAAAGCAAAATGCCAAGACTTTGTGAAAAATCTTTTCTAGGAAACAAATCCAGGCTTTTTATCCTACTGTTTAAGGGGTCTTCAGCTGTTGACTCGGAGGGCCTTAGTGTGGGCTCAGCACCTAACTCTATATGGCAGCACCTGGGACATTCACTCAGCACCTGTCTCACAGCAAGGCTCCTGCTTGTCCTGACCCCTGCTTAAAGACTGTATGACTGCAGTGATCAGAGATGGAATAGGCGCCTTTTGGAAGGCTCTGCAGAGTGACTCAGCAGCTCAGCTCCGGTTACGTGACCCAGAATCCACTTGGCACAAAACCTTCCTGTTCTCACTGCTGGGCTACAGCTCTGCTGGCTGCAGAACGGCTTGTGCTAGCCCTTGCTCACCCTGTTCCTTGCTCCACGACTGTGCTTTGCCATCAGTTTTGCAGGCACCAAAGTGGTTCTTTGCTTGGCCTGGGTTCTTCCCTTCCAGCTCTTCCAGGTAGGATGGATCCAGTTGAGTTGCAGTCCTGGCTGAAGACAATGGGTAGAACATACTTCTCCCCCTGCCTCCTGCTACCCTTCCCACGCCCATGTTCCTGTTCTGCATCAGCCCTTAGGAATTCTTTTCATCCTCAATGCTTGCAACTCAACTGCTTCTTCCTGTCTGGATTGCAGTTAAAAGCTCCATTTGTTTCATTTGGCTTTTAATTGACCTCATCTAGTAATTGCTGATGTCTCTGTGTTTCTCTGCTGCTTATCTGGTGCAGTCCTTTGAAGTTCCTGACACGATAAAGTGTCCCATTAGAAGAGAAAACAATGGGATAACAATTCCCATCTAGCTCTCACTGTCCAGTCAATATTTTAATTATCCTTAGCTTTGAGGCAAGAAGAAGGTGGGAGGCTACCAAGGAAATATATCAATAACAACTGATATCAATCCCACTTAGGTGGGAATTTTTGTGATAACCTCTCTTAAATAATTGCACCAATCAACTCTCCATCTGTCAATAAAAGCAAGTAGCCCAAGCCTGGTCTTGGCAGAGGGGTTGTAAAAGTGTTCAGATAATGTTGGGTGGGATGGAAGAAAATATGTTGCTATTTGCAATGACCAGGTTGGCCTAAGACAGCTTGGGGAGGAGGGTAGATATGTCAGTGCCACTGAATGGCAGGTGGGAAGAAGAGATGGATGGACATTAAAGAAAGCACCTAAGGCTATTACCTGACATGTTTTCTAAGCCATTCCTCTTCACCCTGCCTGTGTTTGGAGTGGCTAAGATGGAGCTTGTCAGCCTCCCTTCAACTGCTAGCAGTCTGAGCCAAGAAGCCAGGCCAGGTTGGCTTCTGAATGGCTCTCCATTCCGATAAATGGATGTCTGCAGTGGTGAAAACTCAGGATTGCCTCTTTAATGCAGATGCCACCATTTCAAGTCATCTGGCTTGCTCTGAACTCAGAACATCTACTGGAAGACAAAGCCAGGAAGTTTGGATTTAACAGGGAGAAATATGGACCTTGAGCTGCTGCTAGATATGTATAAAACGTTATTCAGGAGTCTGCAGTTAGTATCTAACATCCACTGAAAACTAATGGGATTATGGGCTCCTAAGTAATAGTATGTTAGATAGAATGTTTTAAATCTTCTGATTTTCAGCATCCAAAACTGAGAGACAAATTCATCTCAAGTGTAATGGGTACAGATCCTGTCAATTTTGGCTTTTGGGAGATTATAGTTATGAAAGTGCTCTGTGCAAACTTTGAAAAGAAGTAAAAGACTTTGCAGGGACACAGCAGGGAGCATTACAAATCAAAGGATACATTCTGCAAAGCTGTTTGCTCATGAGTCATTGCATGAACAGAGTCCAGGGCCCAGAGGAAGTGAAAGGGTCTTACTGCAAGCAGTACACCATTGAGTATGCTTGTATATATGTGCAAAATTGAATCTTAGCTCCAGAACCATCACAAAGATTAGAAATGGCCATGGCAAGAATTTAACTCAGTTCTGTCAGATACAAGCCTGTTATTTTCATCCTGAGACACTGAACTCTACTGTTCCCTGTGCAACTCAATTCTGAGCTCAAGAGCTTGACATTCTGAGCTATTCATTGTTGATGTTATTTACTCCTAAAAATCACTGTCTGAGAATGCAGGGAAATGCATTAAAAAGTGCAAAGCAATGGAAGCATAGGCTCAAACTCAGATCTGTGCCAGTAAAGGGAAAGGTCCCAGTCCTGGGTACATTATAGATACGCTCAGCAGCTATAGATGGAGAGATAAACAGTTTTTTTCTTTATCTTATAGTGCCTTGTGCAAACTTTTTGACAAACTATTGCATAAAATCCATTGCTAAAGGGCACAGTGAGAAATGTTTCAACTGAAACAAAACGTCCTAAAAGCAGTTTGCTGCTGAGTCATTCAATGTCCACTTGAGGGCTTAGAGAAATTAAAAGAACTGTATGAAAACAGCTGTGCTCGCCACCTTTGCAACTTTCAAATTGGGATCTCCTGAAACAGGTCTTTTCTCAATGTCTCTCTTTTCGTATTTATTTGCAGAGTGGTTTCTGGATAAAAAAGAGGAAAAAAAAAGAAGATGGTGTCTTCCTACATTCCCCCTCACGGATACCATCTGGATTGCAGACAACTCACCCAAATAGAATATGAAGCTTGGCAGGAAAAAAAAAGCCCCTTGTGTGTCTTTCCAAATTGATATTTCAATATCTCTGTTTTGCACCAACTGAAACAAGCCCAAATTCTCTGGTAGAGAGTGTGTGCTAACATGGCCTCTATTTTATTAAGAACAAACAAACAACAGCAACAACAAAAAAGCATGGCAGTCATTTAGCTGTAATGGCCAAGATATAAAATGTCAGTTTTATTTATGGCAAGTAGCTGGGTAGAAAATATGTCCTGGCATCGCTTGAGATTTCAAGAACTTTGTTTTCCTTTTTCTCTTGCTGCATGAAATAATGCTGTATTCTTAACAAACAAACAAAGAAAAACAAAGAAGACAGCTCTCTCCAGTGAAAAAGACCATGCTCTTCTCTCCACAGAACCAGAATGAGTGGACCTGTGAGAGATATAGGGACGTGAAAGTCAAATCAGGTGCAACAGGAATGCAAATGCATGCTTTCTGCCTTCATGTGATAATCACTGGGGAAATCAGCATGCTGGAGTTACAGTTTTCTGCTCTGCTTCTGACCAAAAGTTCCATGCTGGAACAACGAGACTTCAGACTGAGACCAACGAACAACAACATCAGGCTTTGTGCTACCGGTATCGGAGTGAAACACGGTGTGGCTGCTGACTTGTGCTTGGATGAGCCTACGCAAATGCCATTAAGTCATTAAAATGCCACTTGAACCAGCTTCCTACACAGCTCTAATTAAAATTAACCAATCTAATCAATGATCCTGTGGTTTACTTTTGTATATGGTATCTCACTTTCACCCGAGAACCCTCCCTAAGGGACCACCATGCCACTAAATGCAGAGCAAGAAAGCCACCCTGACACGCTCCTCTTATCTGGATGTGAAAAGTGACATCAGCCTGAGCTCTGCCTCTCTTAACGCTGGCAAATTAGACAAGCCAGGTTCTGTAAACACCTTTTTTTTGTGTGTGTGTGTGTGTGTGTGTGCTTCAAAGAGGCTTTATCAGTCCAAAAAGAGCCGAGTATGGATTTCTAAAAGCAGGCTTAGATCTCCCAGCCAAGCACATGCCGAACCCTTAGTTCTTGCATCCTATGACAGCAGAATTATAAAAAGCAAGGCAGTGCCTGCTACTTGTTAGCTGCTGCTTCTCCTGGCATCGCAGGGTTTCCTTTTCCATGCCAGCAGAATTTTGGCTCAGGGTACCAGAAAATGGATTCTCAAAATCTGTATCTATACAGTGTATGCTATGTGCACATCTCTGGGCTGGGTGGTCAGGGAGGTCAACGTGACTTTGTTAGCAGAAGTGACGTGGCTCAGTGGGTGTGACATGGTTTACTGGTAGTGGTGATGGGTTGGTGGTTGGACTAGATGATCTTAGTAGGCTTTTCCAACATTTGTGATTCCTTAACTGATATAGAAGGGAGAAATCTTGGTCGCAGGCCTTGGGAAATTGTGCAGTAACCATGCAGGAGGTGTTAGGATTGACAAACGCGGAGTGAGTGTGTCTCACCTTAGGGCAGGAAGATGAGCTAGAGGATTTCTTGGAGTTTCTTCTATTTCAGTTTGCAGAAGTATTTTATTAATGCAAGACCTGGATCTAGGGAATGAAGACCTTACATAATCCAACCACTGAAAGCTGAGTAACAAATTGAGGGCAGAAATAAATTGCACATTTTTTTAGCACTGGAACAATTTATCTAGGAATGGCCTGGGTTCTGTTTTGCTTGATGCCTAAGACAAGATAAGATAGCATGTTGATAGTCATAAGATAGCTCAACAGAGCAATGAGCTGGACAAAGACGTATGGGGTCTCCCGCTCTCTTTATGTGTTGTTGGGTTTCATTTTTATCTTCAAATAGATTATTGGCCCAAATTAGTTCATTGCTTAACAGGGGACTGTGAAGAGATTGTAGTAGAAAGACAGTACACTAGGTAACCTGTGGAAGCCAAATTTGCCTTTACTACAGAGCACAAAAGCACAGAAAATCTGGCTATGAAGAAAATGTTCCCCTTACCAATTTCCCTCTCAAAAGCAGGACTCTCTTTGTCACCTTTAAACTGATGGACAGAAATGGGCAAGGGTGTTCTTCAAGATCCAGAATGAAGGCATTCCCTACAAGGCTGTGCTTCAGTAATTATCTCAAACAGTGCAATCGTTTAGCATAACAACAACAACAACAACAGCAAAACCAAATGCCCACATCTCAACCACAGCTGATGCCTAACATGAATGGCTGGAATATTTACAAGGACAGAATTTATATTGCAGTCTTCCCAGTTGCTTTCCTTGGTATTGCAGTCCCATTTACCATGGTGAATGAATGTCATTTACCATGGTAAATGAATGAGAGAAGAATTTGTTAGGTCATAAAAATAATGGATGTACATATTAGTGTGGTGAATGGTTGGGGAGGAACTATCACACTCTCTGATGTTACCCCACCAAATATCATATCCCAGCCATGAGGACTGATTCAGAGTAATTACAGGCTAATTCTATGTATCTGTACAGTGTTTAAGCACAGAATATTAATAAGTTCAGTGGCAGTGTGCAGGAATGTATCTTGCTAGATAGCACGAGTCACTTTCCTGTCTATGTAATTTGAGCTTTGCTGGGCCGGTAGATACTCGAAATTACACCATGTCGGTCTCGAGCAAGTGATGAAATTTCTCTGATTATGTTGCTGTCAGAATTGATCCTAATAAGCAAAGGGCAAACAATAATTTTAGGATTACTTGGTGTGCACCCACTTTTGGGAGCATATTAAACCAAATTGCAAGATATCTAGGTTAAATTGTTGCTGTCAGTTTTGTACAGTCGTTAAAGGTAGTGTACTGTCTGTTAACTCCTAAGTGGAGTTCTTCTCAAGAAGTTGTTCTGCAGCTTGCAAAGGGCCAGGCTAGGTGCGATCTGCAGAACAGGCCACAGTAAAGCAATCTTTGGTTTCTAGAGGTAAAAAAATGCCTTATATATACAGTTTTGGTACTGAGAGCAAAGGTTTTCTGTGTTGTTTCAGCTGAAGAACTGTCATAGTTTGAAGACGTTTTTCTCCCCCTTAGGTCTTGGTTCCGCAAAATACTTCAGCACGTGGTTAATTGTAATCACTTAAGTCATCCCATTCAAGTCAGAGCGTAAACACTTTACTGAATTGTGTTTAAAGTGGGAAATTGAGTGCTTGAATTTTCAGAAGTCTCTAATTGCAATTAGCTATGCCAAGAGTAGTTTTTCATTTTATTTCTGTATTTGGTGGACATTTTGCATTTGGGAAAAAATGGCTGTATGTCCTGTTCTATATACAAAACTCCTTCTGACTTCATGATGTGAGACTATAATGCAGGGTTTTGCTTTAGTATAGTTTGCCCTGGAATCTATTCCAGCCCTCCAAAATAGAGGCAAAAGTTATCTGAAAATCCCAATCTGCTTTATGAGAGCCTTAGGTCTCAGACTTGTAATTAAGATACCGTGGCTTAACAAGTTACCAAGCATCAGCTAAACTGAGGTAATTGTCTGGATGCAAGCCTTACAGCTAATGCTTAGCCTAAATGCTGAGTCAATTTGTCCCTGGGCAAATGCAGAATAATGTAATTTAACACTTCAGAATAAGCTAAAATGAATCACTGTGTGTTTGCCCTGAGCGAAGAGAAGGAGTTTGCCACTTCTGAGGAGAGACAGGGTAGCTCCCAACCCTGGTCACTTGGTGAGAGGTGTGAGCCCTTTCACATTGCTGGGAATGGGTAACAATTGGTGCTTGGCAGTTCTCTTACATTCTACAAGTGTTTAATGGTTTACTGATGGAAGGAGATAGTTCAAATCCAGCACGCATAGACTAAAATGACCACTTGAAGGCACATAACGATGCAAATGGTCCTCAGAGCACTTCTAGAGGACATGATCATCACATAAATTGTTGTGATGGAAGCAGAAGTAGTAAGGTAGCAATTTGCCCATCTGTAGGAAGCTAACAAATCCCTAGAAAAGAGGTGCTCAAAGAAAGATATAGTTATGTCTTGCAGTACACTGCTGCAGTTGCTGAAAGTTCATTGAGGTTCAAAAAAGTATCTGGACAAATTCAAAGGAGTCAAGTCCATCATTAAAAATATTAATAATAATAATAAAATAATAATAAAAATGGTATTTTGGCTCAGGGTCCCCAGATAATTTTGTCTAGAAGTACCTGAAGGAAGAGTCTCATAGAACCTGGCTCTGTGGGTGTGTAAGTGCATGGGGACATGAAGTGTGAGTGTGCAGTGGAGGCTGATCGAGCTAGCTCTTGCAACCTGTACAACCTTTAGAAGACATCAGCTTACTTATAAAATGGTGCCTCAGCAGGGAATTAGGGCCAAGACTGGGCCACAGGGGTGAACTCATCTTTCCCTTTAAACCAGAGGCATTTAAAGGAAGCATTTCCTTCAGAGCATGGGTAAAGTCCTCCAACGTGGTGCGTTGGGGGGAGCTATTCTACTGGGAATTTGGCAAGTTCAAGTATGCACAATCATCTCTCAGGCCTCTGGGGTTTGCATTTGATGGGGGTGAGAGGCAGCTGTATGCAGATTCATGAGTAATGAGGTCAGGAACCAAAGCAATTTCTGCCAGATACCTTTGCCTGGCATTTTTATTCCTGCTGTGTAAGCATCAAGGAGAACTTTTGTAAGATATTTATTGGGAATCATTAGGTTTGATTTACAGATCATGATAATTGAACACATGATACTGGGAGTAGCAGAATAGTCTTTATATATTAATTTACTATTAAGAATAGGAAGGGAAATTGTCCAGTGTGGCTCAATAACAGACACAGAGAATCTTTTAAACTATTATTTTCTTAAAGAGAAAGGACTGATATGAACAAGCTTAGCATCAAATGAACCCCATTGAAGACAAAGACATGCTTAATGATGGGAATGTGCCATGTTCTTTATAAGAAGACAGCTGGTGAACAGAGCATGACATTCCAACTTCTCTTCCAATGGTTAAAAGGTTAAAATGTTAGAAGTGAGTTTAGCTTGAGCCTTGAGGGTCTGAGGACATTAACACAACTTCTGGTGATGAAGTGGAGACCGGGGCAGGAATTTGCAGAGGTCTTTCCCAGACAGAGCAGTGGAATTAAATGAACGTGATTTTTTTCCCCACAGTCATGGTTTTCTGCTTATGAAGGGATATTCAGTGGCTCAGATGGAAACACACAAGATGGGGAATAAATGTCAAGGCAGAAGTTCTGTATTTATTTCCCAGTGCAAGTCTGGAAATTCCAGACCAAATGGGAGACAGAATTTGAGGCTGCTCTGAAAAATGGATGCATGAAGAGCAACATTGACCTGTTCTAAGAAATAATCTCTGGCTCAGTATCAACAAATTCTTAGTTGAAGTACAGTATTTTTTTATAGGCATCACACTCCAAAAAGAGGACAAAGCCTTTGATGACATCCAGAGGAAAAAGAAAAGACTGATCAATGATCTATAAGTATAAATTGTTCCTAGGGTCTATGGAGAGCAAGAAGAGAAACTGCAGGCTTAGATAGGCAAGGGAAATGTCAACTTTGCCCTGGGAAAATAGCAAAGACAGTGGAGATCTGAACTGCCAGCCGGGTAAGCTGAGGTGCTTCCATTGTTGAGGTCTGTAAGGACAAATCTGAATGTGAGGAGTGATACAGGCAAGGCATGTGCACTGCAACAGCGTTCACACGTGGAGCTGCTGACCACAAGTTACTGCTATGGAGTCATTCCCTCCTAGAACATGTTCCTGTAGCTGACACCGTTGTACCATTTAGAATGGGCTAATGGGCATTTCTGTTATTTAAGATGCACTGATACTTGGTCCTGAAGCCATGAGTTTACTAGGAGGTGCCTCCAAGGATTTGTGCAGTGTGTAACTTGACATCAGGACAAAGAAACAGCACTCCACACTAGGAAAAAAGCACCATTTTTTTCCCATCTTTTTGCCAAGTTTGTATTTTCAAACTTCAGAATCTCAGCTTTCTGCCATGTCGGAGGACTTTTCACAGTATCTGATTAATAAAACACTTTTTCATTTACTTTTTTCATTTACTCTTGTTTATATGACCTCCCTATTCATGTGATTTGTTGGAGGTGTCAGAGGTGACACATTTAAGCCACCCTCGGTGACAAATGCCTGCGTATTTATAGGTCATTTTAAATCAGCTCCTGTCCTTGGGTGCTATATATTCAGCTGCACAACCACTTGCTTTGTGCATTCTGCAACTGTAAATCTCCTGGTGTCTATGGATAATGTTTTTTACTGTTGCTCACATAAGACCACTAATATCAACAAGCCGGGTCGTAGACACTCTGATGGAAACTCCTCAAGGTTGGGGACAGGAAGACATGGTTAAGTGTCCTAATTAACCCTACTCTTCTGCTGGGTGCTCACATCTGGAACAGAGTAACTGTAGATGCTCTGTGCATGTACTAGAGAGGTCCTTCCTGAGGGATACAAGTCTAATGTAGACCAAACTTTGAAATGCTAATGTCACTCCACAGTCTAGGAGGGGATCCCTATCGGATAACAGTCATAAGGTGGGAAGCAATTAAATGCGATACTTACTTATTCTCTCTGCAAGGAAAGACTTACACATTTCCAGTTCTGTTCTCAGGGATAATAAGAACAATCTCTCCAAATTAAAGTCACAGCTTAACTCCAGGATACCCTGAAACAGGCATTGGATGGCTAAATGTGACAAACCACATCTACGTTGTTTTTGAGTGTCCTGGTGTTAATCTGTGACAGTAAAGTTCAGTTTGACCACCCCAAAGGCCATCTTAGGTTCAAAAAGCAAAGCAGTTGCTTAGTCTCTCATCTGCGGGGTTCCTTTAGAGAAAAATGAGTGGTTATATCTTTCAAGAGGCATAATAAAAATGTGTTTTATTTTCTATCCTTTGGGATGCCACAGGGAGATAATCATAAAAGTTTGTGGATCATTCAGTTTATAGCTATGATGGAAAACATATTAAAAGTTCCCCCTGAGATGATAATACTCGCTGGGGTCTCCAGCCCCCTCTCTTCCCTGCTGTCAGTCTCTGGTGATGAGTTCAGGTGCAGCAGGCTTGTCAGAAAAAGTTGTGTGACAGCAGGTTTAATATCAGTTGGGGACTAAGATGGGGCCAAAGCCCTTAGAGGTGATTTAAAGCAGGTGGGGTTGAACCTGTCATGAGTGTTTCATAATGCTGTGTTATTCTTAATGTATGATTACACTAGTCCCTGTGGATCATCCAGAGATTTACAGTGTTTGCATAAATGCTCAGCTGTAAATTAGAAGATGTTTTTGAGTGGTGCTTCACTAGCTGGAAGCCATAGATTTGCAGTCCCTGCTGAGCTATCAACCACCCTAGGGGAAATGAGCCAAGAAGAACTTGACTTCTGGGCTCAGCAGCCATGGTGAAACATTGCAGGCTTGTCAACATTTCTGGAAGACATGATGTCTATTTTGCCTGTTAGTTGTGTGCTGTGCTTGGGCAGGGAGAAGGAAGGCGGGAGGCATTTGCTTTCCCAGCTACCTGTTTCTGTGGTTAAATGGACAGCCTGACTGAGAGCGGATGGTGCCTGAATTTGTATCTCTGAACCCAGAGTTGAACCTCTTCACAACTGCAGGAAGTCCATTTCCAGGGAGCACCATTTCAGGTGTGTTGCAGGTCCTGCAGGGTATTGTGGCAGCGGGTGCTGGGTGTGATGCTAATTGAATCTGCTTCTCAGGCTACAGAAACTAACACCTATCTGTGCTGCCCTAATCATCTACTGAGCCTCAGGCAGACCTATGAGCTATTTGTTCAGCTGGGGCAAGTTTTCCTTCTTAATCTTTTCAGCTTGGCAGGAGCACTGCTGAGCACACAAGGAAGCTCATCAGCTGCTGGCTGGATGTTTGGACAAGGGGATAACTCCTGCTGAGGCTGGTGAGCTCTAGTCCTGTCTAATTTACATTGTTATTTATTCTGCAAGCATTCCTGTGCTTCCTGAGTACAAGCTGGCTTTTCAGCACGTTTACAGCCACACTCCCACAGAGAGCTCAGCAGTGACAGACAACTACACACAGAAGCAACAATCCCCTTGCATTCAGGAGGACCAGTGCATGGAGGCCAGCAGGAAAAGGCCACCCGTTGTCCATTTGCTTCAAGTTCTGGGGCACTACATTTTGTTCAGACTGCAGTAGCTTTCAAAGCCACAGTTTTCCAGCTATGACATACTTCCCAAACAACCCTGGAGACAAGGAATGTGTTTGCTCCTCATCTTCTAGATGAGATCGAGGTGACTTGGTCAAGGGCCTGCCAATGACAAAAACATGCACAGCATCTGCGTGCAGAGAGTGGTGAATTCTCACCTGTGTGCAGAGCGTGGTTGGCAGGAGGTCATCTGTGGGGACTGACAGCATGGCCTGAGCATACGCTGCTTACAGAGTGGCACGTAGCCAAAGCCTTAGTCTTTGAGCAAGGAAGCCTCATCTTCCATGCTGATGTCACATCTGAGGTTTAATGAAGCTGTAAGGAGCACAGGGATGTTATACTAACAGCTGCTCCTTGGTGCCAGAGGGAACTATCCCCACCACTGGAAACAGATCTCACAAATATGCAGGAAGAGAGACAGAAATCCTTCACAGCTTGAGCTGAGGGGATCTGCAGGAACGTTACCTGGGGCTGAAAGAAAGAGGAGGAGAAAGGAACAGCTGCTCTATTATTCCCAATGGCTCTCCATTGGTGCTAGTTTCAGCCAGACCTGCCAGGTTGATGCTACTGGGAATTCATACCCATGTGCACTGCAGTAGGGATTGGGCACCTCCCAGCTGTCTAGAATAGATTTGGATATTGGATGGTGGGTGGTGGTAGACCAACACCTCGAAAGTTCTCAGATCAGCTCCTAATCTGTATTCCAGATCTCAGTGAGACACTTCTCAGTTTCCCCAGTGCATGGTGAAATGAATGCCCCTCCACCCAGAGAAGTGTTCTGTAGGAAAATCCATTTGCTCTCTCAAAGTACTTGAAACTCTTCAGTGCTGTGTGGTCATCTGAATGCCTCTTTAGAGCAACATATTCTCCTGAAGGAACGAGCAGGAGGAAAACATCACCACAGGTTCCTTCAGCCAGTAAAATACATTCTAGAAAGTCTGATGGCACTGATCAAAACTTGTGCTTATATTTACTCACTGTCATTCTGTCCTCTCAGAATGCTGCAAGTCAGAGATGTTCCTCGAGGTGATCACAACCCCTTGTCTCTGGAAACAGCAAACAAAACTGTGGGCAGCACAGAATGTCTGCTGGGATAAGGTCAAACCTTGACAGGGGGAAACTGCTTTGGTGTCTTCTTTGGCAACCAGCTGGATCTATCTGAAAACACTTCCTGGACCATTAGGAATTGTTAGATAAAATATCACAGGATGGACACAACCTGCTGTAAGAAAAAAAAAAAATTGGACAAAAGGCTGTCTCTTGCAACAGCAGCTGCCAGTATGGGCTTGCTGCTCCATGCTGATTGTATCCTGGACTAGATCTGCTTGCAACGTAGTGCTCATGATGGGCTCAAGCCTCAGACCAGGAACTGCTGATCTCCATAGAGTGTCACCTAGGAGGTGACGAACACAGACAAAGGCACCTCTTTAATTTTTATAGTGCTGCTAAGCCCTCTCTTTTGTAGGGTTGGATTTAGCACAGAGCCTATGGCTGCCTGATGACGTGTGAACGAGATGTCGGAGTGGAACTGACCTTAGACCTGATGACAAGTTGGACTGGCAAAAGCTGGTGTAACTGAGTGAGGGCTGAAGCCTTGCAGCAGAAAAACCAAGGCAGGCTTGGCTCAGGGTGCAGGAAGCAGGCACCAATATGCAATATGGCAACTACTGATTGAGACAGCAAACACCATTACAGAGGGGTGATTAGGGCATGGATGGCTCAAGGAGAGCATCGTCTTAGGAGGAGTAGCAAAACCAAACAAGGTATGGGACTGTGTAAACCAAGCTGAGCTGCCACATGGGCTGTCATTATATTGCACTCCTATTTTAAGATACATTTACAGCAAGAATTACACTTTTTGCCCTCCTCCCCTTTTTCTTATGGAAGTACTTGTTTTCCTTTACCTGGGAGTAGAGGAACCTGTCCATAAATCTTTATGGCTCTCCTGCTGTTTTATATCACTGTGTAACTGCAATACCCTGATTTGTCCCTGCCTTCCCTAAGGAGAATTCCCCATGTTCAGATTTCTTTTCAAAATGACCCAAGAACTTTTGGGAAGCGAGGATGATGATGCTTCTTGTATTATTCCTGTATTCCAGGCAAGGATTTTCATGTCGTCTAGAGAATTCATTTGTGCAGTTAGACTTACATGTTCATAGGTCCACACAACCTTTTGCAAGCAGGCAGGACATTCTTTGCCCACACTGCAGTCTGGTCCACCAGCCATGGAAATGCAATCACAAGGTGCTGAGTGACAACTAATATACCCTACTTCTCAAAAGCGCTTATTAGCTAGGCTCAGCAATGCACTAAAATGACTGCACGATTTGCCACATGGAGCTGTCTTGTCTGGGGTCAATTCAGAACACAATATTTTATGGACAGGCCTGACATTTCATCCCATAGGGTACTGACTTCTTTTAATGAGGTTTATCAGATTCAGATAGAAAAAACAGAATCACAGGAACAGAAAAATCCCCCGACCACCAGCCTGGAGATCATAGCTGAAGAACATTTGTGTGAGGACTAGCAAGACCCCAAATGAAGTGAACGAGACTGATGTTGACAGTTTATTACAGTTCTTGGCTGGATTAGTGAACACATATATGCTTTTTTTTTTTTTTAAAATTGATAAGGCATTGTATTTTAAGCCAAGATCTGCTGTAATTTATGTATTACTTTAAATCTGAACTAGAGCTCATTGGTGTGTTTTCAAAATAAGGAAATTTCACAGAAGTGTAGTGTTCTGGAGCCAAAGCATGTCACAGAGATGTGTATGTCTCTGACTACTACCCTGAGTCAGGGTGAGCTGAGCCAGCATTAATCTGCAGGGGTAAATCCACCTACCCCACGTTTCTCTCATTCCCTCTCCTGCTCTTATAGACGCAGTGGCATCTGTGTGGTCTCATGACGAATGGGGTCGGGGAACTGATCTGGCTGAAAATGAGTGAATGTATAAAAGCAGTTCAGTTTCATCTGGTTGAGTTTCCCAGTCTTAATTATCCTGCATGCTGGGGCAGGACCAGTAGCACAGCTTGCATTGGGTGACTGACCATGGAACTTAGGCTCAAGTTTTCACTAGGAGCGCTGTTTAGATCCATGACATTGTGGTCATATGTGGTCACCATGAGAGAGAGATCATGACACAACTCTTTTTGAACCAAAAATAACCTGCTTACTAGCATTTTTTCCCTCGAAGATATTCAGAATTCTTTGTTGTAAGTTTGTGCTGCCATCTCCAAAGGGATATACTTAGGTTTCAAAGAATGGTGAGGGTAAACCATACCTGATGTGTTTACTGTTGGTTTGGGAAGGAAGCAATCAGCTTTGCTCAACATTCCCATATGAAAAGCCTTTCAACTGTCAGCATTTTCCTCACACATTAGGACATTCTCTCCGGAAACTCCTAAGTCTTCAGGATCAGCATCCTTCTGCCAGGACCCAAGCCTTACATCTAGGCAGGCAGGAAGCTGAGGCTTTAGCTGTGTCACAAGGATTTTGTAGGCCCCATGAAGCTCCCTAAGACCTTCCACTGAGTTTCTAGCTGTGCTTTCTTGTTCTGCCCTTTCCTAGGGAGTCAAAGAACGACTCCTTTAGTAATTATCAGGCCAGGCCCAAGCTGGCTGTCTGCAGAGCTGGAAGGAGAAAACAGGGCAACTGGGATCTATCTTACTCATTTTCTCGGCCCCGACTGACCTCTTGGACCTTGTGATGGAGAGGCTAAGTGCTGCATGGGGGTTCTGTCCTCCTATCCTCACCCCACCATCATTTTTTCTAATTCTGCCCCCAACTGCTGCCAAGTCACTCTTTCCTGTGGAAGGGGTTTTATTATTTCTTCTTGTTTGAACAGGATCTGGCTTCATCTCTGAGAAATTCAGCAGGGAGTGTAGCTAGCACAAATGCCTGTAGGGCAGCGAATAAGACTAGTGTTCAGAGGTACTGTGGTGCGAGACGTATCTGACACAAGTTGTGCAATGAAAACTATTTGTAAAATAAAGATTCACAAACCCAATTGATTCAAAGCTTCCGACTTCTCTGAATTCCAATCCTGTCGTATCAGAAGGAGGTAAGGAGAATAAATAGCCCTGGAGTTAAGACACAGTCCATAGGCTTGGGAAACCTCATTATGATTCTTGGCTTTACTAAGAACTTCCTTCCTGGCCTTTTCCAAGTGCTTTCATTCCTTCTGTGGAGCAGTACTTATCGACAGACTCTCCTCAGTTTTGCTCAGATCTGGGCCTGGAAAGTGGAGACTGTATGACTTACTTGAGATATTTGTCAGGTAAGCTTAGATGACAAACGTGTTTGGACTGTGGAAAATGAACAACAAAAAAGCAATTAATCCCAAAGACATACATCCAGAATGGAAAACCTGAACCCAAACATTCAGCTTTGACAAAATCATCAAAATTGAGAGCAGCATGTGTTGTAATAGGAGGCACCGGGAGCCTTGCAAATGGCCAATGAGTAATAAGGTCACTGAATTTTTAGCACAACATTACCCTGATTTTTCTGAGGTTTCTCAGTGCTGTTGCAATGTAAGTAATTCAAACTACAACACACAATGGACAGAAAAAAGCACACTGGGTGGCTAAAGTAATGTCTTAGTAGTCTCAAGCCACCATATGTAGTCAAATACATACCCAGAGCTGCTGCTTGTCTCCCAACACAATTCACATATGCCCTTTTGAAGTTTAGCACCTATTGTAAAATGCTCAAATGGTACATGGACCATCATGCACCCAGGGTGAGAGTTGGAACAGGCTGTGCTTCTGGTTCATAGAATCACAGAATGGCTTGGATTGGAAAGGCCCTCAAAGATCATCCAGTCCTAACCCATTGCCGTGGGCTGGTTGCCACCCACCAGACCAGGCTGCCCAGAGCCCCATCCAACCTGTCCTTGAGCACCTCCAGAGATGGGGCATCCATAACTCCTTCCTTTCAGAAGGGAGTTTATTGTGGCAGGTACAAGAACAGATTACACCCATTCTTCACAGAGAAAAGCAGAATATCTCTAAAATAATGCACACCAGATCTAAGCAATGCCCACTTCCCCCCCAAAAAAAGAAAAATAAGTGAGTTTCATCTGAGTGATCATATCCACTGTGCTTTGGGGAAACTCTCCCTACCTACAGCAGCACTGGGATGCTTGCCGCACATCCTGTCTCTAGCTAAGCCCCAAAGTACCAGGAGAAAAATGCATAAAAAGACAGAATTTACTCTTACATGTCATGGGAAACAAAATGTTTCTTTTCCCTCTGTGCAGCTAATGGGAGTCCCATACATTTATAAGCAAAGGCAGTCAGTGATGTATCAATAAAACCTCCCTTGCAGGAAAACACACATGTGAGTCTCCTCATGAAAATCCTTCTTCTAGCTCCAGAATGGCCCTGATCCTGCCACAGGATCCTAACTTCATCACGGTCCTCTCTGAAACCATGCACCTTCCCTTCCAGAAGGCTGCTTTGAGTAGGCACGCAGGCTTACAGCTGTAAATGTTTCACTGCTTGTTTAGACTGCCGCTGACCAGGAAGCATCTGCAATGATTTTGTATGGAGGAGGCTTGGCAGCAGTAAATTACCATCTGACCCGATGTTGTGGTTGCTTACTTTTTTCCTTCCTTTTTTTTTCCTGTTCCTCCAAAGAGATTTGGGATCCAGGACACGTTAAACATTATTTTGCTGACTTTAAATCGTTTTGCAATATTGTAGTCAACTCGAATGCCAGACTTACGCCTGTAAACTCTATTTTTAACCTTGACTTTGTCAGTGTGATGGATACTGTCATATCAAAGTATTTAAGGGTTTGTGGTAAAACTTCCTCAAACCAATTTTTGCTCAAGTGAGAATAGTCTTACTGGAAGCCTATACAGATAGGAGCTATAAAAATTGAGTTTAAAATTGAATCAGGCTGCAGGAAGAAAACAATCCTTTTGTAACACGGCCGCATAAAAGCAGGCAGTTTTTGGAACAGGGATGGGCTCTGTTCATTGCATGCACATCAAACCAGCTTAACTCTAACCCAATCCTGAAAGGATCCTGTGGATCAAAGCTCCTGTTCTGCAACGCTTATGCAAAATGGTGCTTTTTGGCTGTATTACTATCGCATAACAACCAGTTGTCAGCTGAGTTGTTTGCCTTCTTAGCCCTTCAGAGAAGGATGGAAACCAAGCTTTGAGCACCTTTGTCGCACGGGCCCTGGGAATTACAAGAAGGGAGGCTCACGCCTAGCAGGTGGCTGACTGAGATTGCCTGCGGACAAAGCCAGCACTGGAGAACCCACGTGGCTCACGTTCCATGGCTGGTCAGCAGCAGGTAGGCTCAGAGCCAGCCACGTGGGACTGTGTGTGTGAGCCATGCTGCAGATCCAGGAGCACCTGCATTTAAATTGAGGCAAATTACTCTTCGTTTCTAGGCATACAGTGTGGTCTGCATGAAGTCATCAAGCTATCATCTTCTGAAACAAGGGAGACAACTGCCTACCAACTAAGGAGTCATGGAACACTCCCATATCTTCAGTATGGCAAGCACTCAGTCCAGTAACTTCTCACAGGAGCTCAGGTCCACTCTCCAGGAACCAGCTACCAGAAATACGATGCTACATGAAATGCCTGAGCTGTCACTGTAGCAGAGTAAAGCTGACAACTGTGGTTTGAGCCTACTGCAGTTTTAGACACAGACTAGAGGACCGAAAAGTTGGATGCTATTCACCTCCAGGATATATTGCTGGGAAAGTTGTCTCTAGTGGTTTTGTTTTGTTTGCTGATCTGGTTCTTTATCTTTTGGCCCTTATAAAATACAAACAAACTATGGAATTAAAAGTTGAGGAAGAACAGTTTTTACCTGAGAACCCAAAAGCACAGTGTGAAATTTGATGGATACTCTTTGCCTTGCCTGAAGAATAGACCTTTTCAGGGTAGATCTACATATCTACCCAACAACAAAGAATGTAACTGAGTCTCTCATGATTACCACAAAGCTGGTAAAAATATGAGACATAAAGATGAAAAACTGAATTTGAATGTCACATCAATTTATAACTTACTTAAAGTGCATAAGCCTGTCAGGATATCCTTGCTGGACAAAAGGATACTGCTATGACTAGATCCTTACTGCTAACATTATAAAGTAGAAGGCCAAATAAGTAAAAAGATGCTGAGATCAGGAGTAATAGCCTGAAATAACTCTGAAGAGCATGTTCATTTCCTCAGGTTTTCATTCAGACAGGCAGATGATGGGTTGAAGTCTGATTCAGCTTTTCTTGGTGCTGATGGGACTGCAGATAGTCCATCTTGTTATCATACATAACTTCCCATTCCACATCAGTTGTAGGCAGCTTTCAGTTTGGGATTGCCCCCTCTTCTGTTTCAGTTACATATACACTGCTGCTGAGCAGCCAAGGGAGCAACCAGGAAGACAATGTCCTTCATTTCATGTACTTGGCTTACTTATGAGCAAGCTTCATATTGCATTCATTTCTGACTTCCAGCTCTCTAGATCACTTCACAGACTTAGAAGATTTTCATGTGGAATGGTGCACAGTCTAAAATACAGTAGGACTTGTCTTATCTGCTGGAAAGAGGCTCTAGCCCTCCAACGAACACATTGTTTCAGAATGGGACTCTAGCTGAGAGTTTGTGGGACAGATAAAAATTCCACTTGCAGAGCAACAGACCCATTAGAAGGAAAAAGAGCAATTGAAAGGGCTTGCCCTGAAAAATCCCATGTGTTCAAGCAGAGAGTATGCATGTCCAACACAGTATGCCATAGCACACATTTGTGCTTGCAAACTGTGCTTACGCAAGAAAGTGCTTAAAACCTGGCCCAGGTCAAGTCTCAACTGGAAGGAATTTACTGAAATGATCCATCTGGAGGTGTTCAACTACCAGAATCTGCTTCTGGGGTATAAGTATTCCTGGCTTTGGGCACGAATTCCCAGGCAAGCCTAATGGTGCACAGCTGCATCACACCCCTGTGCTCATGTCTCACATCTGGATGTCAGTCTGTCAGATATACCACCTTGCAACCTGGTGGTGGTAGGTACACCTTTCCTGTGTTTTCCCTCACTCTTCAGTGACCTCAGGGCTCTCTCTTATGATGCTATTCTCAAGTTACGTATGACACAAAAATGTCATTTTCACCTATTTACACAATGACGTGTCCTTTTTCTGTCCAACGAGATCCCCTACATCAGTCCTTTCTCTCTGCTGCTCACACAAGGTCATAGTTTTCTTCATTGGCTTTGGGCTCACCAAGTGGTGCTAAATCAGCTTTTGGGACCATTCGCATGTCTGGTTTACAGAGTCTGGATTCACATCAGTGAAGCTGGGTCACATCCTGCATCCAGCCATGTTTTATTTCTCATACCAGCACCAGATGCCTCATAAACTGGAAAGTCTGTGTACATGCCGAACCTCCTCTTTTCTTTAACCTCACCACAATTCCATCAGCACCAAAAGGGCCGAAGCATTCCTGTGAAGTGACCAATTAAACCACTTTAATTATTTAAAAATAAAAATAGACAGGGTATATTTTTTCCCCTTTGTGTCCTCTAAACCAAGTGCCAGAAGGAATTTCCACCCCTCAGATGAAGATCTATTCTTTGAAAAAGCTTAAATTAGAAAAAAAAAAAAGCAAATGACAAAAGTAAGCTCTTTTCTTTTTGTCTTTCCAACTAGCATTGCCTTTGATTAAATTGGAAATCACTCAGTTGTTATAATTATAGTTGGAGGTGATGATAGCCTGAGAGATCAAATTTGTTTGCATGGTCTCTGGCTGTAGAGTGCAATGGTCTTTATTGTAACTCCCCTATAGAATCCTGGTTTGAAATACTTTTATTTCCGCAGAGACAGGGAACAAGCAATCTATAGAGGTTCATCTTTAATTGCTCTTACTTAGCAAATAAGGGAGTTTGAGAAGGAGTTCTTTCTTTCTCTTGTTAAAAAAATTGCAGTGTTTTTTTCTGGTAAAGAAAGGGACCCATAAACATTGTTGGGGAAACAGTGTTGTGAACAAATGCATTCAGCAGGAATGGATATTCTCCTCTGTAGGACTGTGCAATCTCTAGAGGGAATACCTAGGAATACATAGAATCTGGGAATTCAGTTTTATTCTCTAAATTCAGTGGTGTATTGGTTATCTTGTTACATTCTTCCAGGTCAGCTGAAGAGTGACAGTAGAACCACTTGGATCAATCCGGATGGTGGGTATATTCATTTCTAAACCTCTCAGAGAGTGGGATTATTTAGGCTGTGCATCTAGAGGGGACCAAAGAAGCAGACGTAAGCATAGCCCTTGAAATAGCCAGTAGAAACATACAAAGGTCACAGAGCAAGAAACTGTTGACTAAATACCTTGTCAAAAGAAAATGTTTTTCTTCCGACCTTCTTCACCCAAATGATACCAGTGTCTTTGAGATCTTGAAGTACATGCTATTTATAAGGTATAGTTACTCTTCCATCATCTTACATCTCAGCCTTCCTGATAGAAATTCACAGAAGTTTGGATGTGATGCGAGAAAGCCGTATGCAAAATGGCTTGCAATACAGGCACCCAGGAAGATACATCTGAGCTGTAAGATTTTCAGATGATGAGTTTCAGCTTCCATGGGCTTGGATTGAAGGGAGATTCATGACTGAACCTCAAAGGTTGTTCAGCACACAAAGAGTTGGACAGGGAACTGGGAAAACCCATGAGGTGTAAAGTAAACCTGTGCAATACATAACACCCAGGAGAAGTCTCATCTGGGCCAGTTAGAAAATTCTAAATATACTACATTTGTCTTACAGCTCCAAACACTCCTCTTGCTTTCCTTCCCCACCACAACAACTGAATAGAAGGAGGATACGTTCTCTTTCCTCCCTGAGCATGAGCCAATGGAAAACAAAAGAGCTCATTCAGCGGACATCTCTAGCAGGAAGCATCAAGAGAAAGGAGCAAGTTGCAGACAACAGCAGTCTGTGTCAAATAGAACTGCTCCTGATGAGCAAATGTTGTAAGATTTACTGGAAGACATCAACTGCTTTTATGCACTCCCATTCTCCCTGTACATTTTCTTTCCCTCATCTGGCCACAGAGATCTCATTCCATCATCTTTAATTAATTCCCTTTACTTTTCACCTCTCCCTGAGCTGGGTGCTGGGAATTTGCTCATTCTATTAGTCTATTTTTGTTATTCCCAAGCTCTCCCCATGTTAGTGTGGGATGTTCTCTAAGTTATGGTGCTTACAGCCAATTGCTACTCTTTTATACAAGTCCCAGGGCTGTCTACATTCACTCTGAATATGAGTGCTCAAGTTTTACGGGGAGGAGAAGAAAAACCCTTGTTCATTTTTCTTTCTGTCCTCATTGCAGGACAAATGTTTTGCTGCCTTCCTGTTAGCAGTATTCAGATAACCCTCAGAGAGTAGGTTTTCAGCACAGACCTGGGGGTGAAGATGAGAGTACATATGTAAGGCTCTCCAGATTCCTATTAGCAGAATTGCAAGACTAATTCTCCGTGGTCTTCCCTAAAAGCTTGGTTCTGAATATTTCTTTTTCTTAAAAAAAAAAAAAAAAAAAAAAAAAAAAAAAGCTTATTAATTTGGCTCTTAATTTGCCAGTTCTGTTTCACAAATGTTGACCTGTTCCTTCATGTGTTTTTCAATAGCACAGGCAGATTGAAATTTTACCCTTCCTGACCTACTTGGGAATTGCAGTCTTGTTTCTATTCCTGCTGCTTCATCAAGTTTACCAGAGATCTTAGAGAATACTGCAAACTGGCCATGGATACAGAGGAATGCATTGAATAAGCAAATGCCCCAGCTATCCAAACAAGTTCCCGTATTGTCAACCTGTGCTTGGAGCTTATGGGTGTCCCCCAAGTACCGGTGCTCACATGCACTATTCTAGTTGAGTTTTCAGTGACCCAAAGACTCCTTTTCCAGTGAAAATTCATGGAAAAACACACATCTGGATGCAGTCATAGGCTAATGTAGAGGATGACTGAGTGAGGACATGGTCTGATGTGACAAAATGTAAATCGGTTTGCATTCCTGAAGTTAATGGTTGGGTGAACCTCTCACCAGGGTGAACCTCTCACCACAGATGTATGTGCTTTTTGGTTAAGCTACATTTACATAGCTTTCTTGGTCTTCTTTTGGACCCATATTCCTGAAGCTCAGGATGCAGAAAAGGCTTTATCCCGAAGTACCAACATACACTATGTAAAAATACACAGTACAGATGTTACTCCTTGGGAAAGCTGCAGCTGGACTCTGTTAGAGCAACAGCATGAAGGTGCCTCATTAAATCTTTGTTGTTCTGCAAATATCTTATCCTCCCTGAAAAGTCAGAGCTCTGATCAACAGTGTTGGGATGTTGCGGGATACATCGTATTGTTACCTTCCTCAAAACAGGCAGAAGTGAGAGCTGATCAAATTTCTGACTGGTTTCCTTTGGTGAGACCATTTGTAGTTCTGTCTCTAAACTAGTTTCAGAGCAATGATTAGTTACTGCTTTTGGGTTTATCAGTCCTACAGAAATTAATGCTAAACTGGGAGTGAGATTCTTTGAGTCCTAAGCCAATCAATCTCCAGATGAACTTTGTTTACTCCATATTAGTCTCTTCTCTTAGGTGTCCTTACTCTTAATACACTCTTCCAGGTCAGTTGAAGAGTGACAGTAGAACTACTTGGATCAGTCTGGATGGTGGGTATATTCATTTCTAAACCTCTCAGAGAGTGGGATTGTTTAGGCTGTGCATCCAGAGGGGACCAAAGAAGCAGACGTAAGCATAGCCCTTGAAATAGCCAGTAGAAACATACAAAGGTCACAGAGCAGGAAACTGTTGACTAAATACCTTGTTATAAGAAAATGTTTCTCTTCCAACCTTTTTCCTCCACATTTCTTTGAAAGAAAGCATCACTGTAAAATACAACAAACCCAGCCATTCAGTAACAGCAGATTTCTCAGGTTGATAATGGAATCTCTGATCAAATCTAGATGTTATCAGTTCAGAGCAGCTACTAATAAAGAGAATATATGTCTTGGAATGAATGTGACCAGGTCTCAGATTAAGAGGATGAAGTTTTGGGGTCTTACCACTTCATTCATAATTATCAATAGTTGAAATTTCACAGGGGTAATGCCTCCCTCCCCAGCTGATCTCTTTGCTATTTTAGTAAGCTGACTCTTTTCCAAAGAGGAGAGATTGTTTTTGTTTGTTTGTTCAGGGGAGGGAGGGAAGAGAGAGCAAAAAAACCAAAAATCCCAACTAAACGAACCAAAACCACTACAAAAGGCTTAGTTTATCCTGTGGTGGGACATGAAAAATTTCTGAAGTCTCAGAAAATTTCACAGGATGAGAAAACCATTATCTGCACAGATTTATTTGCAAAGAGATGTTCAAGAAGAAAAAGAATCTGAACTAGCTTTTTTCAAACAGATTATTTAACTCAAAATAACTTTGACAAGTCCATTTGTTCCCAAGGTCATTAAAATACCATCTTACAGGCAGTTTTTTCTAACATTTAAGTCATCAAGTTCAGTTCCAAAGTGAATTAAGGTAAATCAGATGGAAGCCATATTAGTTCCAAATGAGATAGGTTGTCCAGAGGTTCAATATAGTTTAACAATTAACTTTAAATTCACTGCCCTGGTAAATTAAAATGAACCAAGCTGCATGTTCCTGTGCAGGCAAAACTGTTCCAGGAGCTTCTGACAGTCTACTGAAGTTCGTCCACATGCGATATCCTTTCCTGCTTGCTTACACCCTGCAAGGAATGTAGTCTGAAGCCAGCACTAGTAAATTATCAAGTAGTTGGCAAGATCATGTCAGATTCTTGTTTGCAGCCATTGTTCTTCTTTGAGGGTAGATGGTGGCAACCCTTTTGCCTTTATTCCCTCTTTCTGATGATTTCCTGCTGGTTCTCTGGCATGCTGTCAGACTGCATTACCTTTATTCACACTTTCTTAGGGATATATATATAGATAGATAGATAGATAGATATAGATACAGATATAGATAGTGCTGGCTTTATTTAGGCTATCTGCAGAACATGAGTCCTTATAGCTCAACAGCATAGAGCCATGCTTGTCAACCAAAGTACTGTGTTCAGGAAGAACTTGAGCATCTGGGATTGCAAAAGGGAATTTTGAAAATGAAGTAAATACATCCTACAGGTGTGAGATACAAACCATTCTCACTATTAAAAGTCTCCATAAACTATGGCTTTTGCATATGAGGTTTCTTGCAATTACCTCAGATTATCTGCCACTGGTCAACATGATCAGACAGACTAGGCCTTAGGATCAAGAGCTTTTTGGTGTGGGTGTGAGTTTCCTTTCAGTGCAAGCACCATAATCAAGTGCATTAACATTTGATGTGTCAAATCTTGGAGGTAGAGTCCATTAGCAAAAGCACAATTGAACTTAAATGGTTCCCTACAGGTCTGTATCACAAATCTTAGATGTAGCTTCCTCACACTATCAAGTCCAAAGGCAATCAGCTTAGTGCTCTGGCTTGCTAGCACAGAAGAATGTACTTCACATTTTACTCACAGCCTCTTCTTTAAGTTGTTCCAGCAACATTTTTGCTCCCCACATCTCCTCTCCCCTTCTTGAAAAGTAGATGGCTTTGTCAGATAGTAGCTCCTCTGAGCCCACAGTATCAAATCCAAGTCTTGTTTAACAAAAATGTGCCACCAGTCTGTATTAGCAGGCTCTGGATAAAGTCATGTCTCCCATGTCTTGGTTTCTAATAGTCTTCCAATTCTCATCACATTTCACTTTTTCATGGGTACAATGAACTTACTGATGACAGGGTAGAACTCAGGGTCAAAAAACTGGTCTGTTATTGGGATGGTATATGAAATATCCAGGAAAAATGCTGATATCTTTCAGATTTCAGACCTTTGTGTCCTAACCAGAAGGTAGTCACAGGATGGACACACCTCAGCACGAACTGTAGAAGGAGAAATATCACATCAGCTGGTCCCAGTTGGAGCACTAAGTGCTTTTTTCTTCCTCAAGAATTTTACACTCATGATTTAGGCAAGGTTAAGCAACAAGGAGATTTCTCTGTAGTAAAGAAGAAAACTCTTAGATGGAATTGCTTAGTTTGCAAAATTGTATCAGATAATGGAGGAATGGAATTAAAAAAGAGTTCTGTTTCAAAATACAGAACAAAGAGAAGAAATTCTTCTCTGCCTGAGCCTGCAGAGTGTTTCACTGTTTAGACTGTTGGTCCCTTGGCTATCAGAGTTAATTCCAGGCATCACAACTACAGCTGAGAAAAAATTCCAAATCTCCATCCTTTAGGAAATTCTGACATTTTAAAATTTGCTTTAAGTTCCAAAACATGAGGTTAAAGAAAAAGAAAAAAAAAATCCTTATTTCCTTTTCTGCATAAAATGTCAAAAGCTTTCTTATTATTATTATTTGTAAATGTCAAAACACCGTGTTTTGACATTCAAAATGTAAATAGTGAAAGCGCTTAATCCCTGAGACAGCCCACTGAGGGTCCCTTCCTCTGAGGTAATCACAGGACTCAAATTCACTCTTCAACAATGCTTTCATTGCCTTCTGGGAGTTGTGGTCCCAGCCCGCGCTTTCTCCCTTGGGCCAGTAACCAGACTGACTACACCTCCCATTAAGCTACCCAAACCAGAGTTGCATCATGCTCTGAAACAAAAGAAAAAAGAATAGTATTTGCTTGCCTTGTGGGATATGTAGTTTTCTAGGAAATCTGCACCCCTTAAGAGAGAACATGGGCACCCGATCCTCTGCATTGTACCATAAAGAAATATATGGTAAATAAATGTGGATTCCTGTGTTGTTGCACAGATTTAGAGAAAAAGCACAGTGATATTATGCAAAGGAGGAATATCTACTTGCTCAAGCAAAGGATCATGCATTTGTACTGGAGTTGAAGCAACTCGAATCCATTTCAGTATGATTTTCCCCCTACCTTTAAAATGGCCTCTTTCCACAGAAATTTTTCATGCTCATGTATCCAAGTGGAAAACTCTAGATAAGCTTTCACTGTCTCATTTCAGAGATCATGATAGTAAATACAAGGATACTGTTTAGCTGCTTCTGGTCATTCACTGCCTAAGTTGGGTGGAAAATAAGAAGAAAAAAGAAAAAGAAGGAAAAAAAAGAAGCAGGGAAGATTTGTTGAGTTAATTCCTTAAGTAAACACTTAAACACATTGATTTAATTAATACATTTACTCTGTGACTTGAAACACTCCACAAAAAGAAAGTGTAGATGTGTCACTGGGAACATGGTTTGGTGGAGGTGTGTTGATGGATGGACTTGGTGAATTTGGAGGTCTTTTCAAGCCTTTATGATTCTATGAGTCTGTGACTGGGTATGGTGATGATGGATTGAAGGTTGGGCTTCATGATCTTGGAGGTCTTTTCCAACCTTAATGACTCTATGATTCCATGAAATTTCTTTCCATAAGTCAGAATCTCTTGAAGTTACGTGCATATCTGACAGTAGCTTTTGTCGTATTTATAATACCATCTCTTCTGGGTCTTCATTCTCACCCAGGAACGTCAATGCAATTTATAAAAGGCAGAGAAACCAAGGTCTAAGTGACTTATCCAAGGCTCCATCTCTACCCACAGAGAGAAACTTCATCCTCAAAATGTGCCAACATTAAAGTAGTGTGGAGTAGTTGAGCTGAGCAGAAAACATAGCAGATGGGTGAGGAAAGCAAATCTCTTGAGTAGGGATGGATTCATGTGGGCACTCCATCAGCTGTGTCACTCGCATATGAATGCAGGTGGCCATTAAAAAGGAATGAATTGAGCTTGTAACTTGGAGCCGGCCCTTTTCTTGGTCAGGACAGTGTGAATGGGAAGTGGGAGCATCGCACTTGTTCACATTGTCTCTCTGGAAGAGGAAGACTTCCCCTCTTCCCCAAGCAGTGCCTGCAGACTCCTTCAGGCTGACCTGCAGCAGGATGACAGGCCACCAGAGGCCCCAAACACCAACGGCTTTGAGCTGTTTGCCAGCAGAACTAATGGCCCAGGCCTTGCTGGCGAGAGAGCAGAGAGCAGTTAATGTCCCAGAGATGCTGCTGAGTCGATCCGTTTCCTGCACGCAAGCTGCACATTGTAAAAACTGAGGCTCAGATTCTTTTTCCTGTTTGCACTGGAGCAGACCGCAGAAATTGCACAATCCTCCAAACCAGACCCAAGGTGAATCGTGAGACGATGGATTCCAAGGCAATATTTCACACTTGCTGAAAAAGTGATACAGCCCATGGGAGGGGGCTGTAATTAGGGAGAGCAGTGGCAGCCCACAAACAAAGTAGTTCCATAAGCAGTGGAAGAAATGAAAGTTCATTTCCAAAGGCTTTCACTTGCATGGATTCTCCAGTGCTCAATAAAAGGTGTGATCCCCAAGCAAGAGAGTCTCTGTCCTTTCTCCACTTGCTTATTTTGATGAAATATGATAGCACAATATTTTTAGGCATTCCCCCCTCCCTGACAGGTTACAAAGCTGTTAGGTGGAGGTTGTATGGGCTTACACATAAACAACACGATCACATTAAACTCGGTTTCCTGGGGACACCACTCTAGAGTAAAAGTTTTGCTTTGGCGGAGGCATCTGCAGGAGTGGTGGGGAGGAGAGTAGCAACTTCACATAGGTAACAGTCAGGAGTCAAAGACAAAATGGTGTTACCTTTTTTGTTGTTAGATGCTTTCTGGAAGGCCATTTATTCAATGTAGTAGAAATGCTAAGTCACGGCCTGAAGCAGTGATTGAGCACCTGGAGGAAAGGCAGGGCCAACCCAGGGGAGCTCAGGTGCATGCAATGCACTGAGTGATCAGATGGGGTGGAGCCAGGATCCATCCCTTCCCAGACCTCATTTGAGGGTTGGCAGTGGAGGTGAGGGTATCTCATTGGAGGTCCCTGAATGTTTGAGGCCTTGTAAAGGTAAGCAGTGTATTTCCTTTGTTTCTGTGTCTACAGCTGCTGCATTTGAGCATATTCTCACTTGCTGCAGCCTAAGACTTTGCTGCCCTGCTATTACTGCTGTGCTTTCCATTGCATTATAGCGTTATGTTCAGTGATACATTTTTAACATAGGGAAGAGAAATGATGAAAGTAATACCAGTGACTGAAATCCTGCTAATAACTGTATTGGCTCCTGTGGAGCTGAAGTCAGTGGGCATCTTTAGGTCAAGCATTTGCCTAACTATTCAAGGCTGACACCATATTCTCACAAAGGTTGGCCAGCTGTGCTAGTGCTCAGACTTTCTGGAGTGTATGGGTGGCCAGTGTTTGTCCTTTTTGTAAAGGACAAGATTTAAGCTCCAGAAGTCTTAGGTAAGTTGTTAGAGCTATAACTGAAAGGTATGGCAAAGTGATTGCTGCTATTTTGATCTAAAATGCCATTCTTTTCTCCTTTCCTTTTACTCTGGAAAGATCCACTGATCTGTTTAGGATGAAGTAGTACAGCGACTCTAGAAGTGCTTCTTTACTACAGTTTTTGCCCCTCTGACTCCTTGGCCCACAATGCTGCTAGTACTTGTACTCTCTGTGCATCCATACAACCTCTCTGTAGCCCTAAGCTTACTTGGCAGGTGCAGAGAACTAGAAAGGAAAAAAAAGCGTGGCACGAGATAAAAGTGTTCCTCCCAGTCCTGGGAACTCAACTATTGCAAGCCTCAACTGTCCGTTCATGCAGGGGCTGTGTGGCACTCAGTGGATGTGGAAATGCAGGGACTAGTTCATAATCCCCAGAACAGAAGTCATGCAATGTTGTGGATCATGGCTGTTTGGACATCTTCCCTGAAACATAAAACATGCAGCAAGGTCAAATTAGAAATGAACGCATATGGGTGGGAACAGGACTGATCTAGCATTATGCTAGAAATTTGTTCCAGAAGTCTTTTGTACCATTCTGGCTGTGAATTGATGGAATTCATAAAACACAGATAGTGGTTGACAGTGGTTTGAATGCAGTTGAAGTTCTAGACAAACCGTTTTCTGTTGTCATCCCTGCATGCATAAAGAGCAACTGGTGTTGCTCTGCGTATGTTTTATCCTGAAAAACAGTTTTGGCAGTGAAAACACCTGAAGTGACTCCCTCTCTCCAGAAAACAAGAGAAGACTAAAGCAAATTTTCTTCAAGAAGCTGTGATGAGGGTGAGAGTCGGTCTTATATCAGATTGCTGAAAATCTGGGAATAAAATGATTGCCGTAGATATCAACAGGTCAACCATTTAAAAAATAAAAATGAAAGTGTTTCCAGTAACAAACTGAAACCTGGAAGGTTGTTTGACAGAGTCAATGAAAACTGTCTCTGAAGAGGCTGTTCTTGAACAGAATGATTGACACTAATACCTTGCACAGCCTCTCCTGTTAAAGGAGAAACCTTTTTGATAACTAATCCGTCACATATGATGGATACAATCATAGAGTCTCTCTCACAAAAAGGACAAATTTCTTTGTCTTTCAGTGTCCGTAATGTCTAAATCTTTTGCACTAAATATTTGCTTTCAAGGGTGCTTTGCTAGAAATAAGTAACAATTTTGTAATAGCCAAGCAAATACCCTGGCTCCACATCTCCCTTCCAAGATTCAGTGTGAACGTAAACCAGATGTGATCCCAACAAAGAGGCATCCTCTGATGTACCAGATGGGACTCCTTCATCACTTTCCCATTGACTAAATATAGTTGGAGGGAAACAATAGTGCCAACACAGACACTGAGGTTGAGTGATACGAGGAAGGATTCTTTCCTTCATTCCAGAAGCTAGTGACAGATCTCCACATGGGCAAGAAGTGGGAAAACTAAGAGTGTATCTCCTCTTTTTTGCCCTATGTAGTTCTTCCCCCTGGTTGGCCATTATGGAGTGCAAAGTATTTCCTAGCTTTGGTTTTGTTTTTTTAATAGCAATTTTCATCCCTGTTTCAATGTTAACTGCTATTGTGGGTTGTTGCTACTGCTGTGTTATAGACAACAGCAGAAACAGGAATTTTAAAAATAGAGCAGGAAATTTAACAACTGCAAAAAACTCCTTACCCTGGAGAGCCATTGTTTATTCTCCTTCATGTATGCTAGCAGTAATTATACTAAAGCCTGGTTAGGAAAAGAGATCCACTCTATGTTAGCAAAGAAAATGTATTTTTTTTTTTTTCCCCTCCTAAACTGAATACAAAGACTATTTCATTAAATGTGGCTTTCTGGTTTAAAAAAAAAAAAAAAACAACAAAAAGTCTACCCATCAAAATTCCCATTTGAAAAAATCCTTTTCCGTCCAGAAATTCAAACAGCTGAATACAAATGGTGGATGTCTTCCTTAGAAAGGGGGGGGGGGGGGGGGGGGGGGGGGGGGGGGTTGGGGGGTGAGGGACTCCAAAATGACTTTAAGTTTCTCTGTTATTGAGAGCTGTTGGTTGAGAGACACCCTACAGACATCCCACATACTCTAACCTCTTCATGCGTCATCCAAAGCAGGAACACCAGGCTCATCTTCGCTGTATTTCTCTAGTCTACCCTTACTGATGAAATTGCAGGTTTACTGTGGGCATTTACCAGCGTTGGTGAGCATGTGCCCAGAAATAACAGCGAAGCAGTGGGAGGTCTGTGGCTGAAGGGAATGATACAGCATTCAAATAGTGACAGCAGCCTCACAGACTCAAATCAATATTTACGTACCTCCTCAGGCTAACGCAGCTTTTTGCTATTGGCCGAACGTTTCCCAGCAATTCAAACAGAACTTCCAGGCATGGATTCCTCTCATTTCAGAGGCAAATTTCACCATCTTGTAAGTCACAAGACAGAATTTCTCATTGCTTGAATGGAGGTGAAATCTTTACCCAGCACAACAACCTCTCCTCTAAACTTTAAATGGCTGCCACAGCACTAGAGCAATTAGGTTCTACTTTGGGTAGAATGATTCATGCTTCAATAAATTCAATTTCAACAAGACATAATTATGGTGAGTCACATAATCACAGATTAATCACAGCACCTCCCATTTAGCTGTCAAAACAGTAGAGGATTCCAGATGGGATGCATATGATGCTGCTTTTGCTTCACTTGATTCCATTTCTGCTATATAGGTTGATCTTACACAAGCTCAAGAAGGCTTTAGGGGTTGATAGCATAGGTGTCAGATAGCATGGAAAATTAGCTACTGTTTTCTATTTGGTGAATGAACCTGAAAGATAATGAATACTGCCAGTACCTGTGAGTTCAGCAAGAACGTGAGTCTCCTATTTGCTGTTGAGCATCCCTTGGTGTGATGCATTGTTAACAGGGATTGAAGTGCCTTCTATAACTGAGCCCAAATGGCTATACAAAGGGGATCTCACCCTGTGAATTGTTGACTTGTTTCATCAGAGCTGTAGGTGATGGGAAACCTCTTCACATCAACCTCTCAGCATCCAGTTCCTATCTGATGTTATTCAAATCTTGAAAGCGTAATAGAATTCCCCTCTAGTAAGTGCTGTCCCTGATAATCTCTGTCTATGCTGGCTTCTGCCTCAGTTGAGGTGTGGTGCTGTCTCCTCCTCTCTCTGTACTCCATTTTTACTGTCAGTGAATCTGGAGACTGCAACAGAATCATTTATTTCAGCTTATGCTCAGATTGTCTCATTTGAACATCACTCTTAGCCTCACGTACACTTGCCACAAACCAATGAGGGTGAAATTCCTTCTTTGTGATCAGACAATTTGCGGCTGCCCTTTACCAGACCTCGGGGAGGAATGTATGCAGTGGTTTTTCCAAATACTGTAACCCAATTTATTCTGTGCGATCAGCTCAGTTTGAATTGCAGTTGGATCATTTTATGGAATTGTTTTACTTTCAAAGCTTTCATTCTCCAAAGTGGTCAGAAAGGGGTTTATTTTCTTTTCCTTTTTATTGCATTTATTTTTAAGGTGAGAATGGTGGTGGGGGAACAGGGCAGGAGGGTGTGTTTTTCGACAAGAGTGAGAAGGAAGATTGTTTTTTGACATTTTGTTTTATACCGCCACTGATGAGTATAAAATTTGACAAGCTGATGTTTACTTCCCTGTACATCTTGAGAGTTTTCCCTAGAATTCAGTTTGGTTTTAAAAGTTGGCCAAAGGATCTATGGAGCGGGTGGGGTGTTGATGGAGATGCTGGTAAATTAACATTGTCAGCAAATTAATAAGACGTTTAAAAGAAAAGCCTTCAAGTGCAAATACAAGGTTTCTTTAATCTTTTCTTCTCTCTCACCCTCGTCCTCTCTTTCTTTCCCTTTAAATAAATCCTTTATTCATTTCTTTTTTTTAAGAGAAGATTAGTGTTTTTTTCTGGACATAAAAGGAAGATAAACAATAGAGCATACAATTTCTGGAGAATTAATGTTCTGACAATCAGCAGGTAAAGATGAATTGATAGACACTGTGTGCAAAAGAGTAGAGAAGGAACACTAGGTGATGCACATATGCAACATGAGTAAGTGCATGTCTGAAGGTGGGTGGTGAATATAATGGCATAGCCATGTGAAGGGAACAAGATGTGACTGTGGGGTCTGAGTAGGCATGGTCAGCCCCTGGGCCATTCAGCAGGCAGAGCCCCATCTCAATCAGAACATATGATCTGCATTTTTTTTCAGTATGCCCAGACTCCCTGGTGGGAGTCTCAATGGTTTGTGTGGCGGTAACAACCGGAGGTGCTGTTGAGTACCTCCATACTGGGAATTTCTGAACTGGATGGGAAGAAACCAGAGGAAGTTTCCAACTGACTGTTTATATGATCTAGCCAGCAAGTGCAGGGTGGGGTTTTGAGTGGAGAATGTTGCTCAGGACAACTATAAGCCCAAAAAGCCACATTTATTCCATGGCTGAAGCCTGTATCCACAGTCCCAGGAGATTATATTACTCACAGAAAAAGCTTATTAAAATCTCCCATGCATCATAAGATATGCCACCCAATGGGAGGTGGTGATTCTGTCTCAGTGGCATCTGAATTGTAGAGATGTCCAGATATGACTGTGTGCTCCCAGCAGGGCCTTCTAATTTCCTAGCATTTAGATGCTACAACAACAGACCTGAAGGGAGAAGTTGGCTTTACAGATGTGGCCTCAGTAAATCCATGATCACAGCCTTTTCTCTGATTTAAGTCTGACCCCAAATTAATGCTAAGGTGGTTTTGGAAGTACTGTGCAGCTAAGAGGTTTGATGGCCCTTGAAAGACAGGATGTTTATTTTTTAAAAAAACTAGAATCGAGATGTCATCCCAGCTAGGCTGCGTAAATTCATTATAAATGATACCATGTGCTTCTTGAGCCCTCTATTATACTCATTTTATAGATAATTCCCCATGATTTCTTCCCAGGTAATTCCCTGGAATTGTTGCAGTCTACAAATGCATTGCATTCTATCTCCAAGACAGCTACTACCTAGCTGGGATAAAGGCAGTGATACAAAGACCCCGCTCCTCAATGTGTCTATGGAGCCAGTTCTCCCTTCATTTTTGGTTCAGTTTTGCCGGACGGGACTTTTGGCCTATAAAACATTTTGGGCCTACTTCCAAGTCACAGGTCCTTGAGAACAGAAACAATTCTCAAAACCCTTGGAAGTGTGAGGAGGGTGGTATACAATCACTGAGCCAACTCCATGGTCCAGTATCAAAAACAAGAGCAGACCTGGAAAAATATTACAAAACTCTTCCACTGGCACCAGCGGGTCAGTGTCATTACAGGCAGTGGTGTTGTTCTCAGATAGTATTTCATTGGCTTCCTTCTCCTTTTTCCTCTCCCTCTTCTAAAGCACTTTTTTTCCCCTTGTATTGCACAGTAGGGTTATATCCCTGGAGATTCACAGTGATGAGGAGGAGTAGGCAGAGATCAAAAGCACTTCTAGCTTTGAAAAGATTATTCCTGGCCTCATACCAAGTATGGCAAGCTCCAATCCATCCATCTTATTCAAACAGTGTTTCAAAACTGGTCACCCAACTCTCTTGGATACTGCTTCCCTTTCAACTTTATACAACACACACAATTCTTTGATTTTTTTTTTTACCTTTTAAAGCATGGCACTGAATTCTTTACTAGCACAACTGACTGCTCTTATTTTTCAAATTTGAGGCTGCAGACTTCTGTGGTGTTTTCAGTCCTTCTCGGCCTCTTTCAGGGCCAAAATCTCTCAGTGGCTTCTCAAACTAACTGCACCGATTTTTTTTTTTACCTTGGCTTGTTGACCTTTCTAGAGAAATAGGGCTAAAAATGTTCCATGCATTACTTTGGAAACATGCTTCTCCAGCAATCTAAAGTACCAAAGTAAAAACAAAAGAGCTGGTGCTAATTGCAAGAAGTTCACAAGAAAATGGATGCAGTCTATTTAGAGGAATGCCAAGATCTACACCATTTGGGTAATTTAATTTGAAGAGCTAAGTGGTGGGGGCAGCAGTGTCAATAGCAGGCAAGAGTTGAGTACATTTCTAGCGTATATAGAATGTTCTGTAGTTTGACACCTTTGACAAGATTTATAGCATACAAGAAGGGATCAGCAGGCTTCATCTTGTCCACCTCTGAATCACTAGTTCAGACAGTCACAAAAGGAATTGGATGTTCAGGAGTATGCACATTGGCTGTAAGCTATCAAAGTTTCAAAAATCTCAAATTATTTTCCTTTTTTATTAAAGTATTCTTAGTTCCAAACTTCCTGAGGTAACAAACACTTAGTAGTCTACCCATCCATTCATGACTGTTATGACTAGTTAAAAAAATGGATTTGGTTAGTTTTATCTGTGTATTATGGTGATAAACAAGTGCAAGTGGAAGACCTGTCTCAGTGTCACGTCTGCTGGATAAAACAGTAAAACACATCCTGCAAGTTATTCCAGAGAGACGGGTCACAGCCTGACCATGCACTGGTGTATTTGGAAAATGGATGATTATCCAAGCTTCTGGAAAACGGCCAGAAAAAACAAAATTGCTCAAGAAAACAACTCCTTGCTAAAATTCAAAATGTTCTGAATGGATTAAGGAGGAACAACATCAGTTAAACTAGTTGTTTTATTTCTCCCGTATGCCTTGGAAAGTAGTAGGTCGTGAATAATGCTCTGTGGATTTTACGGGTGAGATGTGTCCTTGTGTGAGCATCAAGAACTTTCAGTGAATGTGAAAAGTTTTCAATGGTGAAGCTAAGTGCATTTAAAATGTGACTTCTCCAAAGAGAGCAGCATGTTGGGAAAGAGAGGCATCTGTGGAAGGCAAGAAAGCATGGGCAAAGCTCACATGATACTGCAAGAGTACTGAGAAGGCCATTCATTTTCCACAGATTTTCCTACAGGAGATAAATCCAAGACTGTCAGCGTATGTGGCCAAAAAATCTTGCTAAGAGAAGAAGATAGCCAAATGAATATGGTCTGAATAGATGCCACTGAAATAGCCGGTTATTTGCTCTTGTTTTTTCTCAGCCCAGTACACACTAGCACGCAAAAAAAGGAAAAATGAACAGAACAAAAAGTAATTTCTGAGAGATTGGCGTTATTACCAGCAGACAAAGATACTATTAACTATTGTCATTAAAGCCTCAGTTTGCATCAAGCAATAACTGCAATCCAGTATGTCAGAGCCCCACTAAGACTCTTTGAGCAGAACCAGCTTAGCTTTTTTCACTTCAGACTTTTAATTTCACCTGGTATGAAGACAAAAAAAAAAAAAAAAAAAAAAAGGATATTAATAAGTGTTAGCTGTGCTAGATCATTTTCTATATGTTTTTGTAGTCTGTTTATCTATCAGTAAGTCAATCAATACCCAGGCAGCTAGACTTTCAATAATTTCCTTTCAAGGAATTTTTCCCCAAGAGGATTAACCACAATCAGAATCAGAATGGAAAGGTCAGTATAACTTGTTCAGAAGGTTACAGGACTACTGTGAAATTAAAACACCTCGCATAGCCCTGGTCAGCACCAGACAGTTCATAGTTATAAATTCTCTGAAATTAGGCCGGACCATTAGGGTTATTTGATTTGAGTGCTTATGTACTTCATTAATACAAGATGCAGTTATTTTTTTCTCCCAGTCACCATCTAATAAAACCCATTAACACTGCCCAGTGAAAGTGTGCTTTCTAGACAGATGCTCAGGTCGTTTTGGAGAAGACAAAGCACAAGAGAGAGTTCATTGCTTCTGAAGGCAGATAACTCCAAATAGCCGATTCTTTTCCCTTCCCCCTTGCAGTTAAATAACAAGCCAACTTTTAATTCAACTCCAAGCTACTGATTCTTGTTCTGCATTTCTCTGCTGAATTAAAGACTTCATTAGCAACTGCTATTTTTTCCTTGGGAAGGTAATTATAGAGTAATCAAGCCAGCTCTCATCTCCCGAGTTGCCTTCATGATTAGTTAAACAGATTAATTTCTTTTACTCTCCCACGGTGAGGGGATTTCTCCAGACCCAAAATAATCATGTGGTTTCATTCTGCAAAGTCTTGGGTTTTGTGACCTCTCTCAGGTGTGGATTCAGAACTGGACACAACAAGCTGACATCAGTACATGTCATTTGAAGGGGTGATATCATCTGTTACCATATTACTTCTCTTTTCATCATACCCTATGACCTCAACAGCCCTGTTTAGCTCATTTTCCTAACCAGAATGAACAGCCTTTTGCTAAATTGTATTTTAAGCTAAGACATTTGTGCTGATGGACAGCCTTGCTGTAGGCATGATGTACTTACTGCCTTTCTCTTAGGCAGAAACTTTTACTGAAGTATTTTCTTCTTAATTTACGAAGTGATTGATTTTACTATAAATCATTGTTCTATTAATGCTTGTCACCCTTCATCAGCAAGAATTTTACAGCTATTACTCAATCAGTAATGAAAGTACATATCCAAAATGAACCTCACCCTAGAACAGCAGCACTAAAAATACAGTCACTCACTCTTTTCCCCCGGATTGAGATTTTGAGATCTGTCAGTCAATTTTTAATTAAACCCTGCTGTATGTATCGTTCAGTGCTCATTTGTTTTAAATCAAAATATGGAGTTCTAACAATTCAGTAAAACTCATGACAGTAATCCAAACATACAAGATCTCTAATGAGCTGTGTTTAATTAACACTGCTAAATAGTAACTGGATTCTGATTGCCATTTTCAAAAAGTAGTACTTAGAAGTTCTGCCAAGATTTTAGGAGATACCTATTACTCACTGGGGACTACTTTCTGAGATGGGAAGTTTTTTGCGTCAATACCTGTGGTTTTGGAGGGCCCACGCTCTACCTGTTGTGGACATTCCTGGTTCTCAGTTGTGTCACGATGTTCTAACAGAAGATGTGGGACAGCAGTGAAAGGCCAAGTAGGTGGCAACAGCAATGGTTTTTTTTTGTTGACTTGTCTCATGCCTTAGCATCAGACTTGAGCAGTAGGTTACCCTAGGAAATGACGCCATGTTTGTTTGATGATACTTACTGTCCAAAGTGGTTTACTTTTTGATGTTTTTTTCACGATTCTTTAATTGAGCTACTTTGTATGCCACTTTTTTGGTATCAATATCAAGTTAGTGGGTTAATATGCCTCTGAGAGCAACCAGAAAGTTTGAAACAGGTTCTGTTGGTTCATCAAAACTGGGCTTCAGTGAAGAGAGCCATCAGGACAGTGCCTGGACCTGAAAAGATGATGCAATATTAAAACTTATGGGATGTTATCATATTTCCATCAATGATGAAATGACCACTGTAAAAAAACAGTGAAATAAACGTTGGTAATGAAATAGCACGAGGAAGCTCTCAGACATTTGCTATTTAAGATTAAAAAGTCATTATAATTAAAATCTGACAGTGGTAGAATGCAAACGTGACAAGAATATTTGAGGGAAGTGATTTAGAAAAAAATGAGCAAACTGCCTTTTGGATTAACAAGTTCATAAAGTGTCTGTAGTGCTTGAGGAAGGAGGACAGTTCAATTTACAAGGTTAAGAACAAAAGAGGGGAAAAAGGAAGATCCAGGTTTCTTGGAGTATTTTATTCTTCAATTTTTAGACCTGGATATAATGTATCAGCTCAAGAAGATCTGTTCCTTAGGAATTCAAGAACAAGAAGATCTGAAACTCCCTCTGGTAGCAAAAGGGAAGACAAAGGCCTCTGCAGATTTGTCATAGCAGTAAGAGATCTCTGCAGAAATAATTCATTCATGTTGTGGGAGTGAAGTTGATGTTGATCAACGCTCATTACTCAAACTGTTGAAAGGCCCCAGAGTGAAACAAGACATTGGGGAGAGTAAAACTGGTAATGGTCTCTGGGAAACGATGAGAAAGAGTGTTTTGATTGCCAAGACAGCCAGCCCCACAGAGAGTGGCAGGTGAGTGTTTAAAGCTTACTGTGTAGACAAAAGGAGGCACAAGCAGAGCACCCTTCTCAGCACAGAAATGGGGAAGGCAGCTGTACGTCACCCAGGAACAAATACTGACACTGCAAGAATCCCTCCTGTATGTAGCAGAGCTCTGTTCCCTTCCTTGCTGCTTTGCCATGGCAGCTACTCATCTCTGCTCCTTGTGCCATTCTCTGTGGATAGACCATCAGCTTCAGATGAGAGGCTGCCTTACAGCTAAAAAGGGGCTCTAAGAAAGAAGGGGACAGACTCTTTAGCAGGACCTGTAGTGACAGGGTAAGGGGAAATGGTTTAAAACTAAAAGAGGGGAGATTTAGAGTGGATATAAAGAAGTTGTTTTTTATAATAAGGTGGTGAGGCACTGGCACAGGTTGCCCAGAGAGCTGGTGGATGCCCCATCCCTGGAGACACGGTTGGGCTGAAGGGGCTTCGTGCACTTGACTGATCTGTAGGTGTCCCTGTTCATTGCAGGGGAGTTGGCCTAGATGACCTTTAAATGTCCCTTCCAACTTGATTCTTTGATTCTGTGAACTGGAGTCTGTTGTGAGAATGCAAGAATTACTGCTGTATGGAAGATGTAAAGTGTGACTACTTGCTCCATTGTGCTCTGTGGAAACAAAGAGCGGCCTTCCTTCAGTTAGTACCTGTGGAGGTTTAAGTGCTTACTGAAGGCCAGTGACTTCTTAAAATGGAGCAGACTTTCCTAAGTGCCTTACCATCTGTTCAGTGCTTTTGACAACGTGTTTATGTTGTCAGTCACAAAGGAGAAAAAAAAATCAAAGTGCTTCATATTTTTTGTTAATAGAATACGTTGAGATGACATTAATCATACAGACAGGGAACCTTTACTCATAAGTGAATGCATGCATTAAACACTACAGCTGTTAATGGACCCTGTTTCTGATCATGGCTGTCATAAGTGATAACAGGCCTGAGACCAATTAAACTACTTTTCACATTTTTCTTAAGGCAAAGGAGAGCTGGGAAAGGATCCTGGCTTCAGCAGCAGTGCTGAGGTGAAGGGCATAGTGCTGTGGTAAGATGATCTCCCCGTGCTTGGTTACTTCCTTGCTCTCATTTTCCTTTTGAACCATATTGCCAATGGGAAAGAGAAGATGCATTCAAAGAAGCTTAACATAGTCACCTTGTATTTGTAAGACCCTTGCATATAGCCAGCAGTAACACAAGGCAGGCCACTTCTGAATCAACAAGCACTTGATATTAGTGTATTTGTATGATAGTGTGGACTATATTTGGAGCTTGAAAGCCAAGCCCTTAGTTATGTGTCACAGTGTCACTCTTCAAAATCTATATGTATACTCATCCAGCCCTTTACAGGGTCCTATCTTACAGATCCCAGAGCAAAAGCAACTTGAGACACTTGAGATAATATCCAGCTTCAGGTTGGATATGAGGAAAAACTTTTCTGAAAGAGTGGTTGGGCACTGGAATGGGCTGCCCACGAAGTTATGGAGTTACTGTCCCTGGAGCTGTCCATGAAAAGTGGAGATGTGGCACCGATGGACGTGGTTAGTGGACAGTATTGGTGGTAAATGGATTGTTGGACTGGATGATCCTAATGATCTTTTCCAACCTTGATGATTCTATGATTCTATAGGCAGCTCTATGGATACAGCCTCCTCTCCTGCCCTCTCTCAAATTACAGATTGTGCCTGCCAAGCAAACTCCCGAGTTGAGATGGTAGCTGGTATTCTTGTATGAGGAATGCTGAATTTTTCAGCAAGCTGTGAAAGCCAAAGCCCTCGCCAACTTTCCTTTTGGGCTTTTTAGACTCAGTGTTTGCATTTGCTTTCTGTTTCAAGTAGGGAGAGATGTGGCAGCCTAGCTAGGATGTGAGTCCCTTTGAAAGTCCTGCAGCAAAGCAGGATATTAAGGAAACACGGGAAAATATTGGGGATCACTTGCTAGTATCTAACTCTGTGACTGCATGCCTTACATGTATTTTCAAACTATAACAGCAATATAAACCAAACTTTTTAAATGTACAAAACCGAGGAAAGCCAGAGAGTATCAAACACTCCTCTTCCCTTATATTCAGAGATCTGGTTTAAAAAAACTCCTGTTATTTTTATGTAAGACATATTGTAGGTTTATTTTTTTTGCCTTCCAGGTTTTGAACCCAAGTTCGTTGTTTGAACTAATATAAACTGTTCCTCTTGTGAAGGTTTTACCCCCAGAGGTCTTCAAAATCTATTGCACATTTGAAGAGTCTATTTAACCTTTTCTGACATTTAAAAGAAAACAGAAAGCAAGCTCCTGCCAGCTGAAAAGTGAGTTAAAGGAACCAGTCCAGTTTCTGTCCAACTGGATGAAGAAAGGATAGTCAAATTCCTTCCATTTTACACATAGTTAGTCATGAAATTGTACAAGAGGAATAAAGAAAAGACAATAAAATAGCCTTATTGTAACAGCTGAAGCGAACCTTGGGTAACTGTCAGCAGTGAAATGTCCAGAGAGCATTTGTACCATTCCATTTCATTAAGCTGAAGGGTGGGATTGCAGACTGTAAAAGATTATAGCAGAGCTCTTCTGAAATTTACAGCTCGCAGCAGAGCACAGGGAAAGTCTCCCTTTCTTGCGTATGCAACAGGGAGGCTGGGTTTTGTCTCTCTGATGATGATGATGTGTAGAAGAAGGAGGTTGCCAGAAGCACCAATGGAAAATGAAATGTGCCCCATGAAAGCATTTTTTTTTTCTCCCCTGTAGCTGACAAAATGCATTTGCACAGTTGGTTTTATTTACTTCCCAAGCTTTTGACTTCACAGGCTGGTTCAGGGCAGGACGCCTTACGGTTGGTGTTTAGGACACTGTCAGATGCTTTGGGGGTACAATGCGTAACAGGAATGAGTGCAACAAATGTCTTGGGAGGGGGAACACATACCTAATTTCAAACAGTGCAACCAGCAGGAGCTACTCTGCTGAGAATCTGGCCCTGGGAAGCTTAAATTCTGGGTAAAATAGGAATTAACGTCTACTTTAACTGTAGCTGTACACTGGGAAACTAAGTTCCTCTTTCTCAGAAATCTCTTCGGTTTCAGTCTCTGTTCTCCCTTATAACTGCTCTCCTGCACATTATCAGGAGATGCATTGTCATTTGCCAGTAAAAAAGGTACAAGGCTGATGGGTAGACAGTGAGAAAGAGAAGTCATTGTAGCTGTGTTTAAAATAAATAAATAAATAAAAAATAACAGCCCTAAGTACTTTTGTTCTTGAAGTTTGGCTATAGTGGTTAACTTCCTTCATCTGTGTTATTTCCCCAGCATTGCTGGGTTTTGTGCTTGTCCTTGTCAGAGTGGTAAGGCATCCACAACAGCAGGGATGGTCAGGAGATTTACAATGGTGCAGGTTTCCAACAGGAATGGCAGTTCCCACCAAACTGATTTCCAAAAGTGAAGAATTGTCAGAATCACATGGACGATAATTTAAAGGGAAATGATGCAGTCTAAATGAAACGCAACCAGTGTTCAGAAAAGATTTTTTTTTTTTAAAATACAAAATAATTTTTGTCTTAATTCATTGCTACATTAATTTCCTTGGCTGTGCATTGCCTTGTAGAATTTAGAATTTGTAACACTGTTCTCTGTTATAGACCCATAGTCCTTTGCAGGGCTGCAGCTCCCGAGATACAAATTGCATTCAGCTTGGCATGTATTATATGTTGTGTTGGGTACCCATGTGAATCTAGTGCTGTATGAGAAATGGAATTGGGACAGAGAAGTTTAAGCATTAGGAAAACCTGGGGCTCCTGTCTGCTTAACTGCAGTGCCCGAATAGAGACAATCACAAAAAGTGAAGGTTAATATTAACTGAATTTCAGGCAAATAGAGCATGCTTGGCAAACCGTGCAAACAGAAGGAAATGTTTCAATATAGGTAATTCTTCATTCTTCTTTCTACATAAGAACAATGAAAATGCCAATTACGAACAGGAATTGTAAGAAATTTCAGTTTTTGTGCAAATTTATTACAGTGGAAGTTTTGCTTCAGCTTAGAATAAGCTTTGACACGCTGGAAGTTCCCAAAGAGGAGGAATTCCAACTTTCTCACTGCTGCAAGTCCACATTCATTAATTTTCATGGTTTTTTATGTGCAGGCTCTCCTCTGTGAGTTATAAAGGCTTGAACAGTAAAGCCAAAATCTTTACTGAGGATTTGTACATGGGTAATTGAAGGATTTAATTCTTAAAAGTGGGATTGTGCTCAGTTCAGTTTTATAATCTTTTTTTTCGATATAAATGGTATAGGTTAAAGGAAGTTTTTTTAAAAATTGTGCTGAAATGATCCCACCAAAAGCAACATAAACCAATGAAACAACCACTGAAGTTTGTAACAAAGCAGAGTTTGGACACCTCCAAAACCATTTCTTTTTAGCTTTATGCTGCAAGGGATTAGTGGCACAGGCTTCTTGTGCAAAATTGTGAGTTCATATTGGTTTCAAGGCTAGATTTTGGATATGAAAAGACAATGTACATTTTGTGCATTCACTGCTGTGGGGCTTCTGTTTTTTTTTTTTTTCAGGCGTAGTCTTTTCCCCCCAACAGATCTGTTTCTATATTGCAGAAGTGACTATTTTGATCAACAAAAAAACCCAGAATTTCAAACATCCTCAAGAACTACCTCCCATCTTGCTTAATATCAGTCTGAAGTCCCCACACTGATCTGTTCTATTGTCAGATATGGATTTATGTGAAATAATCTTGATTTCAGATCAGACCTCTGCAGACCTTCACAGAATTAACAGTGGGCACAAATTTGCTCACTGATGATTTACCCTTGGGAAATTCCTTTTCTTCAAGTGAACTTAAAGGACTTCTAAAGCCTTAGGAGCTCTTCTGCTTCTGTGTCTCAAATCAGCCATTTAAATTATACCAACAGAATTATACAACTGAGAGATTAGTAAGACATAACTATAAAGGTTATCAGTTCTCTCCCAGGACTCTTCACTTGCCTGCCTGGGTTTTGGATGTTATAACAATCGTAGTTTAGAAGAAGCTGAGGACAAAGGAGTGAAGTAATAAGCACATCCTTACAGTGGAGGACTCAGACCACTGTCCCTCCAGCCCTTTATTTTATGCACCTTCTAGGAATTAAATAACCATCTCCATTAAAGAAGGATTCTTCTTGATGAGAAGCATAACAACTAAATCTAGAGGGGTACTTGCTATTTTGCAAAAGATCAAGGCTATAATTTTTTTCTAATGTGGCCCACAGTTCTCTGAATAAGGATGAAACTCTCCTAGACAGAGAATGCTGAAGTTTATTCTTAGTTCCTGATGCGAGTAGAGAATATACTTCACTAATTTTCATAAGCTCCCTGAATTGAATTTGAATCAAGTTGATTCTTCGTGTGGGAACAAAGCAAAGGAAATACAGGGGAAGACTAACACAACAGAGAACAAACTTTTCATAGGAAAGATGAACTTATATAAATAATTCTATCAAACCTGGGAGCCTTCTGTGCTTTCATGAGAAAGGTGAAGGACTCAAAATTCCAATCAGCTGTCCTCTAAGAATCACATTTTTTCATTATGAGTAGATTAGCGATCACCATTGATTTTTCCGTGTCGCAGGACAGATTTGTCCCACAGTCATCCAGAGACCAGGCCAGATAATTCTCATAAAAAGCTCTGCTCCGGCTGGCACCTAAGATTTGTAAAAGACTCAGTGGGACAGTGAGAGCTGGTGGGCAAAGAGCTCTTTGTTGAAGCCTTTATTTATTTATTTATTTTCCTTCCTGCAACAGAAGACAAAATTGGGGTGTTGAGTGTTTGGTGGAAAGCAAAACAAAAACATAACCATGTCTCTACCAGGCCTGGATCCAGCCCTGTGACAGTCTGTTTTCCACTGGCTCTCAAAATTTATGTAAAGAATAAGGCAAGGAATGTAACTGTTCCTTTGCAACTTCTGCTCTGAAAATGTTCTTAATGAGTTCCCCTTTTTAACTCATCTAATTGTCCATCCTACTCTGGCACTCCCTGCGCCTTTGAGACACCAGAGATCCCAAGCATCTGAACACATAAAGCCAGAGTTAAATGGTATTTTACATTCCAGGAAGCTCCCAGAGAGCCACCAATTTCCCCTCACTCCAGGAGGCTTCAGAGAATCCAAAGAACAGCCCCCACTTTTCTGGGGAACCAGATCAAACCACAGCACCAAACAAGCATGAAATTGTCAAATATTTTCTTATTGTCTTGGAAAAAAAATAAAATTAAATAATAAAGACAGTTCTAGTTCTTAGTAAATTTCACATCTGTGATGCCAAGGGGAAGGGATACTTTGCTTCCATTAATAGCAAGGTACTGAGACATGAAAACCAGTGGAGCATTTCAAATCCCAACAGGAAGGGTGGGACGGAGTCCCTCTGTGGAGTGATAGCAATTGTCACAACCGGGATGGGGACAAAGCAAAACAATTAAGTAAATGGCTAACTCAGATTCAGTTCACATGTTGGATCACCTCAGTGATTTTTGCTGTTTTCTTTTTCCCCTGCTCATATATTTCGGCGACGCACTAATATTTAACTTCTCTGCCCCATCTCATCTTGGCCTATTTCTTCTTACTTTTCCTCAGTGGAACAGGATTTAAAATTCATTTGAAATTAATTTAAATGGGAGGAAAGAATACTGAAAAGGTGGGCTTGGGCCCAAGTCAGACCTGCCTCTGTCTCGGCAATAGGTAAAGCCAAGGTCCTGGATTCTGGGAAGTAGATGTGGTGCTCCACTTATTATAAACAGAACATGCTGAATAGATAACTGCCCTTTCTTCAATTGCAGCTGATCCTGCAATGATCATCTTGCTGTACTCGTCCACTGCCCACAGCTGTCAGCCTCCACAAGCAAAGTATTCATCCCTTGAGATGCTGCATTTTGGTTGTACCTTGGAAAGAGGGTGGGCAGCTGGAGAGGGAGGTGGCTGCTGGCAGAAAGGCTGCTAACTCTGAGCTCAGGTCCTAAGCTCTAAGATCAAAAAGATACCACAGAAGTTTCAGTGGGGCAAGGTTTCACAATGAAATTGTTCCATCTTCCTACCATCATGCTTCTGAGCCTTTATCTGAATGGCATATGGGTGCATAAAAGCAGTATTTCCTTATCCTGTCATAAACAGATGCAAGAAACCCTCCTGTTAGAAAAAGGAACTAGTATTAGTTCAGGAAAATGGCTTCATTTAGCAAAGTACATCTGTATCTGATGAGTTCTGGAGCAGATGGGGCTGAACAGGGTCGGTCAGGAGCACAGACACTGTGGCGTGGAGCAGAGCACAAGTACATATTCCTGTTTACAGAAGTGCCCGAAATGCTCATGATGAGCATTGCCAATCATTGTTTTCTTCAGTGAGATGCACTAGGAAAATCACCCCGTCCCTCTTTTTCTCACGGACTGTAGCACTGAGGCTCAGCAGCATAGGATCAACCAACGTAGTTTCAATTAAGACCCAACAAAAACAGCTCTTACTATGCTATAAATTCTATATTTATCCTGCAACACCAGCCCCATCCTGAGCCTTTCTCCCCCTTCTTTAATTGTTTGCAGAAATTTTTCCATTGTGTTTTTTTTTCTCCATTTTTTAGGACCAGTATTGCAGTATAAATAGTCTTTTTTTTCTTTTTTTTCTTTTTTTTTCTTTCCCGTTTCTTCTCTTTCTCTATTTTTGCTAATAGTTTGGTTTCTCTACTTGGCTGAATATACATGACTGAGGTTTTGTGATATAATTGCATGATTGCTTCCAAATTTTCCAACCAATGGGGCATCTAATCAGCTGAAAAATTTCATTATCCACTGATATAAGATGGAAGGAAGGCAAAAAAGGTTTCTTCATGTATCATTTCCTTCTCTCTCTACATGCAGAGCAGGGAGAAAGTTAGCTCAGATGCAAAAAAGCGACTGCAAATCTGATAGTTCATTGCTTTTTGTTGTGCCATTCTCCTTCATATGGAGATAACCCACCCAAATCAGACTCAAGGGCACTCCAGCTAGAAAAAAATCTGAGTGAGAACTGATGTGTGGTATGGAGACAGGTTTTACTTTTATTTCCTGTTGATCTCTGGCCTGAAATGTTTGATTTCATCAGATCTGAGGCTGATTTATTCAGCCTCACTGTTGCAGCACAAGAAGTAAGGTGTCTGAACTCAAGATGCTATTACATTGAGAAAACAGGTTAAAACCACTGGTTAAGAAGAAAAGAGGTTGAGGGAGGAAGGATCATATTATCCTCTTCCTCCATCCAAACATTTTTCAGCTTTCTTAAGGGGTGTAAGTACACTTGGTGAAATAGGAAAGGAAAACTTCTTTTCTCTGCTTCTCATTGGCACTGAGAGAGTAAAGACTGGCTTTGATCCCATGAGGTCATTGCATTCCCCCCCTCCACTTTCAGGGCTGTGGATGCTGGAAGAAGCAGAGACTGGAAGCCACCATCCTTCCCTCCTCTCCCCTCTTCTTCTAGCTGTGGCCATGCATGAAGTATAGAAACTCCACCCTCCTCAAGTGACTACATAAGGATCAAAATCTGAGCTCAAGTTTTCACCTCATTTGAGCAGACTACCTGAAAAACATCTCTATTGCTTCTCAAAGCTTATTTGTAAGTACCAGCATTTGCACTGTCTTGCACATCCTGAACAATTTCAAAGTGCAGAATACAACTTCCAAAAAAAAAAAACAAAAAACCAACCCAACAAAACAAAACAACAGTCCTCCCCACCACCTCATTAATTTGTTTTTTAGTTAAAAGCATCTCTTTTAGGTGAAATTTTCCAATTATTGTTTGCTACTTTCACATTAAAAAAAACCCTTCCAAACATTTTATAGAATAAAACACTTCTTAACTTATTTGAACAACTCCAAAAAGTGACAATGAATGTTTCCTGGTCAAAGTTAGGATTAGACTCAAAATCTTACTTTAAGTCATCAGTATGTTTCGTATATGGTTTCTCATTTGTGAGACATGAGCTCATGTGTACTTATCAACCTACAGTACCAAGTCATTTACTGCAGGTCTTTCTGAACAGGACTTTTCTATTTAAATATTATTTGCAGGCTGCTCTCTGAAGTGCCCTGGATCTCATTAGAAGTGTGGTATTTTCCTCTTTCTCTAAAATTAAATTTAGTTTCCAATTAAAATCTGGCCCCTCTGACAGACACTTTGTTTCACTTTCACGTCCAGATTTCTTACCATGTTGACCCTGCTAAATGCCTCCAGTGACTTGTAAAAATAATAAGGATTATGTACAGCTGCACAGATCAAAAATTTCCCCAGCATTCAATTGCTATCATGAGCCCTTTATCAATCTGCTCTAGAGCAAAGAGGGAAACAATTTTCCCACCCCATGAAATTGAGATTTCATAAATGTTCCTTTTCTACATTATGATGAAAAGATCTTTCAAAGGTTTAGATTTCTTTTGTAAAAACAGACTCCCACACCACAGGGGGGATGCTGACCAAGTGGTTAAGAGATTCTCCTGGGCTCTGGAATAGGGTTTCCACCTGCAGTTCTACATGGAACAAGAGACTAAATTCAGAAGACTCATGCTGGCCCACCTGACTTCCTGCTGCATTAAGCTGGGACTGTCTCCCCACCTCCCTATTCCTGAATCCCTGATATCCAGAATTTCTTGGTCTCCCATTTTCAGGATGACCTTTGCATGCCAACTATGAAGACGAGACAAAAGTATGGGCAGCTGCCACCTAGCACAAACCTCACCTCCCAGGCATGAGGTTGCCAACACCAAAATCATGCTAAGAACAACTCCTGGCTTCTCAGTAAACTCAACAACTGCTTTAATTCATATGTAATTGAATGGTGCCAGCTAATTATTAGAAACATAATACCCTGTTACATAATCACAACAGCCTCAATAAATGTGGTTTGAGTTATTATGTAGTACTTCATTAATAGACGATAAACACACTCATAAATCTAAATTAAATCCTCATTTGGTAGGTGCTTCATTTTGAAGGGACATCAGAACATGTCACTAAAGTAAAATATCAGCATATTTAAAGTCACGTGATGAATCCTTGTCCAAATGTTTCTTCAGATCTTGTTGAAGGGACAAGTGGAAGAATGTCCTTGGAGAACAGCTTCATACAGCACAGTCTTCTCTGTTGCTCACACGTTTTGTCTGAACATTTAATCTGTACTAGCACATAGGCATTCTGGAGGTCACTTCTGGGCAAGATGCTCAGGAGGATCTGAAGAAACAGCCAGATGGTATATGAGCATGTTAGTATTTCAAGCTGGATGACCATCCACTTCCTCCTGTAAGATCCTATGAATAAAGGAAACAAAAACAGAGAGACTGAAAGCCAAGAAATAAGTTATTTTAACTATGTGTCATTGTTGACAAAAACAAGATGAAAACACAGATGCTGACAAGCACTCTTGGAGAGGCTGTAGGGTACAGTGCCCTGTTCTAGGCAACCAATTAGCACTGCCCAGGGAAGGGGTTTTTGTGTCGTAGTAGCTGTGAAGACAGCTCCAACCATTGCTTTCTGATCATAACCTTTCACAACAGTTTATGAACTTCCACAGCCTCAATTACTGCCATCTAATCTACATCTTCGGTCAAAATCAAGAAAGGCAGAGAAATCCTACAGTCAGCACAAATAAATTAGTGAATAAACCGAAGACTGGTGTGAAATTGTAACTGAAAGTTCCACATAGACCCAATGGCCCGATTTCCATGTGCTTTAGAAATTTTCTTCAGACTTCCATTGATCATTTTGTTTATTTGTATACCAGTAGCCTTGCAATAGAGAACAGTAGCATAAACTGGTGTAATTCCTACTATTTGTCCCATTGTGGCTTTGAGGAATGCATATGCAAAACAAGGAATAATTCTAAGATCAACAAATTTCCTTAAAGGCTACATAGGACTGTTCTGATTACAGCTGAACCTCCAGAGGAGCCGTGTAAGCTGGACCTCTGAAAGAAAGCTGGCATAGGAAATAAAAGGTTCCTTGTCTACGTAAAGAGGAAAAAGGAGGCACTGCACAAATGAGGGAAGAGAGAATCCCTCACTGGGACCACCTGATGTTGGTGTGTTGCCAGTGTCAGCTAAGGATCTACTCACTCACAAGGAGTAGCTGGGATATTGGAGCAAGGTTAAAAGCTGGAGGAGTGGAGATCAAAGCTTCAGAGCTATTCTTAGTAAGTAGGAATAGGAAGGGAGACTACATGAATGAACCAGCAGAGAAAGCATAATCTCCTTGGAAGTAAATTCTAACAACCAATTTAGAAAACATCTGATTTAGACATCCAGTTCTACTAGATTAGGGGTAACTTCTCCCAGGTCAGTTCTGATGGTAGTAAGGAGAAATCGGAAACTATATGGATGCTTTCTTTTAGTGTTTGATAGAGGAGACAATGAAGATCAGACTAACGGGAAAACACAAAAGAAAGCTTACGTAGATGAAATGAAAACAGAGTAAGAATATGTGTAAATGCTAGGTTACAGCCTAAGCTCAATTCTTAGGTAATTGTAGCAGAAATGCTGAGTCATGGCCTGAAGCAGAAATTGAGCACCTGGAGGGAAGGCAGGGCCAACCCAGGGGAGCTCAGGTGCATGCAATGCATTGAGTGACTGGAAGGGCTAGAGCCAGGATCCATCCCTTCCCAGACCTCATTTGAGGGTTGGCAGTGGAGGTGAGGGTATCTCACTGGAGATCCCTGTGTACCTGAGGCCTTCTAAAGGTAAGCAGTTTCTTTCCTTTATTTCTTTTGCCATAGCTGTTGCATTAGAGCATATCCTCACTCGCTGTAGCCTGGGCCCTTGCTGCTCTGCTGTCATTGCTGTACTTTCTGTTTCATTATAGTAGTGGAAGTTAGGTAGTGAAAGAAATAGAATAATTAAAGTAAAGTAATGAGACTCTTTAAATATCGTTGACCTATCTACTGAATGCTAGCTTAAACTAAGTTTGGTTAGAAGCTAGTGTCTGAATAGAATCAGCATCTTCCAGTAGAATTAATGGATGCCACAATCCTTTCTGAACAGAAGATGCATTGCTAATGCATATAGGATGTTATTGCTTGCAGCAAAAGAAAAACTTCTTCAGCCCTAGGTTTACAGCCACACTGTGTGCCAGGGACTGTCAGCCAGTGCTGGTAATAAGCCCTAAATTTCCTTCCAAAGCCTGCTGTTTAGGAAGGAAGATGCTCAGCCTGTAATGCTGGTGTCCTGGTCACTTGGACCACTAGCACTTCCTTTGGGAACTTGTTCAAATAGTAGATCACATGCAGGCTTGGAAGAGAATTTCTCACATACTTTGAGCTCTGAATGGTCTAGTAGAGATTTTAATAAAATGCAGACTTGCTTGTATTTCTGCATGCAACTGACATGTCCCTGGCATTGCTGAAATGTGTTTGAGTCAACACCATAGCTCTCATCCCTAAATCCATCACTATCTTTGATCTTTGTCTACCATGGAAAAAGGGTACCTCCCTTCCCTGCTTCTCCAATACATAGGATGCTGTTGGTATGAATGGAACACATTAACAATGAAACAGGAAAACACCTTCAAACGTAGTATGCAGGGATATGCCAAACTCTTCAGCAAATGCGGAAGGCATGGGGATCACAAGAGGGCAGATACAACCTTGTGGAACGAAATCCTTATCTGTATTTAGGGCTTGATCCAAGATCTTGCTGGAGTCAATGGAAAAATCCAATGGACTTCAAATAAAGCCTTTATTCCAAAAAGGAGAAAAAATTGGGGGGGAAGAACAAAGCATTAAAAAGCTAAAGCAAAAGAAGAGATAAATAACATTTACCCAAAACAAACCAGATGTTTCACCTCAAATCCACTTTCTGTTTCCATGAGAATAAAGACAAAGAAAATAATGGCTATTGGGCGTTTCTTTGGGTCAGACAGAAGGGAACCAACCAGTGAAAGGCTCTGACACACGTGGCCTTCACAGGCTTCCTGTGTCATAAATGAGTCATGACAGTAGCATACTCATAAATATATTGGAAAGAATAATGTTAGTCTAAATGGTTTGATTCAAGCAGTCAGAGGCAATAAAATGCAAGAAACATCTTCAGCTTGTCTCAAACGCCTATGTGCTTCATTTTTCTTATTATAAAAAGAGTATATTTATATAAATATACGTATTAAATATTCTGTATGTAAGGAAAGCTCTTAATTCCATTTTCTGCCTCGATCAGCCATGTGTTTGGGAAGCCAGAGGAGCACTGGGGTTTGCTGACTTGAGCTATTGAAGTTATAGTCTCTGTGGAGCTTTTAATATTGCTGAGGAAGCAGAGTCACCATGATTTCCCAAGCAGAGATGACAGGATGGAGCAGAGCTGCAAGTTGCTGATGGGAGGGGGGGGGCACACTGCTTTCATGGGACTTGCCAGCGGTCACTGAACCACAGCTGAGCTGGGAATAGAGCCTTTGGGTCTTCTCATCATTCTTTGGTGCCTCCCAGGAGCTGAGGATGAATATGAGATCTTTGTTTTTCCTGCATTTGCAGGCAATAGCAAGATTATCTTCATTTGAATGTGATGAGGAGCTTTCAGGATGTGGAAGGTTTTTGAGTTCTCAACCCTCTATACGGGTCAATGTCAGGATTTGGGCAAAAAGATAGATATTTGAATGCAGTTCCCTAGAAAGCCCCATCAATCCATGTTTTGAAAGTTCAGGCAATGCAATAGCATCTAACTTTTTTTTTCCCTTGCACAAAAGTCTTTGCTTTACCATTGCTTTTAAAGCTACCACTGGAATGGCTCAATGTGAAATTTTCCATTGCAGAACATCTGCTTCAAAATAGTTTCCTTTGAAGTTTCAGCTAGAACAGTTCAATTCCCAAGTGGAGAAGGCATCTTTTTGCTCAAGTGAGGGGGAAAAAAAGAAACTTATTCGTTCTAAAGAAAAACCTTGAAAATGCCTTTACTTAAAATAGGAATATAACGTTGACAGAACAATTGCTCTGCACTCAAAGATAGCACTTGGCCCATCAACACGAAAACCAAAAACCTATGTAAATATGGTCAAGTTATAAACTTCAGAAAAACAAACTAAAATTTACCAGTGTTTGGCAGCTCATGTTTTCAGGCAATGAGCATGCTCTGTGATCCCCTTGCTGCTCTTATATATGTGCAACTGCTTCTGATTTGCACATCAGCTGAGCTGGTCTTTCGTGCGCAGGCTGTCAGGAACAACTGTGGCACTGTAGGGCAGGACGACGGTATCATCTGTGCGCCCATTTCTTCTCCTATTAGCAACTGTGCGGACCACACATTAGGCATATGCAAGTAAGAGTGTGTGAAGGCTGTGATAAAGCATGGAAAAAGAAAAAGGGAAAAAAAGCTGAGCAAAGCTTGATGAGGATACCTTTACATCTGGCTTTCCTGAATTTATGAATGCTTCATTTTGCTGCTTTCCTGTTATTTTTTTTTCTCCTGCTTTGGCTGTCACAGGTCCCTGAAATACTGAAGGCTGAAATCTAGAATGAAACTAGGAGGAAAACTTTTGTATATGTAACAGGTCCCCAGCCCCCACGCAAATGATTTTTTTTTTTTTCATTTGTTTTCAGAAGGGAGATGGGAGTATTCCGGGTGTCCCACTGCCAGCACTTTAATGGAGAATTTGTCTTTTTCCCCACCCTTTTCTGGGTAAGATGGGTGAAGCTTCTTTTGCAAGAACAGCCTCTGGCTGCCCTTCTGGTAGCCTAGTTTGTTTGGCTTTGCTCTTGGGTAACTGCCTGCAAGCAAGCAAAAGCATGGAAGCAGAAAGCTGATGCAATGGACAGGGCCCTTTGGGATCAACTTTACGAGAGCTAAGCAAAATCAAATAAAATTGAAACAAGCTCTACCAAGCATAAGCTAGTGGACAGGATTCCCCTCTTCCTGCATCCAATTAGAACTAAAGACAGGGCATCTACAGCAGCATCTGACACTCATCTGGGCACAGATTCTGCTCTGAATGCTGGGTAGGCAGGGAGGGTAACCGTGCAGATGAAGATAACAAGGGGAGCGCACATCATCTACAGACCTCAAGGTGCAGTACAGAGAGCTGTATTCCTGCTGTTCTGGTGTCATGGAGGTCATTATATTAAGAGTTTTAATATGCCAAATTCCTGTGCTGCAAACACACAAGAAGTACAAACCTGTTAGAAGAGCTGGGACTGATAATGTCAGGTTCCACAGTGTGCTGTCCCAGTTCCCTTCTCCCTCTCTTTTGGGATGTACAGAGAAGAGTTTCTCCAAAGCCAGAGCTAGCTCTTCTTGGCACAGGGTGTAGAACCATTCCCTTAGGTTTGGAGCTGATTGAATTGCAAACTCCACACCACAAATAACAAGAGAGTGCCTTAACAGCAGTGATGGACAGCAGTTCCTCTCCTTTCACAGCTTCTGTCCCTGTAGACCACTAACACAGCCCACTCTAAACTCCAACACTTCCACCTTCAGCTTTTAATTTATTTCTTCAGAGAAGAGTTTTTCACTTTTCAGAGGAAATTCCTGAAGACCCTTTGTATAAAACCCACTGCGCGCTGCATTCCACAGGTCTCACTAGAATTTGGGCTTCTTTGTTTTGCCCTTGAAAGCCTGCTCTGAGCTCCAAAAAGGAAAGGGAAACGATTGGAGTATTTGTGTCTTGCAGAAGCTGAAGTGAGACGTGCTTATTTTTAATACAGGATAAGGGATTCTTTTGACAATATCCATTCATTCTACCAATGACTGGATTTAAAAAAAAAAAAAAAAAGTCTTTATTACCCCTCCAGTGGCTGCTGCACAAATTATTTTCGCAGATGTATGTGGGTCTGTTTCAGATTGCGACGGCACTACAAATGTTGACAGAATTGCTCTGATTATGGGATGTCTCCTTCCACCAGAAGGGGATGAATCCACCATTTTTTCCTGAATTGTCTACATTTTCCCCTTCTAACCCTGCACACTTGTTGCACTTAATGTATAATTACGGCTACTCCTGTTCAAGAATGATGGAGCAGAAGCAGGGGACAGCTTACTAAAAGTGAAGTTAAACTTTTATTTAGTACTAGACTGAAGTCAATCATCAGGAGGAGAAAAGGGGTATTACAGCTGAAGTGAAATGTTTGCTCAAAAATGCGTAGGGATAAACTTACTCATAGGAGAGTGTCAGGTGGAAAATGTGGAGAAAATATTTTAAAGTAACAGGAATAAGGCCCTTGTAAACTCATCTAGCAGAAGAAAGTGTAAGAAATGCTTACAGCTGGAAGAGTTAGGACTTCCCAGACATGTCTGACACTTTTAGCAGAGAGCTACACATGATGGCCTAACGTCGTTCCTGGTTCTAAATTTAATGTTCAGCTGTCTTTCAGTGACATCCATTCCAGGTCCACATCAGAGAGTTGCCCTTCTTCTGGGCAGCACGGTTTAAATTCTCCCTGAAGATTCACATTCATCTCTCAATTCCACATATCTGGAAAGATGTAGATGTGTATTTCCAATATGCTGCCATGCTGGACAGCAGGCTCCACCTAGGTCTATTGACAGACGTGTTCTTGGCTGAATCTGAAGTCTCCACCACTTCAGAATCTTTTCATTTAAATTTGGGCTCCATGGAGGATGTTTAACAGGAGATATCTTTTAGATACCAGGCACGTAACACCAATAAAGTTCATTTTTAATCTTATAAATGTTCAAATCAACAGGAGGAAAACTGTCTGCCAAGTGTTCAGAGCACTACACGAAGTACAGAGACCTAGTGTTCATGAAGGGCATTGTAGTGCAGGCTAAGGATCTTGCTCTTCTCATGATGGAAAAGCTGAGCCTCAAGTCAATAGAAGTTTCATCAGTACAGATCCCTTGTATTTACTGCAAGTGTGCACTCCTGGCAGAAAAGGTAGCCCTATCATAAAACAGAGTGGAATTTCTTTTAAAGCTCCTCTGGCATTGAAGCCCACATCCTATTTTCCAATTTTTAAGTAATCTTCTGTCTCACCTTCATTACCTGGGAAGATTTTGAGTAATCTTGTGTCTCACTTTCCTTATCTGGGGAGGTGCTTAAACCTGTACTGTGGTCCAGAATTGTGTTGCTACCACAGTGCCTCAAAAAGTCCTGAGGAAAAAAAAAGTCCAGCAGGAAGGTGAGAGATTTTTTAGTAACTTTAATTCAGAAAAAAAAATGATTTGAGAAGCACAAGTGTTTGGACTAGAAACCAGATGAATCTTCATGTTATTGCTTATATAAGCATAGAACTGTATGGGCTCTGTGCCTTACCCAGTATAGAACTAACACTCAAGCTATGCTGATCAATTTACCCAGTGTCCAAATGCTCTGGATATCCAAAATCCATAGCTATCATTTACTGTATTGAATAAAGTGAAGAGCTTTCAAAAGCTGATTGTAGAGGCTTTTAAATTTAAATCAGACTAGTGCACCTCTGCCAACTCTGCCCCTGCAGACCTTACATAGGGGAGCCTCACCCCAGAACATCAAAGGAAAACTATTTCAGCCAATCAAATCTATTTGTGCATATATTTATAAACTGGCATGATTTTTGAGCTACTAAATTTAGATTTAGATCAAGCCTCCAACTTGGAAGTCACTACGACTTGGTACAACGTGATCTGAAATATACAGGGACAAACATTTTTGATCTTAACCCTTATGTCCAAAGGAAGTGTCAGTTCAGTGGTCACATCAGCCAGCTGTTCCCCTTCCCCTGCCAATTTCAGCCAGTTTCAACATTATTTCACAGAAATATCATTTTACTTGTATTTGAAAGCCGTTGTGATCAGACGGACACCTGGCTTGCCCTCGTGGTGATAAGTCAACTTAAGAAAATCAAGCTATCCACACAGATGAATGGATTTTTAATTTATTTTTATTTTTTGAGCTCTCCTATTCCGAGTCACTTGTTTTCTTAATGAACAGTAAAAACCAGAAGTACAGCATGAACTCTTTAGAAAGGAGGAGAAGCAGAGGAGCTACTGCATGAGCATAGCAACGCAGGATCATCTTGCTTCAAAAACATTTTACTGTTTTGAAATAGTACACAAAGTCATAAAAAAAAAATAGCAATGGGCCGTGCCAAAAAGAGTCCAGAAGAGAAGAGGCAAGGAAAGAACAGAGAAGGAACAGTGGAAATAAATCTTTCTAAACAAAGTGACAAGTCCAAAAATAATGAGAACTAAAGTTCAAAGAAGAAATCTAAACTGAAGTAAAGAGAGAACAACCATACACAGCAGTGGGAGGCGTGCACACATGCTGGTCAGGGGGTGCATAGCAAACATCTTGTGCTGCTTCCTCAGCTAGCATGAAGGATTCAAACTGGGACATTAGCACTTGTTAGAGGCTTTTTTAGAAGTCCACGTTTATTTATCCTGCTACCATGTCTGGCCTTCAAAATTTTCAGATCCCATCAAACACCATCAGGATTGTTTTCTCCCTGCGTACTCGATTGAGTTTCCAAAGCTTTTTTAGCCTGCACAGTGACAGCATCCCACACTTAACGTTTTGACACCTTCCAAGTTGGTGGCAACTGGGTGGTCTGGCTGATCCGTTGTGTTTTCTCTCCCTTAGCCACACTTCCCAACAGCTTCCCCTCTCACCTTTTATTCTCTCCACAATCAGGACGGAAAGAAACAAAAAGCAGTACAAACTGCACACACATCACACAGAGGATGTGGTTAAAGGCAGAGCATTTAACCATAGCTTCTGAAAGGACCACAGGGTCGCAGGCAGTAGGTTAGCGTCTTAGGAAGGCACTACGTTCCTTTGTGGTTTTTTTTTTTTCCCCCCCAGCAGAATAAATACAACACAGGTGACTGTAGTACAAGTGTTTTCCTCACAGGATTTAATACCCTGAGAGGAAGCTCATTTAGCAGCGTGAGCTGTATTCAGAGCCTGCAGTTCTTTGCAGGGACAGATTAAAAAGAAAAAAAAGGGGTGCTGAGTCATTGAGCCTTGCTTTGGGTGACTCTCTGTTAAAAAAAAAAAAAGTTATTTCCTTTCCCAGTTATTTCCTTTGGAGTACTCAGGACAGGCAAATAGCTTTCGTGCATACCAAGCTGGGCTACATTCGTTGTTACAGGCAACCTAACCTTCCCCACTCGCTTCAAGGAGAGGTTCCTTCAGTAGCACCTCATGTGGGTTTAACCTTCGTAACTCCTTCACTTTGGGTGCTCTGCCCTTCACCCCTCGACTCAAAACATGTGGATACTAAAGCAGCAAGAGATACACAAATTTTAAAAAGTTTATTTTTCCTTGAGATAAGATTTGTTAGAGAAGAAATAAGAGCTAGCCTGAAGCAGTATTCTTAGTAGTAAATTGGCAGCCTCTTATTGATAACTTGGTCCTTCCTCGCCTCCTTTCAGATTCATACAGCATAGACACCAAGGTGGCTATAGCCAGTAACAAAGCTTGCTTACAAAGGAATTGGTATTGCTATGATACATGCTGATTTTCCGCCATTCTCTTAAAGAAAGATTCCATTTTGTTACAGCAGACCACTAGCAATAGCTCTACAGAAAGGAGAAATTGTTTTTTCAAAACTTCTCCTCTAAGTTAAGCACTTTCTTTCCCTCTTTATGCCCCTCCCCCCCATACTACCAAGCTCTTTCCTTAGTAAGGCATCCTGTAAGCTCTAAGCTGGTCTGTGCTGAGGGTTAATATAACAGCAATGAGCTGCAGACACTGAAGATAACATTAATGATCTACAGATGTTGCCAGGCCCAGCTTTGATTTAATAGGGATGAAGCAGGGGGAAGGGAGCTTTCATGGGAGGAGTAGGTTTGAAAAGAAAATGGGGGGATCTAGAAACTTGTGGTACTAGACAAAGAGTTGTGCTCTGAACTAGCCTTCTGCTATTTCATTTATTTTTTTAACCCTTAGAAACTTGCTCTTTTGCTATCAAGCCCAACTTTGTGTGGTGTATGTCTAACTGTATATATGGTTTCTCTCCTATAAAACTGCTTAGATATAGAACAGCCAGGCTATTTTTCTGGAGTTTAGATCTAGTATAGATGGAGGGTAAATGGGGTGTCTAAGCTAATCTTAAATTCTTTGCTGTGCCTTGAAAAGGTTAAATCTGCAAGAGCCCTGGGCTAGATCACAGCACAACTGGTAGAACAGCTATCTTAGTGACAAGGGTGAGATGGCTCAAATGCTTAGAAATCTAGGCATGAAATGCAATTTACTAAGGCCTGAACTTCTGCTTTTCTGTTATCCTGTACTAAAGGGTAGTTCTTCCAAATAATGTGTGCTGGTTTTCCTGATGAAACAGGAGACTAAGCTATGTGCATTACTAAATCAGTTGTGGAGGAACAACAGAAATTCTTTATTTTTGCTTTGTAGTGGCAGAAGAAAGAGACATATGTTGGTTGACTTTTTTTCTGCATTGATTGCTTACAGTCCTTGTTATAAAGACTGGCAGTTTTATTATTGCATCTCCTCAAAATAACAATGCTCTACATAAGAGAGAGGGGAAGAAAGAATTCTGACTTGAATATTATTTGTATTAAAGTAATTCCCACAGGCACTGACAAAATCCAGGACTCTTTATGCTGAGTGAGGTAGGAATGCAGGATGAGAGATAGCTCTGTTGTAATGTTAATATTTGCTTATGCTGTAATGAGACAAGTCATGGGGATGGGAGGGGGGTTGGAGATGAGGACTGTGTGGGAGAGGCTGAAGTGCAAGTGGACTAAGTGATGTGCCAGATGTCACATGAGAATTTTGAGGCAGAATCAGGAGATTAACTTGCACCTCTTAAGTCCAACTTTGTGTACTTCATCAGATCTCCATTCTTTTTTTTTTTTTTTCCCCTTTAAAGGGCTCTAATAATGCCTAAACACTGCCTCAGCTCACTAAAGCTGGTAGCTGCAAGTAATTCAATAATACAAATGTTCTGACAAAGTCATTTTTAGCTTGTTAATTATTCCCAATCACACATTTTTTCCCCTTTAAGTGGAGCTAGATGACATCAAAGCTGTTTGAGGGATGGAGGAACACTAGAAGTATTAGCAAGAACAATGGAACAGACTACTCAGTTTTATTCCAATTCATTTAAAGGGGAAAAAGCTGGATTTTGGCCAAGCTTTACCTGGAGAACTGATAATAGAAAATTATTGGAGTTCTGCTCTTAGACTTGCTGTTTGTGCAAGCCATTCTTGTGGAAGTCTCAAATTATCAGCTTCTGCTTTCTTATATTGATAGGCTCAAAAGGGACATTTGGGGCTGAAAAACATTGTTTGGAGGTGACAGTGGTCTCAAACTCACTGGGTTCCAATAAAGGTTCTACTGCACTTGACTGACAGGCTGTTATAGAACTGCAGAGAACTCAGTTATGAAGTCAAATATGGAAAGAGGGAAATAAAGGCTGCTTTGCTGGAAGCTGTCTGTATAGACAGAATCCAGAAGCAGGAAGGGGAACAGTAGGATAGAGGAGCAGTATCTAGAGCATCCAGCTATGATGAAGAATGCTGCTGGGAGGCTCTGTTCATAAGCCTCAGGACCTTACAGCATTCCAGTTCCAGCTTAGCCCCACACTTCAGTGGTGGATTTACCTTTTCGGGCCTGACTTTCTGAAGTCTACTAAGAACTCATGGACTATGTAAAATGCTGCCTGGACTGACTCTGCTAGAAAATTGCTGTGTTAGGACTGAATCCTGTATTTGTTTCAGCTACACAAGCTTTTTAGAACTGGATTGAGCTGTGCTAACCCGTTAATGAAGATTTAAACGCGCTCACTTAGTAAAGAGCAACATAGTGAAGTATGTTACTGCCCTCTTCTTCACCTTTCTACCAGTGCTGATTTGGTGGAGGAGGGCAAAAAAGTATTCACTGGAGAAGTAGAGATTTCTCTCTTTTTCAGTGTTTCTTTGATGTAGGCATATGAAGAACACCTGGCTGAGTCACGCAAGGCCTAAATGCAAGTTTGGTGAATCACCTTACTGCAGGAGCTGGGAACAAATTAGGTCTAGGTAGAAGCTGAAGGAAAATTGGAGGAAGTGAGATGCGACAGATCATGTTTTTGTTTGCAAAAAGACATTTGTGGAACTGCTTGTATTATCATCCTAACCAAACAACTCAGTCTTTGTGCTATGTTTTTTAATAGAGGAAATTTGTAAATAGATTTTTTCTTAATGTTATTGACAAGAAACATGCATGGAGAATATTATATGTACAGATATCAACACCACTGAAATGATAATAGGAATGTAAACTACATTCTAAGTGACTGAAGATATTTTATTTCTTTTCAGATCAAAATTGCATGAAATGTCAAAAGCAGTGCAGTTGAATTTCATAGTTGAGTGGCATCATTTTATACCAATTTCTGCACTTCTGGTTACTGGCTCAGCTGTCACAGTAATGTGATCAAATCACAGCTCTGCTTCTTTTTCAGTTTCAGGATTTGCTGTTCAAATTAGAAGCTCTTGAGCTCCTGTTTTGATTAAAAAAAAAAAGACTCTTACGATTAATTTTCTGAATGAACATTCTTAAATCTGATGCCAACAAAAAAGGCAACCTTAAAGTGATAAAGGTATTTAGTCAGTGTACTCCAAGAGGGTGGTGACATACTGGAACAGGTTGCCCAAGGAGGTTGTGGATGCCCCATCCCTGAAGGCATTCAAGGCCAGGCTGGATGTGACTCTGGGCAGCCTGGTCTAGTGGTTGGCGACCCTGCACATAGCAGGGGGGTTGAAACTAGATAATCATTGTGGTCCTTTTCAACCCAGGTCATTCTATGATGATTCTATGAATAGGGATTTTTGAAAGATAACTATTTGGTAACCAGGGGTGAGAGCATGTGGATATGGAGACTGCTGCAGAATTCTGGCTCCACACTTCAGTAAACAGAGCTTTGTTCAGCAAAGTTAAAAAATCATTGTGTTTCACAACTGGTATTTCATTCCAACCCTCCCGTAGGTTGTCATTGCAATGGAAGTCAAATCCAGCCTAAAACCTCAGTGTAATCACTTCAGGTGGGAATGTGGATATAAGCCGATAGTGGAAATGCTGAGTCACGGCTTGAAGCAGTGATTGAGCACCTGGTGGGAAGGCAGGGCCAACCCAGGGGAGCTCAGGTGTATGCAGTGCATTGAGTGATTGGATGGGGTGGAGCCAGGATCCATCCCTTCCCAGACTACATTTAAGGGTTGGCAGTAGAGGTGAGGCTATCTCACTGGGGAACTCTGCTTACCTGAGGCCCTCCTAGGGTAAGCTGCTTCTTTCCTTTGTGTCTGTGTCTACAGCTGTCATGTTTGAGCATATCCTCGCTTGTTGCAGTCCGGGGCTTTGCTACTATGCTGCCATTGCTGTACTTCCCATCGTGTTATAGTGTTATAAAGGCCTATCACTCTTCTAGAATGTACTGAGTTTTGCAAAACCCAAAATGGATTTCATAGTTTGAGATAGCGTACTTTGGAGGAAAAAAAAAAAAAAAAAAAAGAAAGAGAAACACACCAAAAACAGAACTAGGAGAATGGTAACAAACCAGACAGAAACTGTCCTCTAGAGAACAGTCCTACCAAAGTGGAGACAATAATAGAACTCTACAGAAAGCAGTGCTAAGAAATCTGAAGTTTTAGTAGGATACAAACTCGAGAGCTTGAACTTGAAGCAAATGCAGGAAACAGAAAGGAATAAAATAGTCTAATTATGCTCTTACTAGCCCTAGTGGGAACCTGGGTCTATCGCATGAAAGCCCTGGTGTTAAAGAGACTTTATGACTTTTAATTGGATCTCAGGATGATGTATCTCAAAGCTACCTCTTTGCATACCAGGGTAGCCCCCTAACACTGACACAAATTAGGAGGACCCAGGAATACTTTGAGCTAAATGACAGCTGTGGCCTTGGCTGGTCTTCCATATTGAAGGTGTAGACTTTATTGATTGAGCACTAAAGCTTCATGCCCATACCAGCAAAAAGGAGACAGGAGAAGAGGACTGTGCTGCTGAAGAACCACTAGCTGGATCTAGGCAGTGAACAAAGGTGTTTTAGACATGAGTGTGGGCTCTTTGGAAGTGGATCTGAGTAAGTAGAAGAAAGAGGCAAAGTCCCTGCAGTGCCCTGAACAGAAGGCATGACTCCCGGCAGTGGGGAATAAAAGCATCTGGAAACTGCTTGGAAAATGACTTTCAGTGTTTGGTTCTGGATCCATCTGTGATTTGTTTCACCAGAACAACCAGTTTTTGACATGTGAAATCGTGTCCTATATGTTTGTCTGTATCTGAGAGGAAACAATAACATTGCAACAAACCTGAAAGAGGATTAATCTCCTCTTGTTCCTAGTGGCATTTTCTCATCCAACAATTCTTTTGTCCTTAGAATAAGGAAAGAATAATATTATCTTGCACCTTCTTCCTTCCCGTGGTGATGGGATTTTGTTCCAGTAGGCAATCTCCTGCAGAGGGCCACCAGAATATAGTTTCTTCAAGAAAAATAAGTTATTTAAAAAGATCAAAACATCCAGAAGGAATTATCTTGGCTGCCCTTTAAAAATCTTCCTTTCTCATCTTCTTCCTTTCTTATTTTTTCTCATTCCCCTCCCGTAAAATGAAGCTTTCTTGGCAGAAACGGTGGCAGATCTGAAATGTATGAGCTGAGGACAGGATATTGGATCCTCAGCAGGAGAGAGATGGAACCCAGTGCCTGCATCCATGTCTCCCTACTATGTTCAGCAGGGAAGTGACCACAGTGGAGCCTGAAATTAAACACACTGTTGTTGCTGTTAGTTTTTATTGTTTTTGTTACAATTGTTGTTCCAGGGAAGCAAAACTGTACAGGGAAGATGGAGCAGAATGTGCTGCAGATGGAAAGAAACTTTAAAAAAAAAAAAGTAAAAAAAAAAAGTATATTTTGCAGATTAATTTAAGGACTAGGAATGGTCCACTAGGCAGGCTATCAAACCACAGTGAGCTGGAGAGCTTAAGGCAATTTGATGATGTATAGTTTATAAGTCCTGTAGGCTTTCCAAGCTGAGATTTTGCCTAAAAGATAAGAGTTTTCTTAATATATCATTGGGTAAATTTAGGACATCTCAGAACCAAGAAAAGGGGGAAGTGGGAAGAAATGTGAAAGATGCTGGATTTCAAACGTGGCCCTGGAGTTTGTTCTGAATTCAGCATCTAGTTGAGGTTGACCCAGTCTTCTGCGCCTATGAAGTTTTAGTCTGTGACTCTATGAGAAAACAAATTCTCTCCAGCACTACTGGTCTCTGGCATGGTGTTCAGGATGAGATAGAGGCTTTAGATATGCTTATGATGGCTTAATGTAGGCATAGGTGGATGTAATGACATCCAGATATGGAAATGTTGAAAATAGACTGTCCCCACCAAGGAATTTGTCCTAAGGGAAGAGCAAGTTGTTTGTTTAGCTATGTTGCTGTAACATGGCAGGAGGTCACTGCCTGTTGGTTGTGAGTGGATACCATGGGACCACAGCTGCCCTCTCCATCCTTTTATTGCTAAATTCATTGGAAAGTCATTCTGGCTACCCAGTTCTTTGTTGTTGTTGTTGTACTGAAAGATAGAAATATTTTGATTCCTGCTTTCTGAGACAGATTCTATTGTGTCAGATTTTCATTGTAGTGGACAAAATGCATCAGGTAGAGACTGAACAGCTAGGATTTCTCTGTAGTTCCATAGCTGTCTGGCTAGCCAACCACAGGTGAATGGTTTGACCTCCCTAGACGTCAGTTTCACTGTCTCTATAATGGCAATACTGAAATCATCTGCTTTTATAAGCAGCAAGGAGATAAGGACTATCTTTCAATTATTATTAATTGCTCCCTTACTTTATTTGCTTTTAAAATATCTTTAGTCTTGTCACTTTTTTTCTCTCTTCAGTGGGGCGCTCTGTATGGAGTGATTGTGCTGGGACTAATCCAGAGTACAAGTCTTCCTCCTGCCTTATCAAAGTGAAGTGATTTTGTAAGAAGTTATCAGCTCAGCAAGGTATGGTTGGTTTTGAGTCCCTGGAAATAAGGGAAGTGGGGGGAAAATGGAGGAGTGGGAGGAAATGCCTTCTTTCTCCGTGCTGTGACACACAGCGCAGTGTGTTGAGGAGTTCCACACAAAACAGGATGCCCCAGACTGAGAAACCCCTCATCTGCCTTTGCCTCCAACTACTGGTGATTCTGCAGGAATGCCTGGACCCAGGAGAGTTTGAGCTCTCTTATCCTTGATGTCTATGGTTAACACCTTCTGTTCGCTTAGGGCCTTTGCCTGCTTAGGACTCAGCTGAGAAATGCTGTTGCTGCCTCATTCACCAGTGACTTGTGGTGCACATACTCCCTGAGGGAGGTCAGGCCTGATGAGTTATGCTGGGTTACTGCTTTCATCCCATGGTTTGAACTCTCTCTGGTGGAAAAGGCAATTCATTATGTGTCTCCTCCTGTCCTGTGCTAGTGCAGAATTTCCAGTGATAATCCATTAGAGGAACCTCCTCCTGCTTGCTTTTGTGTCCTTCCTCATCTCTATATTTTCCAGGAAATATTATTAGGGTGAATTTTACTTAAATTAGGAAATAGTTCTTGAAACACCTGGATTTGACTTTTCAAGGCATAAACTACTCCCCAGTGGTATCTTTTTCTCAAAAGCCCAGCTTTGTTCCTCACCACTTACATAATGGATCCACCTTGAATTGCGTCCAGCTGAAAGTCAGGCTTTGAAAGATTGGAGGCACATTAGCATTCAGAGATTCTCAAGGTGCAGAAATTTGGCAGCATCAGCGCATGTCTTCACACTCCAAAGTCCTCCCTTGAAAGGTGAAGGCCTGCCAGTTACTGAGTATTATTATACAATTAACCCTGTTGGGAGAAGTGTCCACACCATTGTGGATTGTAACTGTAAAGCTTGTAACAAATCATCACAACGTAATCAACCCCACCAGTGCTGAAAACCTTTCTGGGGCACTTAAAATGTCATTTGCTATGCACATTTTTCCCTTTATTTGCTTTATTATTAATAATAATACAATAATGATGAAAAGATCCTCGAGGAAGCCTCAGGAAAGGAATTTTATAAACATTAACATGGAATAAAATAAGCACATTCCTTTTTATCAGGACATTTTCCATTATAAATGGCCAGCTTTCTCATCACCCTGCCAACAGCTTTGCCTGCCATCTGTTCACTGATGTCATACTATGAACTTCACTCACAGAACTGCTTGTTGGGAAGCCCAGGGTTGTGCTAGAAAAGTTTTGTTTAGGAATAAATATGCTGGCATCTCTTACTTTTTTTTTTTTTTTTTTAAAGAATGACTTTTTTGTTTATTTGAAAGCTCAGATTGCTGTCTTCACTATGCAAAGATAATGACCAACATTTTCTGAAGTTACTGAAGCTTTTGGCTCTTTCTGTTATGGGAGTATAAGTATAGGACATCTTGAGATGAGAGAACCAGTTTTCAAGAAATGCTGCGTACTACTCTTCTGGAAAAGAGACTCAATTCAGGTCAGCTTAGTTGGGCATCTGAAATCCTTACCAAAGCCTCAGAAAATACAGTTCAAACAGAGCTGGGTGGGGAAAGAGAAAGAAAGGAAAAAGAAATCCACTTTTTGGGGATGAAGGAAAGAAATTTAAAGAGATGAAAAATAAAGAAATGAATGTAGTAATCAATCAAGCAATCAGATCTCTCATCTCTCCAGTTTCTAGGAAAACCCAGAGAAATTTCAGGTGAGAAATTAAAATATTATGTATTTAACTCTTTCTTTGAGAGAAAGTAAGAGAATTGTATTTGGAAATGATAATGGGAATGTAATGGAAATGATTTTAGGGTGTTTCTATGGCCAAGCTGAGCTTTGGCTGGATTGTGCTTTCCATCATTCTGTATCAGATTTATGTGGCAAGGTTTCAGTAATGGGAGGGCTGCAAGGCTGACCTTTGTGAAGGCAGAAGCTGCCCCATGTTAGACAAAAGCCAGCTCCAGCTATTCCAAAAGGGACCCACTGCTGGCCAAAGCTGAGCCAATGAGCTACAGAAGTGCTGGCTGCACTTCTGTGAGAGCAAATTTAAGAAAGGGAAAAACTCCTGTGCTGGAGCAGCTCCTGTAGGATGGGCCCCGTGGTACGGACTCATGTTGGAGCAGCTCTTGAGGGGCTTCAGCCTGTGGGAAGCCCATGTAGGATCACTTCGGGAAAGACAACATCCCGTGGGAGAGACCCCACACTGGAGCAGGGGCAGAGAGTGAGCATGAAGGAGTGGCAAAGAGAAAACATTATGGACTGACCACAGCCCCCATTCCTTGTTCCCCTGCTGCTCAGGTGGAAGAAGTAGAAGGGAGAAGGGTTTTTTTTAGTTTACTTATATTTTCTCACTGATCTAGTCTCTTTTAGTAGGCAATAAATTAATTTTATCTTCCTATGCTGAATCTGTTTTGACTCTGATGATAATTGGAGAGTGATATCCCTGTCCTTATCTTAAGCCTTATCATATTTTTCTCTCCTTGTGAGGGGAGTGAGTGTGATGTGATGGAGCTTAGCCATCAGTATAAAAACACCGCAGTCCATCATCACAATTTTCTAGGTTTCTAAACTCAGAGAAGTAGACACTTTTCCCTCATCACCTCGTTACAGCAGCACCCAGAAGCACTGATCTTGTTACCTCTGCTTTGTCCAACCTACTGCTTACTAAATGCTTTCAGTGAACCTTCCTGAGAGGTGGAGGTTGCGTGGTCCAAAAATCAGGCTGGATAGTGTGAGAAGCTTTTGTCATCTCCATTTGAGGAGAAAGCAGCCTTGCACCTGTCCTGTGCACGTCTGTAGAGGGTGTGCCATGGGATTTCCTTACTTGAGGAGTCATCTTGCTGTTAACATGGAAGGATGAGACAGGGATTTCCTAGGGTCTACATCATGGAGGCTTGAAAAAGGCATGGGCGTACATCTGAGAGCTGATAATCTCAGAGTACTGTTCTTTTGTGTAGAAACATGAAAAATACTTCTGGCATAGCCAGGAGGAGTCTTTTCTGAGTTTTTTCCCTCCAGGAGACTCTGTCCGATCATCCCCACACCAAATCCTGGTAACTCTGCCTTTATGCTATTGCCTGGGTACTTGTAGCCAGAACTTTCTGCTTTATGACTAGACTTGCAGCCTATTTCTATACGCATTAGGCACTGAGGTTAGCACAGGAATAAAAAAGTAGGTCCCTAGAAGAAAAATGGCATAGGAGACCCTGTTTTATAAGGGAAAGGAGGGAATCTCTATTTTTCTAGGAAAATAGAGATCAAGAAAGAATGGCATAACTTATCATGACTGTTGTAGAATCATAGAATCATTAAGGTAGGAAAAGTCCTCTAAGATCATCTAGTCCAACTGTCAATGCTGAGGTTGAAGAGAGTAAGATGCCAGAAAAGGGGAAAGAGCTATTTGAGTTGGAAGAGTTTCATACTGGAACACAAAGATAAAGGTGGCCAGGAACAAACCAAAACTGGAAAGGAAAGGGTTTCAGTCCACTTGTGAAGAAATTTCTGACCTCCCATAAAGAGGAGTAGGGGTAAGTATTCCAGCTTGCCCTCAAGTGGAACTTTCCTCTATATGTGAAGAGAACAAGCTTGTTAGCAGGAGACATGGCGGCCTAAGAGTGCTGCAGTTCAGTTTGTTTAGGCTAAAGGGATATAATGAACCCATACTTTCTTTTCCTCTGCTTCACAAAGCCAAAGTGTTTGGCCTTGACTTCTGAACCATCTCCCTGCTGAATCCCGCATTGCTGCCTATCTAAATTGGAGCACCACATTTGTAATTAAGTCTCAGGCAAGATCTTTATTCAGAAAGTGGTCCTAAAAGCCTTTTTTTTTTTTTTTTTTTTCCTGTCCTTGGCCAGATCCCAGATCATTGAAGAAAGCAGCACAGAAGCTAAAAATGATTCAATTTAATAGAAAATGGGAAATGTTCCTGGGTCAAGTGTGCATCTGTGTCTCTTTATATATCCTAGTCTAAATATAGGTGCTCTGAGGGTTTTACACAGATAACTGAAGAAAGGAAGGTGAAAAGAAAGAAGTCACTTAATTTCCTCTTGTCCTTTCTCCAGTCTACATAGTGTTTTCAAATGCCTGGGCTATTCCAGTTTAACCTCTTGAAGGCTTTGGACAGTGAAGCCACAAAATGAGAGGACTGGAGGAAACCCCACCTGCAAAGTAGTGTGCCAAGGAGGGGCCTTTCAGTTTTAATCACCCCGCTTAATCCTGCCGTTCCTAAACACTCTCAAAGGTTGGAGTTGGTCATTTGTTTTCTTAAATTAACATAAATTGGAATTTATGGGCCAGGTGATTCTCTTTGAAAAGGGTCCTTGTGTTCTAAGGGAGGTGGGGGGTGGGACTGACCTGTCAGCAGGGAGCTTTTGGGTTACTGCAAAAGCAATTCTTTGTTGTTCTCTCTTCCCATCAATGCTACCCAAAGAAAAATAAATAAATAAAAGTGCTCAGCCTTCTTTTAACAGCTGCTCACAAAGATTCCTTTCTTAATGCTTTTTTTTCCCCTCTTTTTATTGGGCCTTCTGATACGTTGGCACAGCAAAGGGGAAAGAGAACTCTAGAGACAGTGGGATCCTCTTGGGAAAACTTTGCTTTCAGTTTTTGTTTGTTTGTTTGTTTTAATAGGAACTGGTCTGGGGACAAGTAGGTATTGTTTTTTTTTTTGCCAAGGAAGATTGTATGGGATAAATCAAGGAAGCCTTGGGACTTGCAGTTTACCCCTATTAATTCTGACCTTGTATATTCTCTTTGCTGAGGAGGAGAAGCATGTTGCTTTGTTCCCAACATCAGAACAGCTTTCCATGGGCTAAAGACTCAGCTTCTCTATACTGCATACTGTACACTTTTAGTGAAGTATATTCTGATATGTTTTACCTTGTGCTGCCTGGGGCTAAGAAAGGGAAAGAACTATCTTCTCGCTCTTCTATAAATTCTGTAAGAAGTAAAGGGATTAAATTGCACTGAGAGAGTCAGATTAGACATTAGGAAATGCTTTTTCATAGTCACAATAGTTAAATACTGGAATACATTGCCTAGGGAAGGGGCGTAATCTGTGTTATTAGAGATTTTTTAAGAAGAAGTTAGAAAAGTATTTGGCAGAAATGCTTCAATAGAGCTTAATCCTGCCTTAGGACAGGGGATCAGACTCAACTGGTTCCTCAGCCCCTATTTACCCTCTCTCAGTTCTTCCAAGGATGACTTCACCTTTCGGATCTGGGAGGAACCGCAGTCCACCTAGTACACTGTTTCTACAATAGATTGCACTTCCAGCCTGTTGTAAACTGAACCGTTGTCATCCCTTTCCCCAGCTTCCTTACTTAGTCCCACATGTGGAAATGAGTGTATATGCCGGCAAATTAAGTTGTGATGTTTCTGGGCTACTGCCTGATGCCTGCCAGACCATGGGCCACAGGCTGAAGAATGCTGGCTGTAGTGACCTCCTGAGGTTCATTTGAGCCATAATTTCTATGATCCTAGCAGTGCTCATGTGGTCCATCATCATGTCTCTATTAACACATGATAATATGAGCTTTGATAATAATTATGCTCCTGAGTCCTGGGAGAAAAAAAGACAGCTCATGGGTGAGATTGACAGTCTGGACATATGACAAATAACACAAAATCCCAACTCTTTGGTAAACCTGCTGTTGTAATGCTTGCAAGTCTTTCAGGTCCAAACCTTCAGGTGTATTCTTAGAGGCTGACACACACTGAGGTTAGATAGCCTTGCCTTTCCAGCCTCAGAATGCAAGTGCTATTCCCGCTCAAGGACGAAGGAGAATATCTAAGATATTGTATGCCACCTGCAATGAATTGAGGAATCATTCACTGAAAATAGGAAAAGACATAGATAAAATTGGTTTACTTATCACTTATGCTTTCTTATGCATGTACCTAGCCAGATTCTTCAAGTTTTTAAAGGTTTGAAGTAGCACTTCTGATTAATAAGAACATCCAGGTGAATACAGATCAGAATATTGTGTACCATTAAAGCTTTTATAGCCTCTTGTAGAGAGACCTACCAAAGCTCTTAAATGTTTGGCCTTTTTTAACCTTTTTGGGACTTAATTCTGTAAAGACAAGTTTATTTCACCTGAGTTTTTTGAAAACAAAATCTGAAGCATACACATGACATGAACCAGTCTTGTTCTTTCAAACATCTCCCACCTATATGACTGAGACAGAAAAGTAGTTAAGGGGGAGGGTGAAGTTAGGCAGTGAAAAAGTCAAGTAGAAACAGGATACTTCTGTGTGTTTCACATCTGTAGAGAAAGAAGTCCACTTTCACCCTCTGATCGTGAGAGACTTTGCCACTTGCTCTAGCTTAACGGTTGTCATCATCCAAGAGTTATATTTGATACTGGGTATGTATGTAGATATCCAGAGAGGTGATATAGCTCATGTAGCCCTTCAACAGAGACAGATTTTTTTTTTTTTTTTCTGCCAAAGTTTCCATCATCTACCCTGCAGGAATCTGATGTATCCAAATAAATATTCTATGAATCATGGTTATCTATTCAAAGCCCAAGCCCTGAGGGCTCTCACTTCTGCGCTCCAATTCACCTGCCCACACCCGTTCAGCTCTTCGTCTGCCCTTGTGTTATGCCCCTCTTTCATCTAGCTCTAATAGTTTCTAGATGCTCTGTGTGAGACAGGAATGATACAGAACAACAGATCTAAGCCCAGGAGTATGAATCAAACACAAAAAATCAAGCCAGATCCTCATATACTGGAAATGAGTTAGTTCCTCTGAGTGACACAAAGCTCTGCTTTTTATTCTAAAAGGATAAATGCTTCTTTTTTTTTTTTTTTTTTTTTTTTTTTTTTTTCCTGCCCAGGCTTAAGGACACTTAAGATACAGGATTTGCACTGTCTGGGATATGTTTGTGAACGTCTCTTCCTTTCTTCACACATCAAATCCCTCAGCTTTAATGCCACAATTCCTGGCTCAGAGATTTGTGCGCCTTCCTTGTGTTAAGCACCACTGAGCACAATTTCCAGTAATCTCTGGAAGAACCACATGCTTGAGGTTCTCCTAACACAAGGTGACAGGAGTTGTAATTCCGCCTGCATGTTCCTAGAAGCTAGAGGCCTTCGGGGTCTTTGCATCCTGGAAAGGGGGTACAGTATGGTACATCATTTCTCCTTTGCCTTTGGGCTCTGCTTTCCTTTTGCTCTGTGGAGGAAACCTGGATGTTTCCCAGAGACAGAAGAAATCACATATAGGTGAATGTCTGCAGGCTGGAGAGTGAACAGTACCCTAACAGGGAAGTGAGATAACATATTTGTGAGAGAATGACTGGGGCTGATGCAGGCACTGCATCTTCATGTTTGAACTGGAATCAAGATTATAATTTTTAATACACTTTTTTCTTTTTTCTGATGGTTGCTGGGCAATGCAAAGGCTAATGGAATATACCATCATTTCTGGAGCACAGGAAAGGGATTTGCTGACCTTCATAGAGGAAGGATGATTTTATAGGGCAGGCATTCGAATAGGACTCCTGGGACTCTAGTTTTGCCACAGATGCAGGCAAGTCACTTAGGCCAAGACTTTCAGAAGCATTTAATGAAGAAAGATGGAGAGTAGCTCAAAATGGCAGTGTCCTCACCCATTTAAAGTGGGAACTGGGTTGCTTTGGGGACAGCTGATGGAAAGGATTTGCAAAGTAGAAGCCCAGTGGCAACAAGGATGAGACTTTCTAAACAAAGGAGGAAGCTTGATACCTTTGCAAGGGAAGCACGATAGACTGACATGACTGAAGGCCTGAAGTCACCTCAGTGACCTTTATAAGACAGAGGATCCTTTGATGAACCTCCAGCAAGGCTTATTTTTTAATACTTTTTATCTGATGCTTGTTTTCCCCTAAGAACTAAGCAATGACATGCTGCCAACCTCCCTTATTAGATACTAGGAAATATGCATGGTGAAGAAGTCATGACTCATGATATAATCTCTTTTGCAAACTTGAACACTGTGCAAGTGGCTTTTCTGGTGCCCAATACAGCGTAACGCTTACATTTTTTAGCATTGACTAAGTAACTCTTTTCTAATGGGTCATCTATTTGTATTCAATTTAAAGTGTTTTGAGACCTCTGCTTATGAGTTTTAGCTTTTTCATGTCTCTAGTAACTGACCAAAGGGGGCAAAATTTAATCATGTAAGCCTTGTTTCCTTAGCAAAGCTAGGCAAAGATTTATATGTATGATGTATGAAAATTTATGATTGCTTTTAGTCTTTAGGATCTGAAAAGAGGCAGGAGGTCCACCAAGACCTGCAGAGGGATGAAGTCAGTGCCTAGGGAACATCAGATTCAGAGCTCCTGTTCATATGTGGCAGAGCCTGAAAGTGCAACCTATGTGCCATCAAAATACAGAGAGAAGAAGCATTGTTTATAAGAATGGCCTTTTTAATTTGTATCTCTTAACATTACTTGTCCTGATATAAGGAGTGTGAAGACTGCCACATGGTTAAGAGGTTGCCTCCACAGCCCAGGCTCTGGTCTCATTCGTAGGCACTCAAAAGTACCAGGTGCCCTAACTGTCAGCCTTCAGTGACATGGTAGACGCAGGATTCTTGGTACCTCCTCTGAGTATATTCATTTGAGATGTGGCTCTCCAGGGCCAAAAGCACATATACCTTCAGCCTCCTCATCTGCGAAACATGTTCCCTCCGTTTGTGCAAGATGTCCTGGTGGGTAGGATACACTCCACTGAGAAGAGACAGGGATGACACAAGCAAGAAACTATCCTTCATACTTAATTTGCATGACAGTGCTGGCCTGGTTACCCAGAGAGTTTTCAAATGTGACCTCAGCAGGGTTTTATTCACGGATTTCTCATTTTGTTTTACTTCTTTTTTTTCCTTCCCTCTTGAGCACCTTGGTTTACATGTATCTGTTTTATTCCCTTCACATTTTATACTAATGACAGGCTTCCTGGGGAGAAGGGTGTCTTCATTATGTGATACCTTCAGATCTCTTCTCTTAGCCTTGGGCTATTCAAGCTCTTTCATATGAAAGGGAATGGGAGAGTGGGTCATGACATATCTCTGTCGTCATCACCACTGCAGCTGCATTAAGCTCCACATGCTGACCAGCTCCAAATTGTGAGAAATACTTCAAGGTGATATCCTCAGGTGCTCTGAGCTGATACAGAACAACTAGTTTCTAGATCAGAGGCTAAACTAGTGAGTCCTCAAATCAATACATCTGCTTACAGCTTCTGAGAGTAACTGGCTGATTAAATCCTCCACAGCTTGTCAGTGTTTCAGCAGAAATATACTGCTTAAGGAAGGAGAGGATAGGGAGGGGAAGGAGCTCTGAATCTTTGAGGAAAGAGAATATGTTGTAAATAAAGCTACATACCATTAATTAACTTAGCATAATTTCCTTGTAATTGCATTGGTAATCATTTTATCTTGAGCTCAGACCAAAAACCTTAATGGGGAAAATCCGTCATATCCAATTTTTGTCCAGATGCTTAATTCCACCATCAAAGTAATCCTAACGGTTCTGTCAGCTTCATTATAGTGCCATTAGTGATAGAAAAGTAGAAAGTGCTCAGAACTTCTCTGCCTCCCTCCTATGCTTGTCCCAACCAATGGGGAGAAAGAATGGAGGAGGATACGTAAAAAAACTGAGGTGACCATATTTCTAACTGGCCTCGTTAGTGCAAGAACTATTTGGCAATACTTTGAAAAGAGATCATAAGTAGAGGATTGATTGGCCGCTGTTGGCACTGAATGAGGAAATCTAGGGATTGATGTTATCCTCAGGTAAAGAGCATGAAGCAAACAAATTGCTTCAGTATTTCTAAAGCCTTTGCACAAATTCAGATCTGGCAGCCTGGAAAATAAGAATGGAATTAAGCTTCAGTTAGGCTGAGAAAGTGTCGTTTTTTTTGTTGTTGTTCCTAAGTCTTGTGTTGTGACTTTAAATTAGCACTTTAGGATGTCTTGATTTGAACACCGTGGAAAAGTGGACAAGGATGTGGTAGAACAGAAAAAGAAATTATCTGTAGGCCGCGTGAGGAATGGGTGATATTTGGGTATTTGACCATTTCTCTACATCCTCAGCCAGAAGCTGCTAGTTAACACAATTATTTGCATAAATTTACATTGTATGTAACTGCTGCAGTCACTGAATACTTGAATAATTGAACAAATTGGTTGGTTGATTGAACAAATATATTAACTGAAAATGAAAGAAGCTCTTGGCTGAAGTGTGTTAACACTCATAACTTAGACTGTCAGTCATACAGATTGTGTCTTGATATGAGACAAGATAATTTTGTAAAAGATTTTCCCAATCTTTCCAGATTTTTATCTTAGCTTGCAAAAAAATTACTGGCTGTCAGCTCTGTATAGATTACTCTATATTTTGCCTTGCTCTTTTTTAAGAAAGATGCATTGCAAAACGAGGTCCTCTGTTGAAGGTGGAGTTCTTGTTCCAGAGAGGAATTTGAATGTTGGCAGCTTCTGTTTCATTTAGGACCTGCACCCTGTTTCTTATTAATTCCTTGTAAACATTTGTGAAGAGGTCATATATACTGATGAATACTTTCAGGTCTCTGCAGTTAATTATGGCTTTAACAATGAACCAGCCTTCAAGAACCTGAAACACATCACTGCTTTCTTGATAAAACAACATCAACTTCAAATGCATTAATGCTACTCTCCTAAAATGGATTCTACTCACCTTCTCCCTTGTCCTCTGCTTATACTTTATTTTAGGAAATCCAAGCTAAGCAAAGTACTGTTTTTTTCCAAAGAGGGATGCACTGAAATTGAGTTTGTTCTCTCCCATATAAATTCATAGATCTAATTGTCTGAATTCATGTGCGCCTCCTTTGTGTGTTGTAAGATATAAGGCTTTCTGCACTGGGGAGGGACATAGAGTCCTATGAACTGCATTTCAAAGTAGCCCCGTGGACCTGAACTGAACACCAGTCTGACTCTGTCTTCCCCAGCCAGCCAAAAGCAATGAATGGGAGAGCTGTGCTCATGGAGGCAGCACTGGTAAATGCTCGGTGTGAGCTAGAGAAACACTAGTCATGGTGTCAGCCTTTGCAGTGTGTGAACCTAGGGAAGGAGAAGCATCCTCCATGCTGAAGAATAGAAAGTTACACTGCAAAGTGATCCACAGAGTATGGACTTACTGAGCAAGAAGCTGACTTTTTCTTCTATTAATTTGTCAACAGAGGTCAGCATTAGCTTCCTCTTCATCTGCTTTTTCTGCACAAAGTTTCATCAGCCCTTCAGGGTGACAAAGCTAAAGAGGCGGGGAAGATGCACGTGTTTGGATGAGCTATTTTATGTGCCAGAGGCCTTGCTGCCGCTCTGGTTGTCCAACATTAGTGCTGCCGAGGTGGAAACAGGCAGTCCAGGTCATTAGGTGCTGTGCTGTGGGAATCCAGAGCATCACAGTGATGTGCTTAATTGTGTATAGCGTGTGAAAATCCTCATATATTATCATAAGTGATCCCACCCCATCGTTCAAGGCCTTGATATCACAGCCGAGGCCTGGTCACAGCTAGGACATGTGGATCAGCCCCAGATTGCATTTAATGTTGCCCCTCTCTGATGCTTAATAACCTTTTCTAGGAAGCTGATGACCCAATATGAAAATCTCTCTCCTCTCCTCGCACACAACACAGAGGTGATCAATGGAGACTTTAGAGGGTATTTATTTAACAAGAGAAACAAACCTAAACACAAAAAGGGATGGTTAAAAAAAGAATTTTTAAACAAACTCCAAGAACAGCAGCTGATCCTTCTCTTTTGTAAACAAGGCCTTACTGTAATCTTTTTAACTCTCACCACAAGCCAGATTTATCTTTGGACATCCTGCCCAGAAATCGTTGCACTTCTCTGCAGCAGAATAAACACTGGAGGGAACCAGCCACATGGACACACACACACACAGTGGAGGGGAGAGGGATCAGGGCAAAAATGTTTCATTGCAATGGCTAAAAGGAAAAAAAAAAAAAGAAAAGAAAAAAAAAAGCCATGAAATCAAATTGTGTGTGGGTGGATAGCTCACTTCCTTCACACAGTTCTTATCCACTGATCCCGCATCAGGATGCTAGTACTCCAGCTCCTGGGCCTTCTCATCATTTGACTCCTTAAATCACTGCAAATATATACAGGAAAAAAAAAAAAAAAAAAAAAAAAGCTGTGAGATAAAGCTGGCACGGGGAAAGAAACATGTCTTGCACAGCAGAGTTGTGGTGGTGTGACAACCTCTTGGCCCCCATCCAGAGAGCTGAAGCGGCTGAGGCCTGGAGCTGCTGGGCAGTGGCCATTGGGTGCAGGCAGTGCATTCAGGGGGCTGAGGGGATGCAGATGTGTGCACTGCTGCTTGGATGTGGCCTTGGGACCTCTCCTCTGTGCTCCTGGCCATCCTGGTAACACCAGGGATTACCCAGAACTCTTCTTTCTTTTCTTTTGCTTTAAGGGCAAACTTCTAGGCAAGTGCCCAGACAATCAGTGCTAGGTGCAGGAGCAGTGACCAATTAAAGTTCCTTTATGCCACAGTAATGCTGAGATCTCCTCTATACCTTTGGTAGAGGAGAGCTCACAGCTTTTCAAAAGGCTTGTATTAGGTACTGTAATGGTTTTCCTAATAAATCCTGACATAATGAACCTTAATACAGAAACTGCTGGTAAGAGCATAGTTATATACTGGTGGTTGCATTCAATTAATCTGAACATCAAAAATATTTCCAAATCTTGCCCCAGGTGACCAAGAAAACCAGTGGCATTCTGTCTGTATCAGAAATAGTGCAGTCAGCAGGACCAGGGAGGTGATTATCCCCTGTGCTTGGCACTGATGAGGACTCACCTCGAGTACTGTGTTCAGCTTTGGGCTTCTTACTACAAGAAAGACAGTGAGGCCCTGGAGCATGTCCAGAGACGGGCAATGAAGCTGGTGAAGGGTCTGGAGTTCAAGTCTTATGAAGAGTGGCTGAGGGAACTGGGATTGTCTGGGGCTGAAGAAGAGGAGTATCAGGGGAGACCTTATCACTCTCTACAACTACATGAAAGGAGGTTGTAGCGATGTGGAGGTCGGCCACTTCTCCTGGGTAACAGCGATAGAACAAGAGAGAATGGTCTTAAGTTGCATCAGGGTAGGTTCAGGTTGGATATTAGAAAATATTTCTTCTCAGAAAGGTTGGTGAGGCATTGGAACAGGCTGCCCAGGGAGGTGATGGAGTCACCATCTTTTCCTTCAAGAAAAGAGTAGATATGGTACCATGGTCTAGAGAATTCACAGGCGTGAGTTAATGGTTGGACTGGACGATCTTACTGGTCTTTGCAACCTCAGCGATTCTATGATAATCTCTTTTTACTATACTGTCCGGACAGGTAAGCAGGAGCCTAGAGACAAAATTTCTTTCAACTATCTGACACTGTGAAACAGTGGATGTGTAGAGGGGTTTTGCCCTCTTACATTTTGGAGGGGAATAGAACTGAACAAGATTGATCAGGGAGACAGGTGGCAACATGGGACTGATTAGGAAAGAGATTAAGTGTATCAAATGCAATTGGTCTGGGCACAAGTTCTTGCACTCGAAGCATGCACTGCAAGCATGTCATTAATTACTGATGAAATTCACTTGATGTTGCACTTGTGCCTGGTGCCAACCTCTGGTCAAGAGTGACATCATTTTTTCTGTGATCAACATCAAAGAAAGGGAAGAGAGGCCTAGGAACCCATGTGAATCTGAATGGAAGCAAGCAAAAATGTGTCATCAACTCTGTGGATGGCATGAGGAGGAAAAAACTTTTATTGCCACTTGTTTTGGGAGGATCTGTGCAGCTTTGCTCATGGCTCTGCATGAGTAATGTGGTTGTCCTGTGTCTCCGACAGTGGAAAAAGAATAATTATACTGCACTGTCACGTATTTCCTCCCTCTTCAGTGAGTGAGCTGAAAAGCAACATGAATTTATCCAACTCCAACTGTATTTTTGTCATTCTTTCATTGCAGAGCTGCTGTTTGCATCAGCTTCCTGTTTCATGACAGGCCATTGATGGGGGCATTCTCTGTTTTTCATTTTGTTCCTTACAGATGCAAAACTTGGGGAGTCTTCACAAGCAATCTGGAGGAATGAGTCTGCGGTAGAAAGGACAGTGCCTGTGAAATTATTACTTAAAACAGAGTCCAGAGTCTCAGGATGTTATCCTTGAGTGACCTGGGAAGGAGTGAACTCCTTCATAGCTGAAGAGCATGTGACGTTGACTGTTGTCAGGAAACTTGCAGCTGCAGGATAATGGCCTGAAACTTTTTAATGGGGAAGCTTCTTTTCTGTTGGCATACTTCTTTACTTTTAACTCAAAAGTCTCTGTAATATTCTGTGTTTTTAGCACTTTGGCTTTCTGGTTTCATACTGCAAAACACATGAAAAATCTCCAGATCTCACCAGTGCCTCCAAAGGATGCGTGTTGCCTCACAGACATTTTTTTCCTCTTTTATTTCTTTTTTTCCAACACATAAAGCTATAAACAAGCAATGAAGAAATCCATCCTTTAAAAATAGCTGGTGACGCTCAGGGCACATGTTTTGCTACTCATGCAGAAAAGGCGAGCATCTGCTTTGAAGAGAAGGCTTCAATGGCTCCAGCAGCAATTTATAATCATGAAGCTGTCAGCTTGCACCTGCACTGAAAGCAGCAAAGGAGAAGGGGAAGAGCATGTCTCTTATTTTAAACTCAGGGTTTTTCAGTAGAAATCATTCTGCTGGCCCCCCCACAATCTTAAAAGGCCCAGTTTTAAAACTGTGGTGACTATGCTGAGATGCAGTAGCTAATATGTGTTCTTCTGCCATTATCTTGGACTGATCTTGAGAGTGGCTGGGGTGTAGGATAGGAATACAATTTACTAGTAAAGACTAATTTTTCTGTGGTGCCCTAGTCCTTCTAGCCTCAAAAAACGTGGCTCAAATCTGTAGGAGGGAGGAAGCAAACTATCTCCTTGTCTCCTCCTACCTCCTTCTGCACCTTTCTTCTTCTGCCTGTCCCCGTATTTGTGCCTGTATCCAAGCCCCAGTGTCTGTGCCAACAGGAAGAGGATGTGAAGGTGGATTTCAATCTCCAATAACTTTCAATTGGATAGGTTTCCTGGTGAAGAAGAAAATGAGCCGAAAGTTTTAAACTATGGGAGAAAAGACTTAGCAGCATAGCAGTGACTGGGGGTGGGTTTTTGCTTCTGAGAAGATCTAAGCTGAAAAACCAAACTGAGGTCTGCTGCAGGAGCAATCCTTTGGTTTGGAATCAATCTTGAGCTGAACGTTAATGGTAAGGCTATCAAGAAAGAATTTCATATTCTGTCAGATATTCAGAGAGGATTTAAATAGGTTATCTTAGATTGATACAAATAATTAAAAACTCATTTGATACTTAGAATGAAACTACTGTAAGATATTGACTTCTGAAATACCAAAATGACTATGTGAGTGGGACTCAACATTTTGTTATAGTATGGACAACAAACTATACATTCTATATAAAGACATGTAAATTACTTAAGAAGTAGTTTTAACAGTATCTAGATGCTTTAACTTGTATGAAAATAATTCAAATCAATGACAAGCTCAATGAAATGGTCCAAGGTAGTCCAAGTCCAAGTCTAGTTTCAGAATGATTTACTCTTGCTGAAAACATATTCCAGCAAAGCAAGCCTATTTTGACAAGGTGGCATTTGCAAATGAAAAAATACTCATATTCCTTTCCACTTCATCTTTTCTGGTTATTGACCTGTTCATTTTTCTTATAAAATTGCAGATTCCTCTGTAAGGAGACTATTTTTCCCTTCAGTTCATTGGAAACAAGTAAGTTGCATTTCAATTTCTCTAGTAAAAAGCTTAAGCTAGTCTCTTTAATCATGCATCTCAGAAAATGTGACTGTTGTCAGAAGAGATTTCAAGCAAGAGATATTGCCCATGGAAGAAAATGTAGTTGTGTGCCAGGAACACAGAGATAGATTCCCAAAGGGGAAAAAAAAATAGTGAAAGACAGAGCTAGTCTTGCAGAAGCACCGTTATGCTTTGGCCTGGGAAGTGAAACACACGACATACTATTTCCTCTGTTAACTAAGAGGGGCAAGGATTAACCAGCCCTTGAAAAGGTAATAATTTAAGCAAGTGGAATGCCAGCAATGCTCACTTTCAGGGGAAAGTTTATAGTGCTTATATCCTGTCTGCTTTACTTTAATAAAATGTAAAATACTTTCAAATAAACTAATGGACTAAGGATACATATCCTCTGGCACTTTTCCCCCTATGTTCACATCCTGATTGCTGTAGAATTCAGTATTTTTCAAGTGCAAGTTCAGTGTTTGCTCTGTCATATTTGGCTTTTGGGGGGCTGGATTTAGCACTCAATCAGGGCAGAAGCATTGGTTCTCCAGAAAGGAATGACAGTGAGATTGGGAAGGTTCAGACTGTATCCCACAAGCTTGTTTTGCTATAGCTATATCTCTTCACAAAGTTCTTGTTGTTCTTCATCAGAGAACACTATAAGCACGTACACAACAATCCAACACAAAAGCAACATGTTCACTGTTGTGACCTTTGTCAAAGATAGTAATGGAAGTTATGACTGGTCAACCCTACAGTTAATGACTGGTAGTCACGGTTCAGCCCTTTAGATTGTTTATTTACCAATCTTATTTATTATGTTTGTGCACAAAATATATAAAGATGCCTTTCTGATAGCTTTTGGGAAGGCCTTCAACAAGAACAGGATCCTGCAGAAATGGAAAGCAGCACTAGTGATGGTAATTATTAATGAGGGCTGCCTATCCTTGGTGAAAAGAACTTTATTTTAGAAAGCCTCCACATTGTCAGATTTAGAACAGCTTTCAGTGATTTAGGAGAAAAGGAGTATGTACTGCATGTTGGAGAGAGTCTCCAAAAGGCCTTTGTGGGTCATCAGCTGCTCACAGGAAGCCTCGGTAACTGGCTCAGCTTTACTCCAGAGTCAGTTTAGTTTTAAAACCATAGAAACCTGAAGTCCAGAGTTGGAACCTAAGTGTTTTAGCATTTTGCTGTTGTGTAGTGGGGTAATGTTGATGTTTTTTTCTTCTTCTCTTTTTGTTTTGCATAACTTTGTTAAAATGCTCTAAACCATGTGAATCAGCATTGAAGAAGAGAGAATGACTATGACTTTCATGAGGGCCAGGCTTATCCCTTGGCTGCTGAGAAAAGCAGCTGATTCAGTACTCCTGTTAGATGCACTTCCACTAGGCTTTCATGCATTTGTTCTGTGCCTTAGTCTTTTTGAGCTTTTCCTCTGCGAAAGTGATGGCCATCCAGATTTCCAGCATCTCACTACAACGTCAAGCATCCTAAGGGTCCCTTCTGGAGACTTTGTCTTCTGCACAGCACCAGAATAGATAGGCAGCACGTCCACATTGCTAGAGCTCGCTAGCTGCTGATGACAATAGAGAAAGGATGAGTTCTAAGCTAGTATCTCCACATTCATCTACTTTGGAGACTGTGCAGGATCCCATTGCAGCAAAGCAAAATATCCTGTGGGCAAAAGAAAAGATGAGAAAGTTAATGTGTTCTCCCCCCCTCTGTCCAGTTGTCCATGTTATGGGCATATGATTTTTATTTAAAAGAAATGGGGAGGCGTGAATCTCTACTGGTATCCTGCAGGCCTTATCATTTTTGTAAGGAGAAAAACCAGAACAGCTTTGAAAGGTAACAGTTGTGTTTATTTCATTCTCTTCAGATAGCTGCTAAATCTCCATGTACAGTGAGGACAGTCCCTGGCTTTCATCTGGCTGTTTTGATGAATTAGCCAAGTCATTGGCATATGCTGGCTGTGGGGTGTATGTTAAGACTCTTCCCCTGCCCTGAGCTCTTTACTGTTGTGCTTTGTTCCCCAGGTGTTCCGCACCCTAAATTGCAGGGCTTTTTTGTACATCTCTCCTCTCATGTCTGCACCTCTTGACATCTATATCCTGTGCTGGGTTTTAATAGCATTTGTGACTTCAAGTAAAGAGTATCCCTGCCCTGCCCTCCTTTATCGTTTTTCCTGACCTGAACAGTCCTGGGACTTCTAGTCCAGATGTAAAGGTTGTAGGTTGCACTAAAAGAGATTAAGGGAAGAGAGGCCAAGGGTATATGTGAGTTCTTTCTTCTTCTGTGACAATCTGAAATAAGATGAAGAGGATGGCTGCTTGTTGGATGTCTTCAGATAAATGGCTTAGGGCTGTTCTTGCAGCAGGCTGAGAAGAGAAATAAGAAGGAAGTCCCTGGGAAAGTCACAAATTTACAAGAAGATGACGTAGTTCACAAAAGGCCATCTAGCCAGTTAGAGAGGAAACTGAGATGAGCTCCACATCTGATGAAGATAGGAGAATCTGCCTGTGTTCAACAAGAACAAGGTTGCCCCTTTTGTTTTGCTATTAGAAGAGCAAGACAGCAGGCAGCATGTGGGCATGCCTGTCTTTTATCATAGATAAGCCCATGCCATGAAAATGGAGAATCTTGGGCCTTTGTTGTGGTGGGAAAGATTTTTTTCTGGCGTAAGACTGATACTTTCTGTGTTGGTAGTGATTTAGGCCAGGTAATGCCCAGCTCAGTCCTTGCCAGCTAGCTGTGTGTCTGTTGCTGCAGATGGGTACATAGGGTACGCATCACTTGCCATTTAAAAATATATTATCCAGAGAAGCCAAAATATAACTAACAAGAAAAAAATGCTCTGCACAATAAAACAGAATGCCATAAAAGTGTCAGCGCTTCCAAACCTTTCCCTGGTGGGTCACAGCAGAAATATCCATCGCTCCTCTGGGACACGTCTCCTGCCATCTGCTTCTCATTTATTTTCCCCCTTGTGCCACCCCTTGGACGGATTCTGGAAAGAAGAGCTTGGCACCCATTGCCAGGAGATTTGCATCCCATGTTTTGATTTGAAGGGTTCCCTCCCTTCAAGTTGGCATTATCCAGTGACCCAAGTTAAAAAAGGAAAACAAAGGGATACACCCAATTCTGCTGCAACTCCCAAATTGATTTCTGAGATTCAGGTGAAAGGCAAGCCAGTGTTTTTCCACTTGATGGCTAAGAAGAGTTTATCTCTGGGACTGAGCGGGAAATGTTTGTCTCTGTGGCTCATTTGTTTCAAAGCTGGCTTGGCCTGGCTGCATGCTGGAGCTCGAAGCGGTTTTAGCACTTGTGAAGGTGACCTGTTGCCTCAAGGCAGCTCTTGAAGCATGAAGGCTATTTCCAGACTCTTAGGTCAGCCCAGGGCTGTGGCTTGCAACCATCCAATGTCCTGATGTGTCTCTTGTGCCAGTGTGGTGGTTCACTCGCTGCCTCAAACCAATCTGTTTCGTCAAGTGGCACGAGAGAAATTCACGGGTACAACCCTGAATCCCACCCCAGGATGGAAAGGGTTTGAGTGAGAGTGCCTTCGGCAGACCTGAGCCCCATGCTCTGGGAAAGCCAAGAGAACTTACAGCACTTGCGTGTCCCCATCTGCTCTGCTTCTGTCTCTTCTGCTGACAGAACTGTCAGGCATCCCTTCCTGGGCCTTCAGCTGATCACAGGTGATTTCCTCCAGAAGGAGTCAGCCCAAGTAACACAAGATTTTCACCCACTCTGTCCTGTCACTCTTCCTGCCCCAGAACAGACAAGTGTTGTCTTACAATTGGATTCTGCCTTTGCAATTTGCCATCCCTTTTTACAAGAGGCAAAGCAGTGGCAAACTCAGCCTGTAGTTGTGTGTTTGTGTGTCACAGAAAGGCTTGGTAAATCCCAGCACTGTGTGTAATTACACAAGGTTTTCCTGCATTGCTGCCCATGCAACATTTCTGATTAGAGAAATGACAAAGGTGTACTCAAAATACAGTCAATATAATCAGATTTTCGATCAGTCCTACACAGTTTATCCATGCATCTGCAAGGGAGGGGGATTTAACTTCTGCATGTCTGCAGTTCAGTCCTTGTTACCTATTGGTAATGGCTTTTAGGATGATGCTTCTCATTAGGTGTGATATTTGTGTAGCCTTGATTTGCTTCATTCTTTGTCTTTTGGAGGCATGATAGTGTTATTTATCCCTGGGATTTAGATCAGCATGGAGCTCAGCAGCCTCGCCTGTGGAGTCAGCTCCCACTGTCCTGGCAGCCAGGCAGCCATCCTCACTCCTTGCACATAAGCCAGCAGCTTCCAGCAGGAAGATGGAAGGGAATGGAGACAAAAGTCTGCCCAAAGCGAGGAGGAAAGAACACAAAGGCAGAAAGGGGAGGGAGCAGATGCTGTCCATGTGCATTTGCCGGTTCCTCTCAGGCATGCTGTGTTGAGCCCTCACAGCACATGCTGCGTTGCTGCTCACGGGCAGCTCGGAGGGAGATGAGCTCTCTTACACATACCCTCCATTTTGGCCTTCCCAGAAGCTGGAGTTTGGTCTCCAGCAGATGTCAGCAGGCCAGGCTGGCAAAATGCATCTCTCCCTCTGGTGAAGAAGAACTAAGTGTTGCTTACTGATCCCAGAAGGTCTGGATTACAGAGAGCTGCCTTGCAGGAGAATTAATTCTAACATCTGACAAGTGGTTAATTAAGTCCTTGTACCTTATTATTGATCTCTGCCATGAATATAAGTGAGTTATGTGGCTGAGATAGTGGTTTTAATAGGCACCGAGAAGCAGGGGTGGTATTTAACACAGCCAACAGATGTATTTTACAGCTAGCTGGAAGTTGCAGCTTCCTCTCCTGCCTGTGCAACAAGCAAGAATCGCTTCCTGTACCTGCCTCAAGACAGGGAAACTTATCAGAGATGCTTCCAGCACTGCTAAGTGCAAGCTGCAGTTCTGCGCCATTGACAGTTAGCAAACGGCCTGAAACGTTTTGCTCAGCCCTGATGTAAATGATCCCCCCACTCTCTCTCTCTCTGAGACTTTCATTTTAGAGCTGGGGAAAAATGCACTGAAGGAAGAGAATTCTTGGCAAGATCCACAACTGGCTGCCAACCAGAACTCGGGCTGCAGCAAGGCGACCAGTTTGAAACCAGACTGTCCCGCATGGAGGACGGCACTTGGCAAACCCACTGGGATTTCATTCAAATGGCCAGGGAGGGCAGGCTCACCAGATGATGCCTATTAGCATAGCTCAGCATCACCCCTCTTTGCGAGTGCCAGGAAATCTGTCCTTTATTGTCTAAGCAACCGAATACACACACACACACACACAATAGGTCTCTGGGAGGACTTGTGCTGATGACAGGGTTGAATGCTTGATGCAAAAGCTTTTGTGCCCAGTGGACTTCTTCGGTCTCTCCTGAGATACTTATTTACATGTTTGTTTGTTTGCTTTTATGAAAAAGCTTTAGAGTTTCTTACCTTGAGCACACACAGGTGATGATGTCAGCCCACACTCACATCACACTTTTGTGTGAGTCTGCTCCCTTTTGCAAACAAGCTATTTCCAGGCCTGAGTCACCTGCCTTCAGTTTGCATACCACGGTACACAACGTCCGGACAAATATTTGGACCTGTGTGCTAAATGCACAGGTCCCAGTATCCCTTTTGTGCTCAGCAGTCAGGCTATATTTTCTATTATGCTGCTTAAATCCTTCTTCTCAATGCTCAGATTATGGATTAAACAATAGCAAATGTATGTAATAATTCAGCAGAAAAACTGCTAATTGTATTAAACCATTGATGACGCAAATAGCTTTCAGGCATGGAACCAGGGGTGGCTGGCAGAAATGGCTTTGTGGGTTAGGGTCTGTAACTGAGACTTAGGGGTTTCTCTCGAGAGGGAAGTGCGGAAATGCTGGGAATTTCAATGAGACTTGCAGGTGAGGAATTACTTTTCATTGCAAAGTCCCTGGGGACAGCCACAGCGTACAGAGGTCATGAGTAAAACACAGACTTAGCCCTCAAAAATCATGACTCTGTTCCTAACTCTTCCTATGACTATGTGCACTTGGGATAATCGTGCACGTGTCCCTTCTGGCCTCAGTTTTCCCATATGGGAAATCAGGATCCTGTTTGTCACCCCTCCCTTACACCCTAATATCTACCCATGGCAAGTGTTATAGCATAAGTTAGTAGCAGGAATATTTTTGCTCCCAAGTGATGTATGCAACTCAAATATTTACAAACGTTCAAAAGTCAAATATTTGAAAATTGCAAGACATATTTTTCCATGAATACTTTGCAGACATCTGAAAGAAAAAAAAAACAAAAATGGACATATGCTGTCTACTTTTGCTGAACATCATGCAAACATTAGAGTAATTGCAGTGTTAATTGCCTGTCTGAAAGCTTTAATGACCTTCAAAACCAGATGCGATCACCCGGAGTTATTCTTGGTTTTGTGTACTCTCACCTTCACAATTATCAAAATGGTGCAAAAAGTCGGTTTACAGAGATTTTATGAAAGAGAAAAATCTTTTCCTGACACGAGCTTAAAGCTGGTACTGAAAATCTGTTCAGGCTTTACTTTTCCTGTTGCCTCCTTCTCTGCACCATTTTTCCTTGTGCAACAAGATTATATGTTGTTATCATTCGAAATTCTGACAGCAAATTGTCTCTGAAAAATGGACATTCTAGACATTGGCTATCCATTGAAGCCAAAGGAAAGAACCCAGATAAAGTTTATACTCTTTTTTTTCTTTTCTTTTCTTTTCTTTTTTTTTTTTTTTTTTGAGTCTTGGTGGCAGTGGTGTGCTATTATAACCTGCCCCAAAGGTCTTAAAGGAGAATGAGCAGTAAAACAGCAGGCTCTGAGATTTTGACTGAGCAGTTTCAGTGTCTGCCTGGGGTTACAGCATGCCCCTTGCCCAAGCTCCAAGCCACTGCGGTTACTAACTGGAGGAAGAGAGGGGGAATGAGGAAACTGTGAGGGTTAACTTCTAGGGGACTGGAAGGGAAAAGAGAAAAAAAGAATCTTTTGCTTAGTGGGTAAAATCAGAGCATTTCTTCTTCCTCTCCTCCCTCCTCCCCAGTCAGGACAAAATAAATACTGTAATTTCTAATGAAATCAGGAAGGGGGTAATAGTTCCTGGAAGAGGAAGAGAGAGACTGCTAGGAGATCCCTGCCAATGGTGTTCAGTTACTACAGAGAGAGCACTGAGCAGCCCCAGGAAAGCACTTTGTGGGATGGATTCCTTTGGCTAACTCTGATTGAATTTTGCTTTTTCATCAGGCAACAAATTTTTTCACTTTCCTGCATTGGAGTGTGTTCCTATGGTGTGTTTTAAAGCGAGGCTGTTGCAAACAGCCTCATTCTGTCCTCTCTTGCACGCCTGTAAAATGAAATGCCATCCCATCCCTTTTTCTCTTCCCGCTGAGGTGCTCTGGGGGGTATATTGCCAGGAATCAGCCGTGCTTCCTCAGAAATGTTAATGATACCAATCAAAGCCTTGTTTGCAGGCCCCACACTGAGCCCTGGAAATTCTGGGAGTCAAATAATAGGGAAGCCACCGCTAAAGATCAGAGGGAGCATCTGGGAGGGACTGCCGTGAGGACAGCAGGATGATCTAGTATCTCTTTGTAGTCTGCAAATGCTGTGACTCCCAGCACTTCTAGTAAGTGATGCTGGAGCATTTCACCCAGTCAGCAAACCCTGCTGACATCCGCACATTGCTGCCCACTAGCAGCCGGGCTGCTATATTTCTTCTCCAGTTTAGCTGCCAGGACCTGAAGCATGGTGAAAAAAAGTTAAGATTCTAATCTCCATTGTTTCACTGCAGGGTTATTTATCACAGTGGCTAGTCTGAATTCATATAGCACCTGGGGGAATGATAACCATTCTGTGTCAGATGTTGTAGAAATGCCAAAGGAAGAAGACAGACCACATCTCAGGGAGTTCATGATTGAAGTAGAAGGAAAAGGTTAAGATATTCTATGGATAGATGGGGAGTAAGCACAAACCAGGGAACTACATGTTGGATATTGCTCAACATCGTACTCAGCAGGATGTGATGTTCACAGAGATATAATAAAAGCCATTGGGAGAGCTAAAAGTGGAGTCTGGATACCCTCACTCCTCTTTTAGCTTTGACTCCAAAGTGAATTTCCTCCCTTTCTTACATCCTGGGATTTCTTTTAACTGCAGTGTTCAGATTCTCTGAATCTTTGAAGATTCTCATTTTCAGTCCAACTGGAGCCATTTCTCTAGGTCAGCCTCTGTGGAGTTTTCCTGGCTCATCCCGTTGACTCCTATTTGGACAAAACATCTATTTCCAAACCTTCACAAATCATTCTCAGGTGCATGAAAACACAGAAAGGTCACCTGCCACTGTCCTCAGCTTGGTTCTTTATGGTTCTTTCTGGTAGCCACAGGTGTAAGAGGGGAACCCTCTCTTCTGGATCAGAAGAACATGCTGCAAGATGGAGGCAACTCCTAGGGCAGCAGAATGATGACTTATTTTGAAAAGGAGGTGTGAAGATGAGAAAGAGCAAATGAAATGTGCTGTTGGCAGATCTGTGCACTGTGGACAAGCAGTGTTTGAGCCCTGAGCTAACGTGGCACTATCCGGTGAGGCACAGACTGGAGTACTGGGGGATTTTGCAAGTCCTGGGGTAAGGCAGTGTGCCAAGTTGAGCGGGGAAGGCAAGAAGAGAAGAGAGAAGGCTTAACTCCAACGTGCATGTGCAGTGCACCCACATACCCTATTACGGACCTGAGCTTTGGGAAGGATTAAAGGCACACGCCGGTTCCATTAACTGAAGTAGAGAAGAGGGAGGTGTATGTACAGGAGCAGAGAAGTGGGGGAGAGCAGAAATAATGCAGTGCATTAATGAGATAAGAACTAGACAAGGACAAATAATGTATCATTACACCCCAGAGACAAAAGGGCAGCATTTGAAGGGCTGAGGCTTGCACTCTAATCATCTTGACTTTGTAATGTTATACAAGTAGGGGCACATTCTGTGGCTTGGGAGGCTTTGCTGAGTAAAACCCTGCAAGCCACAGAAAAATGCTTAAGCAGCCTTTTAAAGCCTGGCAATGTTCCAGCCCTCTTCCCTTCATCATGCCCCCCTTCTCTTACCCACCTTCCCCTACCCCCACCCCACCACCATAACCCATCCAGAGAAGCAGGAAAATCCTTGAGACAGGCGATCTTTATTGGTGACAATGTAAAAAGCTTTAAAAGACAATGGGAGGATTAAAGGATTAGGGCCAGTGGCTGCATTCTTGTAAGTGATCAGGGTGGCAACAAAATATTTAAGCTCCTGCATGGCCAAAGACTTTGGGTTCAGTGAGGAAAGAGGGGGTGGCTGGGAGGGAATGGCTTCTGACCACAGGGTTTGATTTATTTCTCAGTGCAGTGGGGCTCAACCCCTGCACACTGTCCTCTAGGTCCTGGCAGAGGTGGGGAGAGGACAAAGGAAAGAGCCAGGCTGTGTCGAGATGCATACTGATGGGCTGTGACCTTGGCACCCAAAGGCCATCTTGCAGCAACCCTCACTCCCAAATGTCACCCTACTGCTCCTGATGTCAGCATGCAGCTCTCGCTGCTGCTGCTATTTCAGGAGGTGGCAGCCCCCTCCAGATTTGTCTGGAGCCACCAGCTTGTAATTTGAAACAGCAAAATCCCTTTTGGTTGAACTTCCCCCTAAAGGATAAGGCAGGCCTGTTCTCTCTCAGCTGCACAGTCACTCAGCACTTCCCGGCTCCTATCTGCAGTGCCCCAGCTCTCAGCTTCTTAGGATAAGTGCAGCACAGACATCTCCTGACTGTACCAGCCACTCATCCCTGCGCTGATGTCAGTTACAGCTCGCTTAAATCATGGGTCTGATGTATACCGCCCTTGCACTGGCAGCGGTGATGAGAGAGGGAAGGGCTGCCAATGGGGAAACAAAGTTTTGATGACATGAGGTGGAGCTGTGCCCACTCAGGAAAAAAAAAAAAAAAAAGAAAAAATACCTCCAGGAATATGCCAGACTGGTTGGGATATGAGCAGATCTGGGAAAGAACAGATACCGGAAGTCCTAATGGGGTTCTTCCAGCCTGACTCCAATGTTGAGTGAGTCCAACTGGATTAAAACCACTTTGAATGGTGGTCATTCCAGATGAGTTTCCCAATGGTTCCTGCTAGCAATCCCGCTGCAAGCCAGGACTGTTGTAGCTAGCAGGAGTTTCACATGTCTGTGTGCATGTATTTCCTTAAAGGCTACTGCTGTTGATGCTCTAGGAATTCTCTTGTAAAATTGTTCAGGAGAGAAAAATAGGAGCCACCGCTTTGCTATGGGATTGTGAATGAAGTGTACTTATGGTGACCAGGTTTCAGGTATCCAGAGACTGGACTGTAGATGCACAAAGTCTCTGGATTATTTTCCGAATGGTAAAACAAGCTCTTAAACACTCCACAAACAGGAAAGAGGAAAGAAAGACAAGGAGAATCAGACTTGCTCCATGTAACTAAGAGTTTCACCAGAATAAGTAATTTCGGAAAACATCTGTGTATCTTTGGTCAGGAGAAGAGTAGGAGCTGAATTAATTACAAACTTCATTTTACCTGGTTTCAAACCCAGTGCCTTTTTCAAGGGCCTGTTTTTGCCTACTTAAAATTTTTGTTTCTCTTCTTTGTCGAAGCAAGAAGGGGCTCTTTTCAGCTTTTCTGCAGTGGTTTACTGAAAATTATCAAACTTGCTCTGTCTTTCATGGTATGGTCAATTCTGAGTGCTTGATCTGTGTATGAACCTGTTGTACCAAACTTCAGGCTCACATTGGTTATACTTTTTCATTCATGACTTGGTGCACCTTGAAGTTTGTCTCCTTTCGTCCTTCTTTTCCTTCCTCTCTCCCTCTCTATTCTCTTGCCATCAGTTGAGTTAAGAGAACATATTTCTGTTGTCTATTCTCTATTCTTATACTCATGATTATGTTCATAAGTGCTGGCACGCTTTCCAGTTATGTATTAAACACTGCAAAGAGCAGAGGAAATGGGAGTAGTGGAACATCATAGCTGGGGAAGGTTTAAATAAATATGCATGCATTTCCTCCTGTTTACACTGCAGGAGGCAAGAAGGAAATCACTTGACGTGTAAACGGACCTGAAGGTGGTGAGGTTTGGGATGGTTCTCCTGTCTTGTGAGGATTTGTTTCAAAGTGTTGGACCCACTCCCGGAAAAAGTTCTGTGTCTCTTCCACATGAAAGTTATCCTTATGGTAGAAAGCTCTGTGGTTCCAGGGGAACAAAGTTGTCAGACATCTTTCATCTTTTGCTAGTAGTGTTGCCATGGATGTGATGGCAAAAGGAGATCATTGAGACTAGATCTGTCCGGAGAAGGGGAGATTTTCCAGCTATAACTACTTCCTGATGCTACATGTCTGGCTTCTTGGCCCTGATCCTCCAGAGAGACTTACAAAATACCCTAGAAATCTTTGCTGGAAAGTTAAAGTCCATAATTCTACTGTATACCTAAAGTCATAACTCAGAGGAGTTTCTTGGTGTGTCACATAATACACATATCTATAATTATAATTTAATCTGCACCCTGCCAATGATAAGACTTCAATATCTCATAGGCAATAATTTTGTGCTGGGGGACAAAGACCAGCGCCAACCTAATCAACTTTCCTGTTGCAAACTTCGTCTTTTCTTCAGCAACTTTTCCCTCAAAGTATTTAAATATTGCAATGATTTTAAAGTTAGGGCAACTGTGCATGCCTTGAAACCTGTAGCTTCTATTTTACATCAAGATAAGGACTTCTTATGATGGCAGTATATAGATTGTTTCCAGATAGATTATCAACTGTAACATTAACAGATTGCTTCTATCTCTGAAAAAAACTTTGTCTCTTTTACGTATTAAGCAGACATTTATGTAGGCTTTAGCAATATTATGAGCTTATTTTTATAAGCTGGAAAAACAGTGGTTATCTCTATGTTTTGGCTAGGTGTTCCTGCATAATAGAACAGAATTTAGTTCGATATTGCTACAAAAAAAAAAATCTTAACAGAGACATTAATGTGTTATCTACCCCCAAATTAAGCTCAGTCAGATGTGGTCCTGTAGCAACAACAGTAATGGTGCAGGACTTTTCAGACTTGCCTTGATCACTTCCCTGTCTTTCTCTTGTTATGCTTGGGATGAAATTCTTTTCTTTGAAACTTCAAATAAGATGAAGACTTTGTATCCTGGCACGCTGCTTTGCTGCAATCTATCTGGTACATGGTGCAGGAATGAATAACTAACACTGGATTTTTCTGTTTTCCTCCCATAAGGAGCTTGTGTCTCCTGGATAATTATCCATAGTTGAAACCATTACTCATGTCTGCTGCTATATGAAATATACAACTTGTATGTCCAAGATTTTTCACTGGTCAATACAGAGTTGAACTGCAGAAAACCAGCATGGATGCTGCAAACAACAGTTATTTCCTGTCTCCTGCCTTCACGTTGGCCTCAAACTACTTTCAGCTTCAACAAACTGTTCTTAAACTTTGGGATGGATAAATCCATGTGCTAGTTCTGAGATATTCAAATGATGGGTTCAGATCTAGACTCAGACTGAGCAAATTTAGATTAAATGCTTGCAAATTTTGTTTAAAAGCTTTGTTTAAGAACATTGAGAAAATATTCATGAAAAAGAAGAATGCCAATATTCTCAATGCCTTTTCTTCACTAGTAATAAAGCATGACAGAAGAGAACTGTAAATTAGCTTTTGTGGCATTAGGAGCTGAGAATGTCTTCATTTTTGATGCACAAGCTGAGCATATTGGGTCTGGAAACGACTAAGAAAGAATAAATCAAAAGTCACCCAGTGACTTTTTTTGGGGATAGTCATTATTTTGATGGCAGCCATAACCACACTTCAAAGTCTGTTTGCTTCAATCCATTTGGAAATTTAAGAACAAACATATCAAAGGGGGAGGAGGGCAGGGGAATCTTTTCGGTAAGTGACTCACTTCAGGCAAGATGATTTATCTTGTGAAGAGCTGTATGACACAAACAGCGAGGGATCAACAGTGAGATACTGTATGTGAAGTGTTTCCATATTTTCTTAGGCTACTAAGTAGCTATGTACTGGGATCATTCTGTTAACCAGTAGTAGGCAGCAGGGTGAAAATGTGTTGCTATTTTTTAATGGTATTTGAGAAATTGGACATGCTGGTGACTGAGGAATGATTGTTGCATCAGCTCCCTTTGAAAAGGTTAGTCTTGCTATTCTGAAGTACTTTATTTTAAGGATCTTTTTTTTTTTTTTTGATCCAGCTCAGTGCCAGAGGACCTGATGCTGTGCATGGAAATACAACACTATGTATAGTACATCACCACAGATATGTCCCACACTTTCCTTTCTAAGGTCATGCAGCCCTGGCACACATAAAGTCATGGTAGTTGGAGAAGGAAAAGAACCTAATTAGCTCATCTATCTCCTTTGAAGGCTAACTCCTTGCCAAATATTTTTTAGGAATTTAGTCCAATATAACTGAAACGTTCCAAACATTTAAGTTCTCTCCTTATCTCTTGGGAGACCACTTAAAGGTCAAATCCATATCAAGAAGCACTCTGATAATGTTTAAGCCACAAATTCCACTTAACTTCACCTTTTCACTAGGAGGTCTGCTCCCCTGGGCTACCCTAAGTAATTCCTTTCCTTCCTTGACCCTTTCATGCCTTTCGCAAGATTAGTGTAGTGTTATTTATAAACTCTTCAAGGCAGAGACTGGATTTTCATTTGTCTTGGTGTAGCAGAAAAAAGAAAGTTGAGATTCTTATTACAAATTGCTAGAATTAATATATCCAGCTGACCAATAATTATTTTTTTTCCTCCAATAAACTTTTTTTCTTGTTGTTGAACATTCTAAGTTAAGCTAATGTAGAATCCAGAAGTAATCGCTAAGTGAGCCAATGGAAAGTCACAAGATTACAACTTCCCAACTGCTGGCTGTAGACCCTTGTTAACATTCATCATTCCATCTGACCTGCCACGAGCCATCTTTTCAAGCAGGAATCCTATATATCTCATGGATGATCTAACAGTCTCTTGGTGACAGTCTGGGAACTAGCTTTCACCTAGAGGGTTATTATCTGCTCAGCTCCATCACAAGGTCTTGCTTAAACCTGCAGTGTCCCACTTGACATAATACTCCTGTCTAACTTTTCATCCACTTTCTGTGATTTACCTTCTTGATGCAGTTGCCAGCTGTAGCTGGAAGTACTCTGAAGCAGTTTCTTGCCCATTCGTAGGCAGTATTTAAAATGGAGCAGATCATGGCACTCAGCCTGACAGTTATTCTTTCTCTTGATGCCAGCATACTCCTAAACTGACTGTGGCTCCAGGCATTGTGACCATATGGAGGAAGCTGGTGTGGGTCACTGCTTCTTAGAGAAGCAAAGTACAAGATCGGTACAATCAACATTTGCCAAATCTCTGCAGAATGGATACACTCCAGGAACTGAACCTCTCTTCCTCTTCAAGAAAGATCTGAAAAAAAGTCCCACAGGGCAACTAAAAGATTGTCATTACCACCCGTTTGGACAGGAGAAAAGGGGATGAATGGATGGATGGATACAAACCTGTTGACTCTCAGAGGAGGAGCCTGGCATGTGCATGCAGGCTGTGCTTGCAGCTTAAGCCTGCATCGTCTTCCTCCCTTATTTCACTACTACCTTGAACAAAGTCTACTGACAGGATGAACAGCAACATGTGAGAACTCTGAGGAAAAAAATGCATCACATCAGCAGGGTTCCTCACAGACTTAAGGCCTCGTTACCACAAGGGCATCATGATTTCCTTTGTCTAATGTTTATCCTATAAAAGATCCGAAGACAATGGGTACTTCCTTGTGTCATTAGGAGTGTGACTTTCAATCCATAGTCAAGCTTAAAACATCTCCTAGGCAGGTCTGTCAAAATGCTCCAATGTTACCTGAGATCTAGTTCGAGGAAAAGATGGAAGAAGTGTACATTAAGTATGGAATATCATAGAATTCCTTTTGAAGTTTGTTTGTTTATGCATTTAATATATTTACAGAGTTCATGTCTCTAAAGATTATTACTCACTGAGTTGAAGGAGCCATCTTTTTCCTTGCATTTGCTACCTAGATGCTGGAAAGGCCATGGGGTGATTAGATTTCGTATCTGTTTCATCTTATGAATAAGCAAGTCCAAGAGAAGCAATGCCACGTGAAGGTTCAAGCTGAGGTGCCACTGCAGGAAACACTGTCATTACTTTATGCTCAGCAGCTAAGATATTCTTTTAAAAGAAAATTGCTATGAACTAACATCATAGGTGAGCTTGAGACCCAAATTGCATGTGTAGGCTTGTGCTAGGCTCTGTTACAAACACAGAAAGAGGAACTGTTGTAATATAACATGTAAGCATTTTTTTTTTAAGCTTAGGGAAAGCTGCTCAAGGGATTTTCTAAAAAACATTGATTGCTATTGGAATATGTGTACTCATCCAAATGTATGATCTGGGGGAGAAAGAGCTGTTTTTGACAGTGCTGTGGATTCAAAAGTGAAAAAAAGCTTGCAGATTTGTTGAAACATTCCAACATTTTCAAAACTAAAATAAGCTGGGAGGTTTTTTAATTCAAAAATACTTTTTGGTTGAGCTGTTTTTATATGTTTAAAGAAAAACAAGGTTTAAAATTGGAATAGAACCAACTTTGAAATGTTTCAACGGATACAGTGTGAATACTTCTTAAATAATTGGTTTTTTAACATGAAAATTTTGGCTTTATCCTTGTTTAAGTTTGAGGGGGGTGGGGAGAAATAAAAGTCTTGATAGTTTTTGGGAGAGGAGAGAAAGAAAAATCCATATGTACTCTGCTTACCAAACAATGACCGCACATTGCTTAACGAACTGAGCTCAGCACTGGAGATACAGATATTGGATGTTGTATAGAACTTAACCTGTAAATACTTTTTTTTTTTTTAATGCTAAAACAACTTGTGAGAAAAATGGACAATACTGTGTGTAGCGAAGTAGAAATTTTTTACTTGCTTTTGTTCTGATTTTGTTTTATCTGAGCATATAGTGGCCATTTATTTCTTCAGTAACATAGCCATTTGCTGTCATTGTCTGTAAGGGCATTCACATGAGCAACCTGTAAGCAACAGGCAAGGTTTTAAGATGATAATATGTACTTTTTCACCTTCTCCTCTATTATGGCCATTGTTCTTGCCAACTACGTTTCCTCCAAGTTCTGAGTCATAGCACAGCACTCTCCAGATGTCTTCAATGCAAGCCTTTTATTCCAAGTTATTTACATTTAATTTGACAGGCTGTATGGGAACATTTCAGGGAGTCTTGATGACACAATTTGAGATTTACTCAGGCTACTAGAAGAACTCTCCTGTTCCTCTGATAGAGACCCTCAGGATTTTGTACCAGGCTATTCCAGTGCTTCCTAAAGTTTGGAGCACAGTGATTTAATGCACTGACCCTAGGAAGATGGGACAGTGCAGCTGGTCTAGCATAGACAGACAGGAGAGCAATGAAATCTTCTTTATAAGAGGAAGAGTCTACTACCCCAAGCTTTGCTCTAGGAAAAACATCTCTCCCTAGTCTATACAGTGCATCAGCAGGACAAATAAACATGCTTATTTCAGATTCATTATATTAAGAGAATAATCTCTCTGCTTTGGTTTCTCAGAGTCTAACTGAGTGGCTTAGCATATAGGCCTAACCTTTGATCCATTAGTGCATTATGAGATAAAGCTGAGAAACATAAACCGCTTTCAGCCATCCTACCATCAAAGGAGTCTCTTCATCCAGTCTGTCCATTCTTTTTTCTCTTTCACCTTTCCTCACCGAGCTCTTTAGAAACATGTAGACCTAATGTGACAATGTGATATCGCACTGGAGGTCACCAAAGCCTTTAAACACACTATTAGACAGGACTCACTTTGCTTAAAGAGAAATGCATGCCTTGGCTGTTCTAACTTAACTGAGGTTTTCAAGTTAAATCACACAGTACTTACAGGAAACAGGAGTTTATCATTAGCTTCAGCAAGGAAACAAAAGCCTTAATCATGAGGAGAAAAGATATCTGGGCGAGGGAATTGCATGCTAGAAATTGGTGGTTCTGAAAGAGATTGTTAAAGATATACTACCAGCATGTATTTGTTAGGGCCTTTGTCATCAAATAGATCAGGTTCTTAAGGAGACAAATAGATGTCACAAGGAAAAGGGTAAAGTGTATTACTGTGGTAAAATGATACTAGAATACTAAGTCTAGTTTTGGGGTTGAGGTTGGACCTTTCATTAAAAGAAAGAGAAAGTAAATAATAGATTTTATAGCATATGAAACAGGACAATAGGAATCCCCACAGGTTGCAGAAGAACACTCATGAGCAAGTTTTTTCAGCTTGCATTGAAAACGTAGTAGAGGTCAGAACTAAATGGTAGAGACTGCACAGCTATGGTACACTGCCCATGTCAAGTGGTGCAGACAGATGATTGCTTCCACCAATGTTCCCATTCTGTGGGAAACCCATTGTTTCTTAGAAGTTTGTGTAAGATTCTGGCCTACCTGGAGATTTTTATCTTCTAACAGATTTAGAAGTAGGCTGAAATAAATGGAGGAAATATTTAAGAGAGATTTTAATGGAAGCACAGACAGGATTCTGTTGTTGAAGGGTAAAAATTGGTTATTTGCGAAGGAGGTACGAAGGCTACCGTGGCATGGAATCAAAGGAATATCCAGGACTCCACCTAGCTCATCCATTTGCCACGTTACTGCATGGAGAGGAAAATCCCATTCTATGCAAGCAGGGCATCATTTCAGAAGTAGATATTTGTCCTTGAGTGCTACAAGAAACGATAAGCCTCTGAGCTCTCCAAGAGGCAGGTCATTGTTCTGTGTCACTTCTTGTTTTCATTGCAATCCATTGCTTTCCTTCAAACTTGGGCAGATTCTAAATTAATTACATGAACAACAGGAAGAAAAGAGTATTCCTAATTGATGTTTAGCTGATTATCTAACTGGCCTCACATCACTGAAATGAGTGAAACTGTGGCAGTTTGCAGCATCATGGATCCCAGTGCCCATGGGTTTCTGCATCACAAAATACATGGTGACTGTGATAATTAATTCGGATTTTTCAGACTGATCGTGTCCTCCAGTTATTCTCTGAAAACTTTAACTTATGGAAAAGTATAAATACTCTTTCTATATTATTTCTATTTGGTCTGCTTGCATTGAAACTCTTTTTCTCATTTATAACTAAGATGGGTGATAATCCTAAAAGGTGCTAGGACAGCTTTTCTTCCAGTGATAGCAAGCAGCTGAACTGACCCAAGATAGCAGAAAATGAGATAATTTGCCATCCTGGGAACACCATCTGTGAAATTAAATCAAGGAGATCTCATGGCAGGCCCTGCTTTGAGCAGGGTACTGGAATAGAGACCTCCTAAGGTCTCTTGAAGCTCAAATTGTTCTGTGATTCTGTGGTCCTAAAACTGTAAGTACCATGCACTCTTTGTATTTCCTGTGCCCTTTTTTCATTACTCTGTTGCTCTTGCTGCAGCCCACCTTGCTCGGAGACAGATGATGAAAGATTTGCTAAATGTACTTTCTTATTGATGTACAAGGAGTTGCAGAGGAGAAAAAAGCCACTCTGTCATCCTCAAAGCCAGATGCAATCACGATATGAGATATTTGAGCCCAATACTGTGCAGCTACAGGTGTGTAGCCGCTTCCTTGCTAGAGCCCCAGGCTCCCCTAGGGATGGAGCTGAAGGAATACTTTCTAGCCCTTTACATTTCAGAGCTTGTTGCTGCAAGGGTTGATGAATAGCCCTCATTGTGGACGCTCCTTCCCTGCCGTGGCTCCCACCCTTGTCTCAACATTCCCATCTGGATATAAATCTTGCTTTTCCCCATTCCCTTCCCCCATGCTTCTCCTCCCCCTGTAGCCTCCTCCGCTCTCCTCACCTCCCCTCTGCCTGCCCTCTGTGGAAAGCTGATAAATAAATCATACCTGCCTAGCTGACCAGGGTGATAGTCACCCAATCCATAACCACTACACAGTTTCCTTTGCCAAATGTTGGAAAATGAAAAACACACTGTCCTTTTGAACAGATCAGCATCTGTGTACATACAGAACTGTTATTGTGGGACTATCAGCATATCTGTGTTAGGGTCTATCATTTTCCTCCATGTACTGACCCAGGGAAAACCTTTCATTGAGCATGACTTACAATTCACTGAGGGACCCACTGTTGACTCAGGTCATTATTATTATTTTGTAGATATTACTTGGTCTCTGCCAAAGAGAGAAAGAAAGAAAAAAAAAAAGGATCAAGGAAAGAAACTGCTTCAATTGAAACCTACATAACTTATCTGATTTTGCCACCACACTGAAAACCAATTAAAAGATGAGCTTCAAACAGTCTCTTACATGCAAACATTTTTGTGATTTTACACTCCAGACCTTGGAGAGGCATTTGAAAAGCAAATGGTAGATTGTGGAATTTATGCCACATTTTTAAAGTAGCTCATAAAATTGCATCTACCGTGCACTCTTGATCAGATCTGGATCTTTCTTCTACAGCACATGGAGAGGACAAGTCTTTGATATTCTGAGGCACTGTTTGGAGCCAGACTTTGAAGTTTCAGACTAGTGTCTGGTACTGTGCATTAGTCAAATACTTGCAGGGAATTAAAAAAAAAATAATAATAATAATAAAAAAAGAATAACCTTAGAGGGGGTATGATGTGGAAAAAACATAATTTGGAGAGGGACAATCATGTTGCATCATTTCCTAAGGGTGAGAGATGCCAGGCTGTAGAACAGTCTCTGGAGATAAGTGGTAAATGAGGTATTGGTTGGGCTATTTTAAAAGATGACTGAACACTGCCTGGGTGGAAAGAGGGAACATTTCTCATTACTTGTATATCCTGCTACAGTGAAGTACGTGCATACAGCTTGTTACAACTGCTGTTCCAGGAAACAGGGCTGGTGTGCGTGTAGGAAATGAACAAATTGCAACAATTTGTGATTCCACATCACTAGTGCACTGCATCATGTGAGAAACTGGCTTAGATAGTCCTGAAATCTGCTTCCACTTGCTAAGAGATAACAAAGTACAGCCAAAGGGAATATACCAGACTACAAGACTACTTTGAATCTGGCTTTGGGCTTTTCCTTTAAGTATCTGACATTCAAAAGCAGTGAGGCAAAATAGAGCCTCCGTTCAACTTGATGACCCAGCAAGGGCAACTTTCATCACCATGTACGAGCTGGAGACTCATAGATCTGGAAAGAGATTTCATTTACAAGGTAGACTCAGTCACTCCCGGCAAGTACTTCTCCCCTCTTTTAGTGTGTGGAATGAATCTGAGACAATTATGCTTCTAAATCTGTAGTTCAGGTAAGTCAGAGGAGCATAAGTCTGGAAGCACAATTGAGCTATTGACTGTAGGCAGGAGACAGAAGGAGAAGATTCAATACCTAGAAATGTCTAGAAAATGAGGGTACGTTTCAAGGGGAAACGCAGTCATGCCAATAGAGATGGAATTACTGGACAAGAAAACAGCAAAGTTGTGTAATATCCAATGGGTAGCTGGGAATATTTGTGTGAAAAACTGAGTAAGAGCACATCATCTGGCCCCGGCTCTCCAACACGAACTTTCATCAATTCCTTGCTCAGCATTTCCCCTTTTTTTTTTCTTTTTTGTTTTTTGTTTTTTGTTTTTTGTTTTGTTGTTATTTTTGCTTTCAATCAGAATTTGTTTAGCAAAATGCATGCATCTTTGGTATAGATATGAGTGGATACACTGAAACAGTCACTGAGCTCAGCACAGTAGCCCATGCAGTGATGCTGCTTTACACTGTCTGAGGACTGGGTCCAATTTGTTTGGACAAGCTTTCCCTGGCTTGAGAGGCAGGGAAGTGAGGGTGTCATTTTATTTTTTTATTCCTAGGTGGAGGTTTGGAAACAGGCTGTTCTTCTCTGGAATGTGGTAGGATTCTCTGCATGGTGACTTGTGATGTAAGAAAAAGCAGGTGAAGAAATATGTGCATGCAAGTGCACACACACACATGCACATACACACACACTTCAGCCTGCTGGGCAGCCTGCCCACTTAGCACTTGATGTACTACAAGCCATGATGCTTAGCAGAGCTTCCTCCTGCAGCCTGCTTGATAACTAGGAGACTGGCATACAGAGATACACCTTCAGCTTGAGGGCAACAGAATTTACTTTGTGATCTTCAAAACCGCACAGGCCCACAGGCACAAAGCAGTAGAGTATGTATATGTATATGCGAGTACAGGATATATATTTATGGAAAATCAGGAAAATATTCTGGTCAGCATAATTTCACACAGCGAGTGCTGGGAGCTCTCTCAGTATTAGTAAAAGGAGAAACTGTACCATCTGTTCTTGCACCTTTAGTAGATAATGTCAGACTTACTGTCACTGCAATCATAATCAAGTGTGTGCAGAAGTTCAGTACTAGGCTTTTTCATCCAATTATATTTTGAATGACAAACAACTTCCCACCTCCCAAAACCTCTGGGGTCTAAATTTCATGTTAGTCCTTGAGACCCATAAAAGCCTTGAGTTTCACCTCCAAAGGACATTGAAATTGGCTAGAACTTACTAGAATGCTAAATTTCCTGCTCAAGACTGCACTGATTCAGTTACCAGGTCTTCTTCAGTCTTTAAACCTTACTCGCATGCCAATTTCAGGTGTTAGCCTTAAAGATAGCTGTATTTATTCTCTTCATCACCTCTTAGAAGAGCAGAAGACTGCAGAGAGTTCATCTCATGCTTAGCCAGCATCTCCAGAAATAATAAGTTGTTGCCTGAGTAGCTGAACTATCGAAGCCAGATTTCCTGTGGAATTGTGTCTTCTTTTCCAGATGTTCCATTCTTCTATCTCCTCCATAATAACATCATGTATCTTATGTCCTTTCCACCTGGCAAGAGATGATGTGCACTGAGGCAGTGTGCCTTGAGAAAGTAAGAAAGATATGATCAATTACGATCAGATATGATCAAATATGATCATTCTGATCAATCTGAGGAAAACAATCTCTCACAAAGCAAACTGCCATGGGAAAAAAAGAAGGGGATGTGTGAATGACAATTTGAAAACTGCTCTTCATGTTATTGTTCCTTCACTTTGTAAGTATAGTGCTTGTATATAAGCTTTCCTTTATTGAAAAACATAATCTGAAATTCTAAACTTTTATTTTTACCTCATTGAAAAATGTTTTCATTTATTGGACAGCATACTTTGATATTATGACAATGAAAACTTTCAATAGTCCCCTGTTGAAATTTTTAGTGTGTTCTTTTCACAAGAAACTTCACAAATGTTGGCTTTCTATTCTAATTTGGAACACAAACTCTCATCTTTCAAATGCCAGAGTATCCTAAGGAAAGGAAATTCTGGTTTCTGACCAGCTATAATTATAATCCAAAAGCAGCAAATATTTCATCAGGAAAATAATACTATAAACATTGGGTTTCAAGCAGGGAGGAATGGCAGTTAATAAAAGAGACCAAAAATTGTTTGAAAACCAACTAGCAAAGCCAAGCCGAATTTATTCTCCAGATTTAACCTTGAGATGAAGACCATGGCAAAATAACCTGCAGAGGGTGGATTTCCATCTTTCCAAACATTTGAAAGTCTTGAGCACAGAAAGCTGCATGTTCAGAGACATCATCCTTCCAATTTATGGCTTACATTTGTACTAAGAGAGGCTCTATTTAGAGAGCTACCTGATCTCTAATCAGGTAGTAACCTACATTCCTTGTGTTTCAAAGCCCTGTGGTTACACAGAGCTTCACATTAGTGGTAGCATCTGAAGAGAAACATCAATATCAAAGCATGTTGCAAGAGAGCAGTTGCTCAGATTCACCGTTGTCATTCTGCTTTCTGAATCTGCAGAGGAACTGTCAGGTCATGGCCTGAACTGATGATTGAGCACCTGGTGAAGGGGTATGGCTGGCCCAGGGAGCACAGGTGCAAACATTTACCTGTGCTTTCCAAGTGGAAAGGGTCACGTGGGAAGTACCACCCCACCCCCCTGTCCCCAGGCTCACTTAAGGGCTAGCCTCTGAAGGGAGAACTTGTCCTGGATGAAGGCCCCTTCTTTAGGAGGAGTGTTCCACAGCTAGAGTCTCAATGCTAGCGGGGTGAGTTAGTGGTTTTTTCCTGTTTTTGACTATTGGTATTCTTGATGATACTTTGCCTGGTATTGTAAGGTTCTTGTCAGAAACAATTCTCCTGTTTCTTTGGATGATCAGCATCCTGCTGGTTTTTGGTTTTTGTATGCTTTAAGTTTTCTTAAGGTAATGTGTTACGACTCCGGTTTACTTTGTTTATTTCTTACCAATGCAGTGTCTAAGTGTTTGAATACTGAATGTAACAAAGTTACTTCTTAAAGTAAGTGTATCTGCTTTATAACTGAGAAGGTGCTTTTGGGTTTTGAGTTGAATTAGCTATTTTAGCTGGCTCTAAAACTTTGCTCTATGTATTCTTTGCCCATATGCTTCTTCCAGGATATTGCGTGAATCTGTTTTGCTTGCTAAAAAATAAAATGAAAAAGATTCCTCTGAGATTAGTAAATAGTCTTGCAGTTTTAGTTGGTTTGGTTATGAGGAACAGTTATTAAAATAAATATATGTATGTAGGTGTATTTGATTTTACATATATATGTGGAAGTATTTATGAATGCAATTTAAAAACATGGAAACTTGTTCTTTATTCACTGGGAAAGCTGGAAACTGTAGACCAAAACAGAAATGCTGTGTAGAAATTCTTTCTTCTTTCCTTTCAAAACACTTAAAATGTGTTTCTGAAGTACAGAAGTAGTGTTTGAAACCTGAGTTCAAAAGCTTACTTAAACTGGAGTAAAAAAATTGATTGTTGTGAATCTGCTGCCAGTCTATTGGTTCATTCTGTACATCCAAGATCTGTTGTGTAGTATTGTGGCCTTCTGCAGGAGAATGGCTCAGAAACAATCCGGCATGGAAGGCTGTCACTCATCAGGACAACTGTCCACTGTATTGACAGTAGTATATATAGTCTTGTCTAGGGTGGGGGTGCTGCTCTTAATACTTGGATTAATGTTAGTTCTCAGTGTTGTGACAGTTTTGATATGCCGAAGGGCTGGAGTTTGGAGGAGATATTATTACTTCATGTTTAGCTGCAAGGATTGCTGTATTTATCACCTTCAAAGACTCATTGTTGCTATAATCTTTACAAAAAGTCCTGTTTATGTACAAAACATCCCTATGAGTTTCCTTAATGTCAGTTTCCTAAAATTAATTCGAAATATCTTTTAAGAAAGTGCTTTCATATGAGACTTTACATAGGTATGCACGCACATATGTACAAATACATATATTCTCAAAATCATGAAGTACAAAGCCAGAAGAAACCCTTGCAACTGATCATAAAATCCACATGTCCCTGACACAAGAGATTCTCTGAAATTAATTTCTGCTCCAACTGTAACAGACATACAAAAAACTTCTAATAAATAAGATCAATCTTGACCTCAACGCTGATTGTGAGGAAGCTTCACTACAATCCTTGCTTGTACAGCCTGTGTCTGGGTACTCAGATGTACATAGATATGACTGGATATAAATAGGCATGCTTGTATAAGTGACTTAAGAATTCTGACAATGATTGTGTAAACCAGGATGGCTTGTTGGGCGCAAAAACCTCTTTAGGTTTCAGTGATATTTCTAATCTTAAGACTGTAACTGCTCTTTGCCAGGTCAGCATATGCAAGAGGCGTAGGCGGCAGCCTGAAAGCTATTCTTCGCTGCGTAACTGTGTTGTGGCTGTTCACTCTAAAGTCATGTGCTAATATTAACAAAAAAAAGAAACATCTGGTAAGAGGGACTGAGCTTACAAAAGCCCATCCTGTAGTTCCAGCACTTGGACAGCGATGGGAAAAGGGAAATAGACTTCACACCCTCAGCACGCCACCCATCAATGGAGTGTGAAAGAAATGTAAGGATTACTGCCCTAGCCTTCAGGTGCCAGGCATAATTATCTAGAGATTGCAGAGTTCAGTTTTTACTTTGCCCTGCTTATATAGCTGAGAGCTCCCCTTCCTTCTCAGTGCAAAGGTGCTTATAGGGGGAGGAGGAGGGAAGCTAAAATAAAATGAAAAATCCAGCTTTGAAAAGAAAGCAGATGTTTCTGGGATCCTGAACCAAGTGCTTTAGCTATGGGTTTTGCCTGGGACTTTGAGAAAAGCAAATACCAGAGCCCCTGTTTATTGGCTGTTTCCTTGCTCACACTGCAATATGGCTTCCAAATGGAACAAGGCACTGAGCCAAAAATGAGCAGAATTGGCTCAGAAAAGGGGGGATTTCTTTTCAGGGGAGGCAGTAGAGTGTTGCTTTCAGAGAAGGAACCTTTCCACCCACCATGAACCTGAAAAATGAAGTAAAACCCTTGGCATATCCCACTCTCCTTGCAGGAGAGCTATGGTGAGGGAGACCCTAATCGAACCATTAAATAAAGATGCATATGTCATCGCTCCTTTTATTAGCATCTAATCAGAAGCACGTGGAAAGAAAGCAGCGCCCACCAATAGTAAATGCCACCAATTTGGCATTTGTCAAAAGAATGAGGTATTTGGATTGTAAAGCTGTGAACATCTTGCCAGAAACATTGTTGCTTTTTTTTTCCCCCTCAAGCCTTGGTCACTAGTTTTCCTTTCACTTTCCCAATTCTTCAGACAAAGCAAAAAAACAAAAAAAACAAAAAAAAAAACCTGCAACATCTTTGGGGTGTAAGGGTATTGCCTGTTTCAAGTTTCTACTAGTAAATTTGCTTCTTCTCTAATGTCAAGAAATTGCTGAGCATCTCAGGGATTTGCAGCTAACAAACCAGGGCCTTTGTCCTTGCTTCCGTTCTAGTTTGAACCACCTCACATCAGTAGCTGGTTGGGACACCCACAAAATCTGTGAGAAGGGACTCAGCCTTCCTTAAGATGAGGACCTTTATCAGCAACTTGTCTCTCTCAAGGTGCACACACTCATTTTTCTTGGCAAAACCTGATCATGGATGCCCTTGGTGGTGGCCTCTCTGGACAGTCTGTTGAGGTAGGAGAGGGACTGTGAGGCTCTCAAACTGCAATTATAGAAAACTATAACCAGCTCTCTTGTTTGAAGCACAACTGATCAGTCTGTGAGGCTTCTCTATAGTAAACAAGTTCCATCTGACCTTGAGTCTTACTGATGCCTGCTAGTAAATAACTGCTGCAGAAAGCCAGGCTGGGGTCATGATGTTACTGTCAGCTACTATCATCTCTACAGTGCTCCTCACTGAGAAACTGCAATATGTTTTTCAAAGACAGCTATCTAAATGTATTTTAATTAGGTTAGAATGACTATCAGAAGCAACTCTGATCCTCCTGAATGGCCATTTAAGAATGTTGATCTGGTTCATGTGTGTGAATATTGTCCAGAACTGATTGGGTGTTGGAGGGATTTAAAAGGGCCTTCTGAAGATTTTCCTTTGGTTACGCTTTTACCAGATGCTCTCCACAACACAGTGAATCTTGGTCAAACTAGCATGGGTACTTGTCTTAGATTGTGATGAGTGGAGCCCATGCAGAAAACACATAAAAGCTCGGGAATGGCCTACCACTTGCTAGTGTTACGTGCATGCCTAGCTGATGAAACCAGCTAATTAATAGCTGTATGAATTTGCTTTAGCATTGATAAAAGCCTACCAGAACAACTGCTGTGAAGAGTGAGGTGACAGACCAAGTGATAGCTTTAAAGCTTCACCAGATGTATCTTTATATGCTTTTATGACTGCAAAAACAAGACATGCCAGTGGTTTTTTAGAATGGATTTTAGTGTTATTCTGTCTCTAAAGAGAATGTGTTGTTTTGATGCTCAGATTGTTTAAAAATTTTCCTTCAAGCTTTCAATTTGCAGCACTTTATTAATCATTGACAAGGGTGACAAGGATTGGAAAAAAAGAGAGCATTCTTCTTTGTGACCCCAGCCAAGAAAAATACGCTTAATGAAGCATGCGCTATGACTAGAAAAGGCCTATTTCAGCACAGGATGGCTTGGCTAAATAACCCATTCATCTTACCTGGGCATTTGAAATCTGTTGTAACAAACCCTATAGGTCTGCCTCCTACATTGTGACTTGCCCTGAGTGACAACTCTTCATGGAGACTCCTTGTTGCATCCAAAATATTGTTCTTTCCTTAAAATTAATGGGCTTCTGTTTGTAATTGATAACCAGGAATACACAGCCAGAGGAAGCTGTGTCTACAGTTCACTGAAAGTAAAAGTGTCAGTAGGGAGCAAAGGAAGCTGATACAGAGTTTAGGGTTTTTTCCCAGTGCATCTGCAATTTCCATTTCTCATAGAGGTTAAACCACTTGTGAGAGGTGTCCCCCTTTAGGTGTGAATGCACACAAGTACACACATTCTACTTGGATACTAGGTGAATGAAGTAGAATGGTTGTTTTTCTCTTAATGTCTCTTTGTTTTCTTGCTGAATTTCTCTGAAATAAAATCACCTTGAAAATTTCAAGGAGACTTGGAATAAATAACTATAAGGGAGTAAGCTTTTAATACTTTTGTTGTTTGCTGTCTGTTCCCCTATATCTATATGTTATATCTTTAACATATTTAAGTGAAACCTGAGATGTGAATGTCTCAGGTCTCTCAAATGTATGTTCCTGCAGTGGGGAGAGAAGGTTGTAATATAGCACAGTTATCTATCTTTTTATTATGATTATTTATATTTTTCTTGTTTTTTTCCTTTGACTGGTCAGTTAGGACGTATTCAGCATTCTAAAATGTGTTAACTTTCCCCCTGGGAAAGGAAGATGAAGGTATATGGAAGAGAATTATTATTCACAGGAATGAACTTAAAGATGTGGCGGGCTCCAGGGATGAAACAATCACAGAATCACAGAATCGTAGGGGTTGGAAGGGACCTCCAGAGATCATCGAGTCCAACCCCCCTGCCAAAGCAGGTTCCCTACACCAGGTCGCACAGGTGGGTGTCCAGGTGGGTCTTGAATATCTCCAGAGAAGGAGACTCCACAACCCCCCTGGGCAGCCTGTTCCAGTACTCCATCAACCTCACTGTAAAGAAGTTCTTGCGCACATTGATGTGGAACTTCCTATGGTCCAGTTTCTGGCTGTTTCCCCTTGTCCTGTCTCCATGCATAATGTGAAGGTATGATAGGGACTCGGTAACAGGAGGTAGAAACTGGACAAGTGGAGTTGTTGGCAGCAAGATTTCATGGTGGAGGACACACCTGGAAGAAATCATGTTGTTCATTTCAGTCTAGCACCTATCAGGCTATTTGTTTTACTTCTCAGGGAACTCCCATCCTGAAACCTCCAGGCATTTTGGCAGCTACTGCTACTGGTATTATGACAGTCTTTGAAGTCTCTAGGCAAGAACTATATCTTTTGCTTATTGCTGTATGTACTAAAAGTTTGAAGGCACTGAAGTACTTGGGTAGAAACAAAGATAAGGTATACAGACCACAGCATAAGGTCTGAAAATGACTTTGCTGAAGTCTCCTGAAGTATGGGATTAATAGCTGTACAAGGAGTGCCAAATCTGTATTTGTTTAATTTGGGCTGTGTTAAGTATTTGATAGTGGTCAAATCACATGGAACTAGTTGGTGTTTACTGGAGAGAGTTGCCTGAATGATTTAGCTGTTGAATTCTCCTCAACTTTGTTTGGACTCTACATCCTGTGCATTTTCAAAGGTATTAATTTTACTTACTGAGAAACATTTTATAGGTCAATGAAATTTTATACAAATATTGCAGAATAGCCACCGAATGAAATTTTGTTATGATTATTCATGTTTGTGTTTGGTGGCTAATCCTAAGGGCCACACACAAGTACCACCACAAAACCTATATGTTGAATTATAACAGCTTGGAGCTCCGACCTCAAGTACTGCTAACGAGCAGGTTTTATGAAGAAAAAAATCTGCTAATGAGGTGTACAAAACTGAGATGCACAATTATGTCCATTAAAAACTTTTCATGAGTCCACTTTGACTACATCTACGCAAGAAAAGCAGAGAATGTTTGGAAAGATTTTCAGGCACTGGGACATGATTGCCTGTACTATTTCAGCGTTAGAATGGTCCCTGTCATCATTTTGTCCATGCTGACTAATAGTCTCCAATATTTATTTCCAAGCGTTGTTCAGAGACTGATCTAGAAACCTTTTGCAGGAGGCAGTTCTCAAGTAGCCAGCCTGCTTTGGGGCTCTGAGAGAGCCTGCAAAGCAGTCTGTGCCAGTTGATTTTAATGCTAGAGAACATTCCTGGGCACACATACTCCCTTTATTTGTGTCAGTGTAGTTGTGTTTGGGGTGTGTCTGGCTCATGCTTAGAGTTAATCAAGTTACTGGGATTGGGGGTGGAGAGGAATTTTTCCCATGGTTGCATTTGCCTTTGTGTTCCTCTACAGAAAGGGTCAAGGTTTATTCTCAAATACCATATGCCAATTTTTTTTTTAGAGCAGGACATTCACAATGGCTTCTGTTAACTGTTGTGGCAACTTCCCATCCTTTCCTACAGTTTCTACTTTGCCGTGCATTGGGAGAATTCTCCAATTCTGTGTGGGGAACGCATGTAGTAGAAGAATTGTAGTCCCTCTAAGTAAAAAAGTTATTGAAGAGCTGCTGCAGTCATGGAGACAGGACTCAGTAACTTGTGAAAACAATCTGAGGCCTCTGTTCCTAACTTCAGGGAGGAAAAAAATCATGATCTGTTTTTCTTCAAGTCACAAAACTCAAGAAAAGACTTAATCCAATTAACAAGCTAACTTGAAATACCCACCAAAGCCTTTTTTGCTACCAAGACAAAAGCTTAGGGTATACAGGTTCTGAGTAACTTCAGGCTTTATAACCAGACCACGCTTATGCCAGTCAGTGCATGGTGGATACAGTAGTTCCCAAAATGCAGCACTTCAGGGAAAGTTATTGTAACATCTACATTTTGTAGCTGTAAACAGTTAATTGGTGTGGTTATTACTTTTAAGGCAGGTATATATGGGGAGCAGGGAAAAGAGAGTCAGGCTTTCTAGCAGTTTAGGATTTTCAGTGGTTATCCAGTGTCTAACTATGCTAATGATTTGCCTTTTGAGTATTTGCTATCAGAGAAAACAATTGCAGGTGTATTCAGCTGGCAATTTAAAGCTTCAACTGCTAGGTCTTCCTTCATCTCTACATTTAGGATGAAGCATAAGAATTGTGATTGAGGTAAAAAAAAAAAAAAAAAAAAGACCCTCTGACTGTCTTGCAGCAGTTTCTGCAGTATCAATGTCTTTTCTTTCTGTGTTCTCAGTTTATTTTTCATGTTGGTGGTCCCCCTTCCAACTGGATATCTTCTCGCTAACTCTGCTCATTTAAAAACTCAACAAGCCAAAGAAAGGTGTTTTTCTGTGGGAAACCTATTCCAGGAGCTAGCCCTCTCCACCTCTCAGCTGCCCTGTAACTGAAGTATGTCTGAGCAGACTGAGTTCAGAAGAGGATGCAAGAGAATGTTGCACTCAGATGAATTAAACTTTTTTCTGTTGCTCTAATCTGCCCAATCAGCAGAGGAAAACATCCAAAACTTCAGAGGAAAAAGTGCAAGGGGAGACTTAAAATCTCATTCCCAAAGAAGTCAATTTATCTTTCAGTTTCAGGTTTTTTCCCCTCTTCTTCTCCTGCTATGCCTAAATTTGGCCTTCTAATAACATTTTTATAATATACCATTACACAAAGAACACAGCCAAAGCCCATTCAGCTCAAGCCCAGCTGCTTGTAAAGCGTGGATGAATGAGCTGTTTTTTCTTCTTGCTCTGTTCTGTGTGTTTCTCAGCACCTCTGAATTTAACTTATATTTTTTTAAAGAGGAATTGGGACAGGATTTTCCTGTTCATTTTATAGGTCAGTTACCTTTCATCAGCTCTGTTCCAGAATTGAGGAAACATCTCCTGAGCTCAGTATTTGGTGATCCAACATGCCCCCTGTGGAATAAAGCAGTTTCTTGAAGAGGAATATACCTATAGGATGTCACTTTCATTAGTCTTGTTTGTAGGCAGGAAGAGAAAATATGAGCATCTTTGTCACACAGAGACATTATACTTATCAGTCTGGATGCTACAGTATAGTCTCCAAATAACAGGCCTTCTGTAGTCCTTTATCATATCAGCCAGCCCCAAGAGGATGTGTTTGCTGCTGTAGGAGGTAAAATGTAGTATGTGTTTTAGGTACATGAGACATTCCAAGAATATAGGGTCATCCCAGTGTGCATAAAGAGAATGTGCTCAACCACAAAATGCCCTGAGTGCATTTAGTTACGCAGTTTAACCTAGTTTCCAAGGGCCAAGGAGGGAGCTGAAAGAACTGTTTAGCACCTCTGCTGGGGATGCACACCAGTGTTCTTCTGCATGGAAAAAAAAATATATATGATTACTGGCATGGTGATAACAAATAGGGAGTGATTGTCCACTCTTTCATTGTTTCAGTCAATGTCTTCTGCTTCTAGCAGAACTTCAAAAGGCAAATTAGAACAACCAAAACAGCATAATATATAACATGTAACAACATAGCTATATAACCTATGGTCACAGGATACTACAGATAATAAATTTTACATAGCTTTGGGGAGAGTTAATTTGAATGAATTCATGGAGGAAAAATCCATCTTTGGCTGTTTAAGATTCCACCTCTAGTTCAGGTGGATGGTGAATAAAACAGCAGGAACTAAGGCACTTGTCCTCTCCTTAAACTGATCTTAGGCACTCCTGTGAGGATTCTGGAAGAGAAGAACACCAGGTGAGATAGATTTACTTATTTTAAGTTGTGTCAAAAAGAAAAATTGCATTTTGAAAAGTCAAAATGTTTTACTTGCCAACATCAATCTGTTTTGTTTTACAACTGAGTCAACTTCAGTCTTCAGAAAACATTTAAAAAGGGTTTTATTTCACAGTGAATTAAACATTCTGTGCTTTATTCAAAGTGGATTTGTTTTTTCCTCTTTTGGAAAGCAAAACTGACATTTTTGTTTGGGGTGACATGAAACTTTTTTCTTTCTTGACTTCTCCAAAATTGATTATATTCATGCAGCTATCCCTGAGAAAATAGCTGCCTTTTTTTCTCATGCTATCAAATTTGCTATTAAAATAAAACAAAGAAATAACAGCAGTGGCCTAGAGAAATACTCACGGAACATTGGAAACCGAAAGGAAAACCGTGCCAATTGCAGTTAGTTTTCAACCTTGAGTGGAATGAGGGGGTGAATATCATTATATAGTTTGCTAAGTCACTTGTAAAGCGCTCTGAGTTCCTCCAGGATGAAAGGCATTATGCGAACGAAAGTTATTGTTATTAGGACTTGTGAAATGTGTAGATATTATTAAAGGTTGTGGTCAAATTTCCCTAGGCGAAAAGAAATTCCTCCATCAGTTTTGCTTACTCCAATTGGATGATTACAGGGTGCTTGTAATTGGCTGATTCCCTTCTCAATATTCAATTCCATTTCAGTGGTCCTATTCCTTTTCATTGCCAGCATGTTGTTTAATTTCTTGGAAATGAGTTTTACTGAGCAGTTTTCAGTGCTGCTGTATGCCAGACACCCTGTCTTAATCACCGTTCTCTATTGATGTTTCTTCTCTCATCCTTGAGGTTCAGAGCTGGACACTTCTTTATGGCTGGGGTTTTATCAGATCAAATGTGAGACTGGCTGGAAAGCAGACCTTTTCCATTGTCTTTCTCAACATGTAGTAATCCATGACATGGGCAGAGACAGTGGCACCAGCATGATCTGCTCAGGCTGCAGGTATAACCTATAGATTTAATCAGGTGAAATAAATTCATCTCCTCTCCTTCTTTCTGCAGACCACTTCTGCCAAAAAGCAAATGCTGGTGTTTGTGTTTTGGTGCATGGGAACATTTCTTCAACCTGCCAAGCATTTCCATTACAGTAGACCTCTTCCTGCCCCATCTCTGTCCCAGGTTTTAAAGACTGCTAGTGAGGTTGACCCTTTGACAGTGTTTCTTTGAAAATTACCTCTAGCACAGAAGATGAAGGGCCTGGATTCAGTCCGCATTTACATGGAGAGTCACACATTTAATAGTAAATACCACAGAGATAATGTGCTGCTAAGTTTTACAGGCAAATTCACCTAGCAGCTAGCTTGTGGTTTCTGGCATCCTCCCAGCGCTACTCTCACAGAGGGTCACAATACATGAAGAGAAAGGGATGAGGTAGCATCTGTGTTATGTGACAGGCTGAGAGAGAAAGGGATGGGCACAACCCTCAGGTGTGACAAAATGGGATTGCTTTGCTGTGTCAGCTCAAGGTAACTCTGAAGAGAAAGGAGCTGGGCTGAACTTTCATGTCACTCGGCTCTCCGGATACTAGAACAGTAAATGGAGATCTTCTGATGCTCTTACCAACCCCCCAATAACTTGCTGGATGCAGCCAGCAGTTGCTGTGTATTGCCATGATGAAACCATTGTCTGGCTTTGTGCTGTCAGTTTTTATAGGCTTAGAAAGATGAGCACGTTTGAGGAGTCTCATGGCTCTTTAAAGTGCAAATCACTTGAAATGAAGCAGCAGCCTGGGAGACGACGTTGGCCATAGCACATTTTCCAGTCTGCTGGCAATGACTTCAGTGTGTCCCCTCACAGATGTGCAGCATGTGCATTTCACTGAGTGAGGCCATAGGTTTCTAAAAGAATTGTGCAAAAGGCCCATCAGGCTGAGGACCAGATGAGGATCCTTGTTTTATCTGCCTCAGCAGAGGGATAAACAAATCTGTTGCTGCTCCTCACGTGTGACATTTTGTTGAACTTGTGGCCTCAAAGCCTTTGAAGGCCACTGAAGGAAGGCTGCTGAAGCAGAGCTGTAGCAAATGCTGCTGTGGCCTTCTGTCCTGCTTTGGAAGAAGTTGTTCATCCAAGGAAGCAGTGAGGCTCCCTCTGGCCTGGCATCCCATCCCTTTGTTTCAAAGTTGAAATTGATTCAGTGTGAGTATTGGTACCACGATTCACTCCAGGGCAGGAAGGTGGGTGAGGAAGCAGGAGGGGGCTTTGGGAGTGGCTCATACTGTAAATTGATTTAAACTGCTGTTTTAGGTTCTTTAAGGTAGGGATTCAACAAGCTCTTACAATGCTCTTGCCATCTTTGAATGCAAGCACTTTAGGCTTTTTTAAGACTCTGTGAAAGGAATAACAGAGTAGCATGTAAGATTTTCCTCAGCTGATGCTCAGGGGAGAAGGAACTGCAAGTAAGGAAGAAAAAACCTTTGAAACTTCCTACCCCTTCCACTTTGAGCTACCTCCAGTCTTGAATTGCACTAACCACTGCGCCCCTTGCATAGCTGTGGGAAGAACCCTGAGGTACATCGTGGAGAAATACCAGGACCAGGCACCTGACTAGGAAGAAGAGTGCTCACACAAAGATCACCACTTACAGAAGGGCAGGAGGTGATCACTAATACCTTGCTTGGAATTTGCACATTTCAATCAAGAGTTAATGTGATTAAAATCCCATCAGACCTCCGTCTGCAGTTAAGCTTTTTCTTCTCAGTCTCTGCATCCCTTTAGATTGTTGGAGTCTGCAAGAAATTTTCCTCTACCTTGGTTTGTCTTTTTTTTTTTTTTTTTTTTTTTTTTTTTTTTAGAAGATTTCATCTGCATGGTTGCCCTGGGAAGCCAAGAAATGGACCCATAAGGCATCTGTGTGAGCAGAGAGGGAACTCAGAATCCAGGCCAGAAGGATTCCTGTCAGCAACAGGGAGGTAGAGAGATTGCAGATATTCTGTGCATAATATGCTTAGGATACTTGGGAAACAAAACTGCATTTTGACCTATGTGAGTATGCTTCTATTTAGATCATTTCTCACTCAGCTGTGAGAAATTTAATGTAGAGAAAAGGAATCATAATGTTGGAGAACAAACAAATGAAACCACCAAAAATCAAACAAAAAGCCATGAAAAGCAGATTATGAAGATCTATGGATTCACTTCTGCTACAGGTCTTGAAGATGCTTCTTGCTCCTGACATTAATGCTCAGAACCTCACACAGACCTTCCAGTCCTATTTGCATTTAATGTGATAAATCCAGAGTTCTGGGAAGCTTATTTTAAAAACCTATTTCCAAGGTACTTCTAGAAGTCAGGATGGGATGCTGACACCAAGCAACATGTGTTTGTGAATTTAGAATCTTTAACTAAATTAGATTGTGCAATTTTTGACACCACTCTGTCCCTGAATTCATTGGCTTAGAAAAAGGAATATTTTTGTTTAGATCCATTTACGTTTTGCTGAGCTTTGTCTGTGTTTATTTTGATCAGACAACAGAACTCTTTCAGTTCTTTGAAAGGGTAGATAACAGAAGGTCAAGGGGAAATGGTTTTAAGTTGAAGGAGGGAAGATCTAGGTTGGATGTCAGGGTGAAGCTCTTTACTATGAGAGTGGTGAGGTGCTGGAACAGGCTGCCCAGAGAGGTTGTGGATGCCCTGTCCCTGGAGGTGTTCAAGGCCAGGTTGGATGGGGCCCTGGGCAGCCTGGTCTAGTATTAAATGTGGAGGTTGGTGGCCCTGCCTGTGGGGGGGGTGGAGATCCATGATCCTTGAGGTCCCTTCCAACCCAGGCCATTCTGTGAATGAAAAACGTAATATTATAAGAAAACAGAAAATACACAGGTATGCTCCGAATCAGAAAACTACTTAATTGCCTGTGCAGTTAGAAGTCAGTAACTTTTTTGTGTAAAAATTATGTTAATGCTTAAATAAGGGATTAATACCTCCACTGTGGTATCTATATAGTGTTATTTAATGATATTTCACTGAGTTAGGGCTCAGGTTCCCACTAATTCCTGGTTCAACGAGGACAGTTTATCAGTCTTTTTGGGTCATAACCCCTTTCTAGAAGTCAATCATTTTTGTGACTGCCTGTAAAAGTAAGTGAAAAATCTGCTCATGATAACATGGTGAAGTTTCTCTAACGTGTTTGAGCTCAGGATTTTTGAAATCTTGGCAGGGAATATTTGACCTTAGAGATAAAGGCGGTACAGGGAGGTAAACGGCAAGATTTCTTGACCTTAGATTGTAATAACATTTCAGTGCCTCACAAACCCTCTTGATTGTCCTTCTGACCCCTCACTCCCTTTTCCTCTATCTTCTTCCCTCTGTTTTGCAATACATAAGTTGAGAAACAGTAGTTACGGAGACAATTAAGTATAGTGATCTATAGTGAAGTGGCAGAGAATCCATTGCTTTGTTGCCATGAAATGCTTGACCCTCCCTGCTAGACAAACAGAAAACAAAACTGCTTCTAGTATAGATTGGCCAAAATGGTGGGGAGGAGGAGAAAAATGGTAAGCATACAGGTTATGCCAGTGGCTCTGTTAACTGAACTAAAGGAGTTTTCTTACATAGTCTTTATGCCCCATGATCTCCTCTGGGATCAAATCACAGCTTAGATTCCTGCATTCCTTCCGTTTTTAAAGCAGGTTTTCCAGATTTCATGTCATTCTTGGAGAATATTGTTTCACTGTTATCAAAATACTGGTATCAGAGCTAGACTCCAGATCTCAGTTGAAGTCTTTCTAAAGCAATATGTGAAACTAATTTGGGTTTCCTAATCTCAACTAGCATTTCATAGTATAGTGTTGTGCTTTTACAATATGAATGATACATGCTTATGCTGGCCAGCTACACAAGTCCCTCTGTCAGTCTCTCTATAAATGGCAATGTAATTGGGAGAGCATGTTTACAAACTTTATTCACGCCTCTCTGACTGGTTCCAGGTCTGTCTCACTCTGAGGGTTTCCATTTTGCTGGAACAGCCCAGCAAGAACATTTGTTCACTTCAGAGCCAAGAATTTATTCAAAAGCTGAGCTAAAATGGATTGCCTGAACATGAGGGCTTTTCTCTGGTCTCACTACCTTGAAGCTTTGTTCTCTCTCTAGCCTTAATGTTGTAGCCAAGAGGTAGGAAAGGGCTAACAGCTCCATTTTTTTTCCTGTATCCGCAGGAAATCTTTCAGTAAAACTGGACCCAAAGATGGGTTTCTGAATTCCACAACCCATACTTAAAGCAAGACCATCTTTTCCTTCCTGTCCTTTATTGGCAGAAACAGTATTCCCATGGTGCTTCTGTATGCAAGTTATTCAGCCTCCCAGCTTGCAGTTTTCCATTTCATTTCCACACAATGGTACCTCACAAAGATACTTCCTTTTTTTAGTGGTTAGCTCTGATTTGCAATTAGCTGGTGCTATTCAGACAGCCTTTATGTGGCACTGGGGTTTTTCCTTGATATGGTTTCCACGTCTACATTCTGCAGGTCACTAAAGGTTTTATGAGCTCATACCTGTACTGCATTTCTCAGCTGTGACTCACTAGCAGTCGGTCAGCCTGTGTGCTTCCAGAACACCATTTTACATTTGGAAACCTCTTTGGCTGTAAATATGTCTGAAGGTTAGTGTGGATCTGTCAGTCAGTGACCTTGCAGGACAGATGTTTACAATTACTTTCTCAGCAAATATAAGCCAAGAGTATAGTAAAGAATATGAATCATTTATGTGCCCAGTTTATCATTTGGGGTCACAGAATCAGCAGCCTTAGTCCTGGAAACTTGGTTAAAGCAAACTTGGCAATTTAAATATTCATAAAACACAAGATTTGGGAAATTCTTTTCTTGACTGCTTGTAGGCAAACTGAGAAAATATTTTTTGCTTCACCTATCAATAGCTTTGTGGCCACTGTCCCACCTCTGGCTTTATGTTAGCATATATTATATTGGCCCATTAAAGCCTGGAAGGCCCTGGAATACAGTTGAGCAGAATATTTAAAAGCGTTCTGAAAACCTCTGAAAAAACAGCTTCTAGTTCAGTGTGATGTGACTGTCCTGTAAATCTCAAATGTCTCTTCACTGTAAGGTAACCACACATTTCACCCAATTGTGCTCAATTTGAAACTTCAGGTAACTTATCAGATTTAGTTCATAGTATTTTGACTTGTGGAGGAAAGGACATCTTAAACACTTTAAAAATGCTTCTCCTCTTTTAATTGAAGTTAGAGCATTATTTAGGGAATTACTACAGTTACTATTATTATTAATAATATTATTTGCTTCATCTGTTTGCATTTCTTTCCAAGATCCAATCACACATTCAGTTTCCTAATATATGAATGCAGGGTTTGTAAATTAAGTTGATATTCTGTGAAATGTTTTGTCTGTTTTGCTTCTGCTTGGGGTAGAGCTTGGTTAGTTTATTTTGGATGTTCTTCATTTCTTTCAGCAATGAGGGCGCATGTGCAAAAGATCATGTTTAAATGTTGTTCTAAGTTTTATTTCTTAAACTATTTAAAATAAGGGAAAACTGAGGCAGAGCAATTCACTTGTCTACTTTCACCTGTGTAATTATTGATGAGGGTGGGAAATAGACAGGAAATAGAGTCAGAGCTCCTGAAATGAAAGTATTTTATATACTAGTGGAAAAAGGATCCTATAAAACCTATGACTTCCAATGTCTGGCTTGGGAGGCAACTAGGTAAAATACTCAGGTTTTCCCTTAATTTTGACACTGTGGTAGTTGTGGAGCTACGGAATAGACTGTTGCAATGTTTACTGCTGCTGCAATGTTTACTGCTGCTTCCCTGTTTGTGTCTGCTTCTGCTCTTTATCCTAGACTCTCTTTTATTTTTGTAAACTCTCTTGTCTGTGTTTGTCCAGACTAAAGAGATTTTGAACCAAGACTTTGGTGTGCTAGAACCTACAATAGTGTGAAGAGTTTTCAAGAGGTCATCATCATTGCTTTCCCACCTACACTGCACTTCTATAATGAGCTGTCCTCTGAAGTGTTTCTCAGCTCTTGAATGTCTTCCAGCCTGTTTCTTATGGGTGTGAAACCTGATCAGTGTTGGTGGCTATGCTCAAAAGTGATGCAAAGTGCTGATGAAAAGCCCATAGGTTTTTGACGTGCTTTTTCCCAGCTGAACTCTTCAAGATGAAGAGGGTCAGAAGTTTAACTTCAGTTCGGTTCCACTGAAGTCAAAGAAGGTCTGCAGCATCAGTTGTTTCCAAACTGGAAGAGAATTGCTAAAATCATAGTGTGGTATTCTTGGAGAAACTATAGTATGTGTCATCAAGAAGCTTCTGTCTACCCTCTGAGACCCTCCCCATGAAATTTGCCTCCCCTCAAACCTGCTTGCCTTTGAAACTGAATCTGTCACCCACCTAACTGTTAAGCGCTATAATCTATTTTTCATGAGGGGTGGACAATTTCAACAGAAAACCAATGATGTTTTTTCCCTAAAAATAAAGTACAGCAACAGGAACTGCGTTTGGTTTAGTGCAACAGTGGTTGGGCCTGGATCCAGGTCTTCATTGTGCTATGCTTAATGTTAGAGTGCCAAAATGGAGGTAGCCATAGGAGCATAGCAAGTTCCTGTGGGATGTCTGTGCAACACAAGGGTCGAGCCCCATGTAGTTTGGAGTCATAGAATCACATTTTCTTAGGGTTCTTCTTTCAAATAAGACAGTCACAAGCCTCAGGACCAGCCAAAGAATAATTAGTGCTTTTTCAGATTACTGAAGGTAGATTCACCAGTCTGTTCATTTAAGAGGGCTTCTGGGGTCAATCAAAGTTCAGTTAGAGCAAACTCAACTGTGTCTGATATTATGCATGTCCCTAATGTGCTCTTAAGGAAAGCAAATATCGCAGCCATTTTCCACCTCAGCCTTATTGTCTTAATTATTTATCCCTCTCAGGAGCTGTTGCTGGTGCAGAAGCTGGAAATCTTGTGCAGGTGCAGACTTACCTATTAAAAAGCAGGGTTCATTACTCCTGTGGCCCACATGTTGGCTAACCAGATGTTTCTCCATCCCTCTATTACTCCATAGTGTTCCCTTGTGGTTTTATGAAGGTAAATGAACTTTCAGGACAGCAACTTAGCCATGCTCCAGAAATTTCTCCTGAATGGAGACATATCTCTAGGATGCTGTGTTAGATATGTGAATGGCCATGCAAGTCCTTCCGGGAAAAAGAGCAAATATGCTGCTTGCTTTTATAGCTTCAATTCACCTTGCTGTCAATGGGAGCAGAAGCTGGGACATCTTTTCATCTGATTTTTTTTTTTTTTCCAGAAAGTAGCTGTTTAGGCTCCCTGCACAGCAGTGGAGAGAGGCTTCTTCACATGAGTAATTCCTGTCTTTTAAGTGCTTAGTAGGTTGGGTGAATGCAATCCTTCAACATTAGGAACAAAAAACGTCACTGTGCATTGTGGTGTTCTGGAGTTCAAGTCACAGTTAAGGGCAAGACTGAAATGAAGGCTATAATAATAGCTTGTTGCAATTTGAAATTTTAGAAAGGAATCTGCAGACTGTACGAGTAAGGAGACTGAATGATACTGTGCCAAGAGCAAATACCCCCAACCAGGCTGGGTGCAGTGCTGATGGGCTAATGAGAGCCTCTAAGGAGGCAATGGAGCTATCAGGTGCTCAGCCCAGCTCTAAATCTCTTTTTAAAAGCCAGGTTGGATCTGGGGGAAGGAGGAAAAAATGTCTTGATTCTTAAAGTTCCTGTGCAAACAGTAAACACAGTTTAACAGTCAGTGGGCACATTAAACTGGTTGTGGATCAAAATGCATCAGGAGTAGAAACTTACTGCAGGAAAAAAATCTGGAAGAAGCCCTTCTCTGTTGCTGCATCTCTAACCAGTTCTAAGGAAAGGGAGGGGGAAAGATAATTGCACTGTCTTTATAAATAGGCATCAGCAAAGTTGTTCCTGGCGTGTTTTCCTGCCCCAGTCCATATCACCCAGTGGGGTAAATATCTTGTTTCGATAATACCACTGATTAAATGGTGGTGGGATGAGGAATTCAACAAATGCCACACAGCATGTGAATGATATTCAGGCCAGGAGCTTCATGCTCTTCAGCTTGTGACATATACCATGGGGATATGTGATAATTAAGGGAATATTCCCTCCTGTCCCCAAATCTTTTGAGACTTCAGGGCATGCTGAGCCTTCTGCTTCAAGGGGTATAAATAGAGCAAAGAGGCTGAAATGAGATGGGATACATAATTTGAATACCAGTCAAATCTACAACAAAGGGGCACAGTCCTCTATAGACTTATTCTAACAGAGTTTTAGGTAACTAGGTAGGTAACTTTATTTATCCTGTACCTTAGGTGCATGATATGCATATGTGCTTGTTTGATGGTTCATTTTGACTCCTCATTATAATGATAAAAGCTTTTTTAGGTCATGTATGCACTTCGTGTCTGGGGACAATAACAAGGTGCTTCCTTACTTTATTACTATTAATATGTTATAGGCATTTCTCATATGGAACACTCAACAGTAAACTGAACTCTGTCTAGTGAGAACATCTTTGAACTTAAAACTTACTGAATATGTCAGCTGATGTGAAATCCAACCTTGCACATCCTGTATTTCTGGTAAGAATTCATAGGCAGGAACTTAACTTGTCCTGCAGCCAGTGTATATATATAGATAGATAGATATATGAAATGTGCACAAGGCATATGTAGAGGTACTTTCAACTTGTAGTTGGAAGTTCAACTTCTAGCCTGCCTATTAACCTGAGAAATACCTAATGAATTTCTCTGGTCTACTCTGAATTCTGGTATGTGCTCTGTAGGTTGGAGAAGTTATTCGGCATGAGTAGCACTCCAGTCTAGGCTAGTTGAACTGGTTTTCTTGACAGGATACTGTCCATCTCCTACCACATGAGCTGGGTGCCTGGTGCATTTGGTATCCTAAATGATGGGATTACATAATCTATGCACAATCACCAGGGAAATTGGTTTCTGAGGTTGCTGTGAGACAGCTGGGACACACTTCTTGGGATCTGCTTCCAGTGCTCATTATACTCTGAGTATCATAGTGTAGACATTGTCCTGGAAGGCAAAAATGTAGAAGTATTTAGTATTCATCTTTTGGTTTTTAAACCTTGTTGCTTTTGTGTTTTGGAAATACTACTGTGAGTGTTGTTAGGTGCGTCTCAAAGCAATTTTATCTATCACTAACCAGAGCTTTGTTGTTTTTATGTCAGCAAGCTTTCAAAACAGACTTGGTACATTAAAATGTGTAGATCTTCAGAATTTTGGAAAAAGGGAATTTTTTTTAAAAACACATCAAATCAGAACAACCAAAACAAGAACAATATAGTCATCTTTTATATAAGCCAACTGCTGGGTGATTTATACATTCATGTTGTCTTACAGTGGATCAGCTCTCAGCTGCCTGAACTGTAGGAATGGCTGCCACTTCATTTAGCCTCCAGCAAAGGGGCTGACATACACGTTGCCAGTGTGTTTCAAAACTCACAAGGCAGAAGATCAGGTATCACACTTTTGTCCTTGGCTCTGGGGGAGGAATGTGACTTAGTTCTCTGATAGGGGGTAATCAAAGTTTATTCAGCCTGAAAGGCATTGCAACTGAACAGTGAAGATATAGGTTTACTGTGCTGTAGTCCTGCTTTCTGGCCCAGGTGACCCTTGGTAACCTGTGTGTTAGTGTTGCTGTGAAATATGGCAGCAGCTTGAACTCAGCTGTCCTCCATAATTGGAATTTATGGCCTTGGTCAGTAATAAGGACAAAGAAATGTGCAATATCAATCACAGCAAGTTATGAGCGCATGAACATGAGTTAGCTCAGGCAACTGGCTCTGGGGTTACAGGAGTATTGGTATGGGAGCAACATTCATCTATACTTCACACCTGACCCTGAAGCAATCTTATGTCATTACTGTGATCACTTCTTTGTGATGCATCTTTTCACCCAGGGGAGAAAAAGCGTAAGATCATAATGTGCTGAATGTTTTCTATCTGTAATGCTCAGTATTTGAGGGTGATTCTGCAGAGCACAGGGTTTTTGAATAGGTTTTTAAAAAGATATCAAGGCAATCTGATGAAAAACTTCAAATTCTAAAAATAAGTTTTTTCTATTTTTATCAATTCCTTTTTCATCAAAGGGATTCTGCTTAGAGCTTCCTTTTCGGGGTGGTGCTTGCCATTGTATGGACATGTTATATCACAAGCTTCTGTGCAAGTGAGAGTTTCTGATTCAGCCTCTTCTGTGGAATTGCAGCTAGTTATCTCCATTACAACTGCTTCCAGCCATTTCCAGCAGTTGTCTGAGTTGATTTTAAAAAAAGAAGTCTGTTCTGTTTTCTGATGATAAATGATACTCTGCCTCAGGACCAGTGTCCAGGTTCTCAAAACCTCTGATCTGCAAAGGATTGGCCCACTGGCTGCTTGATGTTTGCTATATTCTATTTGGGCTGTTTCTAGGGGTAATATGTAAGATAACTCTGATGTGGACATTAGTAAATTGCAGTTTCCAAGTGGTTAAGGACTCTTTCCAAAATTGTTATGTTTTCCAATACAGCAATATAATATGAATTTTACAAATTAAGCTAATCTCACATTTTGTTTGAAAACTTGCAAATTCACAGTGCAGTTGAGGTCATCAGTTCTAATTCCTTAATTACCCAATCCCTCACAGTTAATATGGAAAGCTCTTCAATTTCTATTTTGTTTTTTTTTAATTTACACTTCTCCCCTTTTGAGTTATTTTTCATGTAAGTGCTTACAATGTCACAATGGCTTTCATGAAACTGAAGGGAAAACCAAGCACCTTTCTGTCAGGTGTTTTGAATCTCCTTCTCTCTTAATAAAAAGCAGTATTCCATCTGCTCTTGAATGTGCACATCTCCACTGCTAGTTCTATCCCAACCTCACACCCCTCCAGCTGTGCACATGTTTCACATTACCAGACAAGTCAGGGGAGGAGGATGGCAATTATTGCTTGGTCCCCATCTGAAACAAATTCCCAAGATGAAGGATGACTTCTCAGATTGAAAGTTCTTGTAAGAATAATGCCTTTCAGACCCTTAGCAGTCTAGGTTTCCTTCAAAAAGGAGCACCTTTCAGTAAAAGATGCCATTAGAAACCTATGTTGTTTCATTTTATTCTTAGCAAATCCTGTTATTGATGTAGATTATCTGAGTGATGTTTCTTATGACTTTGGAATGAGTGAAGGGTGGACCATTAGATCTCTATTGTAAGTTTTCTTAAGATGTTACGATATTCTAGTGCTTTCCTTTGTGGGAGGAGAATGATCCAGACAGTGTAGATGGTTTCCTTCTGCATGTCGTATGGAGAGAACTTATATTATTAAACATGCTTAAAATTTCCATGTAAAGAGCGTTAGTATGAGTGGTAGGGAGGTACTACAACTGCTGTAATGTAATGGAAGGGTAAGATAGATCAAATGAGAAGAGCAGGAGGAGCTGGAAGTGATGTTAAGTGCTGTCTGAAGAGTAAATTGGGTGGCTACAGGCAGCCTTGGTTTTCCTGGGGACCTTGTGGACTTGTAGTTAAGCCCTTTTGGAAGCTGCCTCCTACTATTCTGGTAGGTTTTGCAGCAGTCCCTTGGTGCTTGACCAGAGATTCCTGTTATTTATGACTCCCTGTTTCACTCTTCCTGGTTGGATTTGTTCCACTGTGGCTATTCCAATGGGATTCAGATTTCCTTTCTAAAATAAATGGCAGTCCTCCATCAACCTTCTTCCCTCTATCCATCCCAGTTTAGCCAATTACAGAGCCACAGAGTATTCCCACTGGTTGCTGCCTTCCCCTGTTCACCACCCCCTCATGTGACAACTGTGGGACAGAAACACTGCTTCTGTGTCTCTGACTTCCTCCTCCAGGACAGTGTTTTTCTCTTTACTTTTATTTCTCTTATGTAAATGGCCCTTTGGGTTGGAGAAGGTCACATTGTTTTTGTTGCTTTAGGGAGGCAGGGAGGGTATTTGGTTTTACCCACAGCAGCTAGAGTGCAGTGTGTTGTTTCTATAAATGGACCACTACAGTGTTTTGTTATGAACTGGCCTTTGATACAGGATGGCCTCAATCAGTTTCCAATTATATTTCAGCCTTCTATAAAAATGACAAATCTCTTTGTGCCCGCAGGATATGCACATGCATGCTTCCAAGAGCTCAGCCGTGCCATCCTGCAATTAAATTGAGAACTGCTGACTTCATGTTGAGAGATGAGTGTTTTCTGCATCTCTCTCCCACCTATTCAGTTTCTGCCAGTTTTGGACCTGGACAGTTAAATTCTAGGAAAAACAGGGAACAGGAAATGGTTTAAGAGTTATCTGGTTATGACCCAGCTCCTTAAGTGGTTTGATACTAAGGAAAGGACATAGAAAAAGACTGGCTCTTCCAAATTGTTAAAAGGGGATACTGGTTCAGATCAAGGTGTAAGACTTCTGTCTTGATCCAAACGAACCTAAAGTTAGGAGACTTAAAGACAGCCTCTCAAGCAATGTAGGAGAATGCACTGATACCAGGAATGTGGCAGGGGTTTATTACCCTTCGAGTTTTGTTGCCATTTTAAAGATAATGTTTTTTGGTTTTGTTGCATCTCGTGACCAGCAAGATTAGGCCAAGATGGAAAGGAAAAAAAGAGATCGAACAAACAAGCAGAGCACTAAAAATTTGTGAAACGGTTTTACTGGCAAAGGCACAAAAGATTTCTCCAGGGTAGGCTCAGAGAAATGTCCGAGCCTTTAAGAATTTGCTTCTCAAATTCATCTTTGAATCTTATGTGTTTTGCTCATCAGAGCCATGGCAATGGGACACCACATTTCCCAGGGATAATTAAATACTCTCTTAATGTTGCCAAGTGACCCATAGGTCCTGCAGTAACATTACTCAGAGAGACAGAAATGGGACCTCAGGACAAAGCTCTTCCTTCAGGCCCCTTTTTTCCTGTTTTCAGGAAAGCAGCAGGTCATTCAGAATGAGAGGCTCATGAGTTCAATGAGGAATTTTGATGTGAAATGGTGGATTTTTGAGAAATGATCCAACCTCTCAGGGCTGAAGTGTTGCAAATGCTTATTGTCCATGATGTATGTGGTAATTATGACCCAGAAACAAAGGCATACCAAAGGGCTCCAAACATATACTCAGTGTTCTGTTTTTGTTATACAACAAGAGCAATAATGATCTATTTATAGACAATAGTAAGACATTTAATAACTGACCAAGATCAGTTCAGGGCATTGGTTCCTCCTGGCTAGGCATTAAACCTCCAGGAAATATCTCTCTGCTCTGCTGTTATTGTCTCATTATTTACACTAACTATCACAACCGTTTGTGTAAATATTTGCTTTTCTGATACTGGCACCCTGAAGGAGTTCAGGTCAGGACGTTGTCTGCATATTGTACAGCATTACAACATGCAAATATTTAAGTAACTGTGGAAAAGAACAGGAGGCTTCAGAACTGACTGAGAAATCAAGGGGTCAGGCTTGGAGCACCTGCTCTGTACAGTTGGCTTTTATTAAGCAAAACAATGCAGCTCTGCAGGAGGTCAGAGCAGATGATATCATGGGTCTTCCTGCCCTTAAAGTATACAGATTACGTTACTGCAAAATTAGTGTCAGTGGAGCCAGTAAAGTGAATTTAGGCTTGTCCATTTAGATTATCACAAAAATGGAATTTGGTGGAACAGTTTCCTTGATCTCTTTTATTTCCAGTGAATACAGTTTTGTTATGGGAGGGGAAGGGTGGTATTTCAAGTCACTGAAGATGTCTGCATTCCCAAATAGACTGTTTGCAATCAGACACTGCAGCACTGTGATAGGCATCGGCTGAACTTTGCTTCTACTCAGTTTCACTTCCTGGATGTTTTCCTTATTTGGCTGAATGATGAGCAAAATGTAACATCAAGTGTGTCCTAGACATATCAGCACATTGGAATTTAAGATCTCTTCCACTTGTAATGAGCAGAGGAATTACAACACAAAGCACACCCTTCTCTCAAATCGACTGGTTAGCATAATAAAGTTTAAACTCAAAGCAGCTTGTTCTCAACCTGTATCTAGCCTGAAGTGCTTGACTTGTGTTTCAGATCTGACAAAGGACTCATGTGCCTGACGGCACGTGCCTGCTATTTTCCAGCTGTATCAGCTCTAATTAAAAACCTTGCCTCTTCCTACAAACTTTGCCTCGGGAATCTTTGTGGCTAAGCAGTTTTTTAATTTTTTTTGTCATTATTTAAATTTTGCACAATTTTAAACTGTTAGAGCATCTTACATATGAATGGCCTAGCTTCTGGTGACACAAACCATTATACCTATGAAGTTGTTATTGGTTTCACATATGGAAAACATGCATTGCAACCTGGTAACGCAGAAGTAGGTAAACTTATTTCTATGAAATAAAAGATTAAGGGGAGACTTGTGCACTGCAGAAAATTTGGGTGTTTAATTGAGTAGATGAAGAAATTGCTGGATCTAGTCCCAGACACAGAAGCTAGAAGTCTGAATATTAAATTGCAGGTTGTTTAAAAACTTATTTTTTTATTAGTTTGATAAAGCAGTTATATGCCAGAGGATGTGGTAAATCCTCCATCAGCTGGCATTTGTTTGGAAAGCTTACTAACTGCCAAAACAGCTTTTAAGTTTGTGGGCTTGACAGAAGACTCACTGGAGAAGCTGAATGTTCAGTGATCTGCTGTAGGATGAAGTAAATGATCAAAAAATTGCTGTTTGCTCTTATTTAAATAAGTTGGGGGAGCACCTCAGAAAGACAGTGAAAGGGTGTTTACAGATCAAGGTGACCTCTGCTCCAATAGATTAGTTCAAAGGGATGCATTGTCTCCCAACAAGAGCATCCAGCTGACTTGCCTTAAGTCTTTGAAAAGCAGCAGGATGCCAAGTTTACCTACTCATTGTGTGTAAGGCCAACATCAATCCTGAACTCAGACAAGTTTGGATTGGCCCCGTTGTGGGTGGGCACACTGAAACCCTTTGAGTTTCATTAAATGGTGGAGTGTTTGATTTTTTTTTTTTTTTTTTTTTTTTTTTGTTTTTTGTTTTCCTTTCTACCAGGCTGCCGTCCCTAGCAGGACTGTGTGATGTGAGGATTGGGTGTACTCAGCAACTTTCATAATCCCCTGGTAACTAATACAGAAGTAAGGGCTGCTTTGTCCATAGCAAAGAGATACAGACACAGCAAGGATTTGGGATGGGATTCCTGGTCAGGTTATCTAAGTTGCATTGCCTGACCCATGGTTTAGAGAGTTGCTCAGAAGGTGCTCTGTCATGGTAGGAGAGAAGTATTTCAAGGCAAGATGACTGTCTAACAGTAGAACAGAAGCCTGTGCTGCAGCAGTATGGGAAAGGAAAGAGCAGAACTTTTTTGGTGTGCAAAGCTGTGGCTGATGTGGTTCCATGTGGTCACGCTGTTTCTTCCTGTCTTACACAAGAGGTGTTTGCTTAGCTCTTCAGCCTTATGAGTTTGTGGACTCGTGGATTTTCCCTTGCTAGTACAGGCTTCTGGTTGGCCACTTAGGTCTAATGACAATGGCGAGTAATTCTTGGTGATCTGTTGCTGATCTCTTACGAGTTTAATATTACAGTTGACTGAAAACTACTGGAGGCCTGCAGAACTCCATTTCATGAAATGCTAGCTTTAAAGCTATGAAGATGACCTAAAAAAACCTCCTCCTTTAGATTTTTATGCTGGAACTCAGCTCTGCTGCGTGCTTTCTATACTGCAACTGTTGCCAGCTTTTGCTCTTCCTATGCAATATAGCAGAAGCTAGTTTCCAAACACTGGCACCTTCTCTAAATGCCAGCAGTCAGATCCTATTATCTTAAGGCCTGATCAGGGGCTAAGATTAAGCTACAATCCAGATATCCGAGGATTACCAATAACATTTCCTCTGATGTACAGAAGACTATGGCTCAGGAGTTCTTAAAAGTTGTAGCTATAATAAAAAATAACTATGATTAGTTACTGCCAAAAAAATGACGGTCCCAAAGTCAATTTCTGGTAGAAACATTTGTTTCTTCTCTTAAAAAAAGAATAAAAAGTGTAGAGAATAAAAAGACAAAAATGGAATTTTGGTTTCCGAAAACAATTTCATTAGCTTGGAATGGGGGAAAGGAGGTGCAGTATTTTTAAAAGAGATGCCAGAGATTTCAGTGGAAACAAATTCTTCCACAGTTTGAATGTCCTCCGTGTTGAGATGATGATGATTATATTTTAGTCAAAACAAAGTTGAGGGGGAAAAAAGGACAGAAGCATTTCTGCATGGGCATTTCTTTTAGGAAGCGTAACTTGTTGTTGTCTATGCTTAAATTTATACACCAGAGTTTCTAACAGCATTTCTGTGGATCATTCTGGGGCTTTTTCCTCAATAACAGCGAACTCGATTATTATTTGCCTACAGGACTGTAATTGAGAACAGCACCTTCCATTCTTGTTTGTTTTTCTTCTTCCAGATGTGAGATGAAGACCTGATCTGACTGACAGATTAAATGACTTTGATGCATATAATATTCAGATAAAACAATCACACATAATTGGAAATATCTGTTCTAATCAAAAGTCTTTGAAAGCAAATTAGTCTTCCCTTCTTCCTGCTTCTTTCGTGGTGAGTTCACTTTCAAGGTGTGATAACAAAGTCACTCCTTCCTTGTAATCCTTTCCCAGATAGGAGTCAGTGAAGATTTGTTCAAGCCATACGGAGCTCTAAGACATGAGACATAATCCAACCTCTTAGTATGCTTTTTGAGTTCATCCTTTCTCAGTTTCCACAGAGATCTCAGCGATGTCTCGCAGTGGTGAAATAACCCACCATAAATTGTTACCAGCCTTAGCAGGAGCTAATTTACCCTCATAGGTATTAATGTGCAGAGTATTAGCTACTTGCTAGCTGTTTATCTTTTTCCTTCCTCCTCCTTAGTAGAGTACATTAGCTCTTCTACTGGAGAATTTGTCTGCACATGGTATAATTATAACTAACAAATCTTGTGTGCTGAAAGACACATTAGGACACATTAGTCTTAGAAAAGTATTGCTTAATGTCCTTGAAATTCCATGCCAAAATTTGGCAAGTTAAAATAACTTTGGTAGTGCTTTAATAGAATGCAGCAGTCAAGGAATCTACACAGAAATAAGACTGAATAGCATATCACCATTGGGATATTGAGAAGTAAGTCCATGAACAGTATATATGCTTAGTATTGCAGTTAGTTTCTTATTGAGAACTGTTTCAGCTGGTTCTGAGTTTTATTTTAATTTTTCTCTATAATAGCAAGACTGATTTAATTCTTTGCTTCCAGGTATCAATTTTAGTTAATGTTTCTTCTTAAAACTACCCTGGCTAACATTAGACACTTCATATTAGTTAACATGAGCATCTAAATATAAGCTATATACCTATACGCCTACATGAATCTGGACCTTAGTAACTTGTTCATATTACCTACCACCACTCTTTCTCTTGTCAATGGCAGATCACAGACTGTGGCCCCTGAAAGCTATACAATACTGTTTGTTTTGCTTTCCCAGAAAAAAATAGTCCATATTCCTCCCAGCCTTATAAGTTACCATAAGAGATTACAAGACTCCCCAGAAAGAAAGGATACAAGGACACTATTGGTCCTTTACTAAGGATAATCATGTCACATGATGCTGAGTCCACTCTAGCTCTCAAAAGCATCTGTTCTGCTCTTCCACCTCCCCCAGAACTCAGAACCAGAGACTAAAAACTTCCTTTAATTCGCCTCTGTTCTGGATAATTTTTGCCTGGAGCTCTGAAGGACTATATGGAAGGTTCTCTGGGTCAAAATGCTGGCATAACATTGGAAAACATTATGGTTTTATTAACGTGTAAAGCCAAATGCTGCCAATTAGAAGTATTACCATGTAAATATGCATACGCTGTATAATGAAGCTGCTTATGCATGTAGGTCAAGAGCTGATTGCACTGAAGACCATTCTATTTTTTATAGATTAGATCAGATGAGAAAACTGAGAAATGTGTGAGCAGGGAGTAAACTTGTAGGTAAGAAACACTAGCCCACAGAAAGGGGCGGGAGATCTTCTGCTGGCTATGAGCCCTGCAGTTCTACAGGAGTCCTCCAGGCCCAAGGACAAGAGAGTCAGCCTGGCTTGATGAACTGAGTGTTAGTGGATGCTAGTGATCTAAAGGGGAAAGGACTGTAATGCTTCTTTGGCTTGTGAATATTCCTCAGGCCGCAACTCCCGCTTTTGTAATTTACTCTTGTCATTTTTATTTATGGCCAATTGTTCATTTGAACGCATCGGCTGCTGTTAGTGACAGGAGAGCCGTGCAGTGAGAATGCTGGATGTGCACCATAGAAATATGGTTTACCCATTAATATCAGAGCAAGCCGATGAAGGAAACATTTGTACTAATTTTGAGCGGCTGTTTATGCTCTTAGGAACAAATCTGTTAAAATGACACTAAGGGGATGCAGGCAGGCACAAGCCCCCAGTTTGTTCTTCGTGATGTCAGAGGAAATTTGTTCCATTTACAATCAAAGTATGAGTGTTCATAGCCTTTTCAGAGAGCTATGCTTTGGGAGGCATAGATCAGGCTAAATGTGTTCTCACTCAAGTGTCATTGGCAGGGATTGGCATAGTCCAAAGCTGCGTGCTCAGATTGATGCCAAAGTTTTGATCAGTACAGATCTATTCCGCTAGTCTCATATCCTCTGGGACATCTGGAGAAGATGAATTTTCCATGTGAGCTAAAAAAACTTCATCCACTTCCCAGCACTTGTCTTTATTAATGAAAATATTAACAAAATCTCCTTAGTTGTTTGTACAATCCTCCCTAAATACTGATTTGCCAATACCAGTTTACCAATTCTTCTCTCCTAGCCCTCTTACTTAATTCCTACTTACTTTGCCTCCTCAGAGTGAAAGAAACAATACTTCTCAGTGAAACAGCTGAGTCTCTTTTGGACTTGATGGGTGCATGGAAGGATGGACAATTCCCTGCAGGGAAATTGTTTCAGGCAGCTGCGTGATCAGAACAGATATCTCTGGTCACAGGCATGAATGGGCATCTGCACTGCTGTAAAAATGCTGCACTGCTTCTAAAAGGAAAGGACCATGCAACTGAAAACTGTACTGAGGTGTCCCAAATAAGGACATCTGTAGGATTGCAGCCTATCACCTGCCCTTTCTGAGCTCAACAATATATAGATTTGCTTTTATTTAATTGTTACTGTTGCACTAGCTCCTGGCAGGTGTTGATTATAGGTGCCCCACAATTACTCTGTTCTACACCCAATTGTTATTTCTTTTTCATCTACAAGTGTTTTCAAGCAAATTTTGTCTAAGAGATGACAGCATCATTCCCAGGCAGTCTTCCCGGAGCATTATCTTATTTTGAGCCAAAACACGGAAGAGGTTAAATTAATAAGTTCTGAGCAATCAGTTTATTTACCAACTCTTGTACCTTGGGATGTACCTACATTGCCTTGGGCACTTCTGCAGGGCCTCCTGTTGAGATCTCTGAAACTCTGCTCCCAGACTGTCTTCCACTGCTTGCTGCCATGTAAGGCTGAATATAACCAGCACCTTGTCAGACCAAACCAGCAGTAAGACCGTGGAGAATAGTGGTTAGTCTGCAGTCAGGGAAGGAATCACTGGGAAATAGCTTTTTTTTTTTTAAAGCAGTAAAATACCATAGTGGTGTTTCCCAGAAAAGCCCCTCTTGGACATGAGGAGCTCTAGTCCAGACCAGTGCAAGTGTAGAGCATTAGCAACCCATTTGCATCACACCACATGCAGCATGCATAAACAATTATTCCAAGTCATTCTGGGGCAGCTTGCCCTGAGACATACGTGATATTTCACCCAGTAGGTCAAGTCTCCAGGGGTGACTTGCAGCCACAGGCAGCACAAGAGGGTTGGATAAGATGTGTAACTTTCCTCTGTAGTATTACTTTTTTCTTTACAGTATAGCCCCATTAGGCTGTTGAGTGTTTTCCTAACCACAACTGACTTAGGATAATCTTTGTCTAGCAGAAAAGGCATGAAGAGACTTAGCAGCTGGGAGTAAATTTGACACAAATTTAGTCTAGAAATAAATTTCAGATTACTATTTTTTTAAAACAATGGAAGGTGATTAATCATTATAACAAATTCCCTCAGCTTGTGGTGGGATTTCCCAAACTTGGAATCCTTTCTGAATGTCTTCTTAAAACCTCTGCCTGAGTTTCAATAGAGCTTACTAGCTGGATGCTAAAAGCTTCATTGGAATTCTTTGGTTTGTATACGCAGGAGTCCGGATGAGAGCTCGTAGGCACCCTTCTGATTTCAAAAGTCATGATTATTCAGTTGATCTAAGTCCTTGTTGACATCAACTTACATCTACTTGCTTATGTTTTCACTCCCAGTATGATATCTCTATGCTGAGTTTGAAGCATGTTGTTATTTTTTATTTATGATCTCCCCATGTACCTTCTAGATTAATATCTTTGAATAAGTGTAACTCTAAAGTTATTGCCAGTGTTGTCCTTGATATATTCTGTTTAGATATCTGAATGTTTTCTCAAACTGAGCAAGGTAAAAAGAATAAGTGAGACTAAGTGTCCTGTGTGTTCTGTCTGGCTTTTCCGTAAGAGTGATAATTTTAACTGCTGTAGCAAAAAGTTTAGATGTATTACAGTCAGAAGATGTCAAAGTATTTCCCCAGATCTAAATCAGGGAAAGGTAACAGATTTTTGCCTCCATACTGTACAATTTATTTCAGAAATACCCTTATCTGTAGTAAAAGTACTCTCTAGGATTCTTTTGCTTGGTTTTCTTAGATGATCCTGAACCATAGATGCTCCAAAGCAGGAGCATGATACAAGACAAAAGGCCCTCTGAAACCTTCTTCCTGTTCCAAGCACAGCTAAGCAATTTCATGCTCTGAGAAAAGAGCAGGAAAACAGGACTGACAGGGACCAAAAGAAGCAATACAGCGTATCTCGCTGGCTTATGGCCAGATACTCTTTCTGTGACCTATTCCTGACAGATACCACTCTAATCTGTCTTGCAGTATTAGAGATTTCCCCTTTTCCTTCGATAACATTCTGAGCTCCTGTCGATAAGAGATTTTTCTCTCGGTGTCTAACCTGAGTTGAAAAGGCTTCCAGGGACCCGTAGAGAAGTCTTACTTTCTCTTGGCAGCAAACTTTTACGACAATCCCTAATCCTTTCTCTTCTCTAAGCTAGGTTAACTCAGTGCTTTCAAAGATCTTGTTTTCTAGATGTTAGGTATTCTGGGGGTATGGCTCCTCCTCCTTGTCACTGTTGCATGGGTAAGCATATGTGCATGGTCAGGGAGGTTCATATAGGAGACATCTCACAGGTAACCACCTCTCATTTGCTGGTCATCTAGAAGAGTAGCTCTGTTAATCCAGAATTTGAGTTGAATGTCAAGTGCAGGATACTGGCCAGGAACCTGGGCAAGATACCCCTGAAAAAAAGTGTGCCCCCTGCTCTCACAGTATTCTGCCCTCTCTAAGAAGGAATTGCAATCTTATTTCTAACTCTTGGAAGTTCATACAAGAGCTCAGCTCCCCACAGGTAGTTCTGGCAGGGAAGACTTTAGACTTCAGAAACATCAGCTCAAATGCATGTGCTTGGAGGCTGTGACAGTGTGCTCTGAAGGATTGCCTCCCTCTGCATATGGCAGCCAAATGTGTGGCCAGATCTGCTGGGGCTGAGTGTCCACAGGTAGTGAAGGGTGCAATCACACATTTCCTGTGCTGGGCTAGGGCTAGGAGCAGAGCAACTGCACTGACCTCCCAGTCTTGCTTCCAAGCAGCTGACCCCAGCAGCAAGTTAGATGATGTTTGTACAGCTGGTGCTAGGCTGTGTGCAAGGAACACAGGTAGAGGGAGTGCCCATTGAGGTTGCCTGCAATGGGCACATATCTGCAAGGCTTGGGTCTTGCTGTTGTCCCCAACACCCAGGGTCATTCAAGAAATGACAAGTAATGAAAGAATTTACAGGGGGAATGGAAAATCTTATTTCCCAATTCCTGGCTGAAGTCATACCCACCCTTGGCCTCTCCATCTCCTGATTACTTGTGTCACCGGGGCTGCCTGTTGCTCTGCCAACTTTCTTTCTCAGAGTGTCATAACTGCTCCTTCTGTGGGAGCAACAACCTCCTTGCAGCCTTTTGCTTTCTTTTTGTGGTACAGTGTGTGCCTATCTGCTCTCTAGAGGGCAAACATTTTTCTTTGGTATCTTATAGTCATTGCACTATATAATTAAAATAAGCAATTGAATCAAACAATCCTCCCTCCATTGACAGATGAAAAAACCTGCAGCCAAGTTTCTCTTGAGAGATTATAGAAATAAGGGAGCCTGAGAATCAATTTATTTCCTTTAAGTCAAGATCATACTAGTTGTTAACTCAATGTAGGAGTTTAAGGCATTAAATATGTCTCTCTAAGCACTTTGCAGTTCTTCATTTCCTTACCGTGGGGAATCGCTTTTCAGTATCAAGTCTAAATAGCCTGTCTTCTCTGGAAAAACACTCGAATGCATCTTCCCCATTTTAATAAAGTTTGGGTTAGAGAAGGGAAGTGAGCAGCTTATTAAAAAATGCATGAAAATACAAAAGTTGCCACTTGAGCCTTGGGACTGACATTGTGTCGTAAATCCATCGACACAGCTCTGCTCACCAGTTGAAATGGGGCAGGTGGGCTTTTCTGAGAAGGGATTTTTGCAGCAGATTAATCTAATAATTTAGATGGAGCCTATGCTGTGACAATCCTTTAAGAAGAAGTTTACCTGCATTAAAAAATCCTGGTTGCTTTTAAATTCTCAAGCAAGAGACCAGAGAAGGGGGTTGGTAATTGTATTTCTCTGCTTAATTAAAGGTTAGAAAATTGTACTTTTGTAATCTAAGCTCCTTTTCAGGGAGCAGGCTTTTGTGTGTGTGTGAAAGTAGTAGTAGAAAGCATTCTGCCTCCAGCTGTCTCTGCCCAACACTGTTCAGCTCGGGTTATCAGGAAACTGCTTCCATTCCTTCATACTGCTGGTTCAAATACCAGTGTTGGTGCACTGACTCTGGGAAGCTCTAGGGCCCACAGGTGTTGATCTTGTCATCTTTTATTCTGCTTTTCAATGTCAGCAGGATGCAGGGATGGAACATGGTGATTGCTGTTGCTTGGAGTTGGTGGTACTAGTAATAACTGAAGTGTAACAGAAGTAGTGGTGGGTGCTCACACTGACTTTGAGGTTCCCTTACAGAAGTGGGGAGACACTGATGTGTCTTATGAGTCTGGAAGACGCCAGAGAGCTGTGAGGATGATTTGCTGTTTTAGCAGCCCCATTACTGATATTTGCTACTGAGAACAAGGCCTTCAACTTCATAAGTGATAAATTCCCATTATCACAGTACAAAACAAAAGAAAATCGTTGAAGAAATAATAGAGGTAAGACTGTAGGGCTGTGAATCTTTTAATTGCTTACTGATTAGTTCTGTATTTCTGGGTGATCACTATGGCACAAAAGTCCAAACTACAGATTACAGCCCATTTTTTTTCAAATTCTGACAAAGCAATTTCACCCACAGGCAGTCTGAGTTCTTCTGATCACTGTGGATCATTTCTTTTTTAGCTTGAGTGTCCTTTTTCTGAGATCCTTCATTTCTGTTTGCTAGACATGGAGATGTTTTGTGGGAAAGGACTACTGCTTTTTGCTTTGGCAGGATCCTCTAGCAAGCATTGCAGGCTCTGGTAGTGTGGCACTGGCTATCTGAGAGACTTTCTCTGTGCTGTAAAAAGAAAATAAATATTTACAGTGAGAACTGCTGAATTGCACAGTGAGACGTAATTGTGCAAAACATGGAAAAATCAGACAGACACAGTGCTGTTGTTTGCTTTCTGATGTCTTTATGAGAGCTCTTGCAAATAGCAGAAGCATTTTATGTTCTACTACAATTTATCTCACCTAATGTATTCACATCAATTCCTGGTATCTCTTATGGAACAATAACTTATTGTGAAACATACTGTTGGTTTTGATATGACAAAAAAACAAACCAAATGAAATTACAGTTGAGGGCTTTTTGTTTGCTTACATTTATTTACTGAATAGATATCCCAATTATCTTTTAAATGCTGATGAATTTTGGATAATTGCTTCCCACGAATTTGCAGGGCAAATTCATTCTTTGGGAATGAGGAACAGAAAATGTCCAGGATCTGCAGCACTAATTTTATCAAATATGGAATAAGCAGCCTAGAAAGTTTACAGCCTTTTCCTTTATAGGAAGTGAGAACATATGGGATACAATAGGAGGAACGGTAGTATAGCAACACATTCCCAGGTGGGAATATGCCAGGGGAAGGAGTAAGCTGAAGATTTATGCCATAACCCTTTGCTCTCCATGTGTTACTACCAGAAGCTGACCACTGGCCTGCTGAGACTAGCAGCTGCTGGTCTTTGCAGTCCCACAGACAGCAACACCTAGCAGGTAACACCTTGTAGGTCACACTCAACATTGTTCTCTTTGTCAGGGGGGACAGGAATGGCAGTGGCATCAGCTGCTTCAGAAAGTGGCTATGAATGGCTGCTTTGAATGAACCAGGAACCATTTTCTGCTGCTCAGTACATTTTATTCCTCTGTATTGGGGAGAATTTGGAAGGAAGGTGTGTACATTGCCCAGCAGACATGAGGAATGCAAAGCTGAAGCTCAGTGATGTGAGCATGACTTTGGAAGAAAGAGTGAAAATAAGGAGGGAAGAATGATGTATAGGAATTTGAAGATTGTGTGAGGAGATGAGCAGTTTTTTCCAGCCTCTATTAGTCCTGAAGACCTTGAGAGCCATGCACGATGGCAGGGAAACTGGAGCCCCTTGCAGGGACTCACAGTCTCAGCTGTCTGTCTTAGAAAAACATGCAAACAGTTAGCTGGAAGAAGAATAATAATTCATGAAATAATATGTATTCCAGTAGCAAAAAAAATTGAATGCTTCTTCAACCTGGAGGAAGACATTTAATCGTGTCCTTATTGCCTGGTCAGAGGGATGAGATGTGGTCAAGTAGTATGAGTCTTAATGGCTGGATCACTGGATATAAACAATAGGAACTGAGCACAACAGTTAAGATTACAGTAGCCAAAGCAGAGGATCTATTGTGAAAGGTGCTTTGAGGTTATACACAGGATTATATAGCTATTGTAAACTCTGTTATCAAACTCTACCTTTGGTGAGCAGGGAGGATACCTGTTGTATTTTTCAGTGCAGATTCTGCTGAAGCTCTTTGCTCTGTGGTTTTTGGGGCAGATCCCAGATAATATATTATCTCTGGATTTCAGTGTTAGATGGGAGTTTTTCCTAGCAGATAATCTTCCCACTGTATAATCTGCAGTACTCAGTAGGGAAGGAAACTCAGAATCACAACATGTTCTGTGCGTTCACTGGAGCTAAACAGGAAGCGATTTCAATGGGATTTGTGTGGCTTTACACAGTCAATGGATCTGGCCCTTCTCTAATAAAACCACCATATTAAAAACAGCAACAGGTCCCAGATTTCCATCACCAGGGAAGAGGAATTATAATCAAGCCAGGTAAATTCCTCTCAGCAGCCTTTTTTGAGGATGTCTCCTTGGAGACTTAAAGGAGGGAGGTGAAAAAGAGCTTGACAGTGGAGAGGCAGTGTAAAGGGATAAGTAGAGTGGTCTCTACCTATGATAAGGAAAAGCTATTCCTGGCTTAGATGCTCTCTCTTTCCTTGCTTTCTTTCCATGTCCAGTAGGAATCATTTGCGTTTTCATTAACGGCCTGCCAGAACTTCAAGGGGGTCTGAAGGGAGCATGGGCAACTGCCATGGAGGAGGGGGCTCAGGCACTCTACTTGTCTGCTCAGTGCCTTTCCATTACTGGAGGGAACAGGCTGTCCCCTGATAACAGCTGGGCTGGTGAGACCACACTGTGTCTGTGAGTGTCACTGGTAGGGCAGTGTGTTCTGGCAAAGGTGGGTGGGGATGGCCACAGAGGGGATGGAGGCCAGTGAGGAGAGGAAGGAGAGCAAGTGCAGAGCTGGACAACATCCTTTGCTATGGCATGTCTGATAAGGTGGCTGTTTGCTCCTGTGGGAAGGAACAGCTTTGTAAATAGAAGATTAACTGCTGAATGATCCTATGGTAACAGCCTTGAGGCAATGCCAATTTAGCCACCCAGCATAAAACCAGGCAGGGAGGAAAAAGGGATCATGTTCCAGTCCCAAACGCTCCTGGCTGATGTCAGTGTGTGATCCTCACGTCTCCACAGATCTCAGTGTACTCACGATGTTATCATTGTTTAGTATCTTCAAGAGGGTTAGGCTGGTCCACCTCATTAGGCACCCTGATGCTAGCAGGCCTGAAAGCATGACTGGAGTTTTTTCTGGCTAAGTCAGTTGGTCTCAGTAAAGACACTGCCTCTCCTAAGTCTTGCTTTGCTGAGCAAACAGAGGAGGAAAGGCTGAAGGAGAGGGCAGACAGTGTTATATATTTTTTTTCAATCAATATCTGTGTACTGGACCTGTGAGCATCTCTAAGGTATGAAAAACAATCTCATGCTGCAGATGTGACTAGCTAACTCCTGTCAATAGACTGACAGCTGTTTGTGCTTCCTCTTGATCTAATGCAAAGTAGGCTGAGCCCTACAGCTATTTGAATGTGTGAATATTCACTTACATGTACAAATCTAGAACCACTGTTGCTGTCACCAGTAACATTAAAAAAAAGTCTCTATGTGCACAGTTGTGAGATTCTTACCTCCAAGTAGTATTTAAATCCTCACTGTGAGCTCTGATGGACGCTAGCCCCAAGCTGTTATGTGTCCCTTTTTGGAGTGTGTAGCAGTTGAGGAAAGAGTGGCAGCTTCTGGAGCAGAAGTCCTCAGAGACCTTTTAGGGGGCAGATTTTGGGACGTCTACCAAAGTTATTGCAAAAATACAGATGCCTGTATGTAACTTGGAAAGGAAGATCCCAATAATGTCACCATCAGGAGTGGGCAAACTTCAGCACAGCCCAGAGAACCAACTGCAGCGAACTTACCTGCTTTTTACAGTTACACTTTAAGTTTTCTGTAGTTGCAGGAATGACTGGTGATCTTCACCACTGTTCCCTCTCTCTGCTGGTGGCGTGATGCAGTCTGTGTGTTTTGGTCTTTGATTACAGATCTTCAAGCTTGTTAGAGGGTGCAGTGAAATGTCTATCCAAAGTGTGTGGTAAGAGAATACTCCTAGAATGAACTTCCTTCTTGAGTTGTCCGTGTTCAGTGAGGAATGGCTGTGATGACTAAAGCACCTCCCTCTCATCTTGAGTTCCTTGTTCTTGAACTGTCGAAACCATCATTGCCTGGGAAGCTTGGCTGGCTTTCTCTTTTGAGGTCCTTAAAGCTTTTTCTTTTCAGGCTGTTCTTGTTTTGGAAGACAGCCCTGGAAAACATAGGGATTCTGGTTCACTGAAGGAGGTGGACTTTCTTTTCCACCTGGAGTCTGCCCATTTCCTAACACCCAGTACTGTAATCCTTAACATGCATTTTGATGTACAAGATCTCACCAGCTGGGGAATTCCCTGGGGATTTTTTTTCCCCAGCATGCATAGAGACTTGGTGCTCTCAGTGAGCAGTGTGGTGAATGCTGGTTGTAAACCACAAGGGTTAAGTGGCATGTCAGATCATGGGCGGTGAGAAGCTGCTGCATGTGTGTGGTCTCCCTGATTCACACTCCAGTGTTTTTCAAATAAAATAAAATTAAAAAACAAAAACACAAGCAAACAAAAATCTTTTTTGTAAATCTTGAATTCCAGGTAAAGGTTTGACCTGCACCTCATCTGAAATCACAGTGGTGTTTGGAAGGCGGTCCTTCTCACATTGCTGTTTTCTTGTATACCGAGTGCAAAATAACCTGGGGCTGCCTGTGGGTTTTCTTAAACTAAATATCCCACAAGTGTGAACAAGTGCATTCTGACAATAGCCTAAACCAACAACACTGCACAAAGGAGAGAGATAGCCTCTTAGGGGAGAGTGACATCTACAGCCTTGTTTATATGATATAATCCCCCACTAAGACTGGCCTGTGTTGAAAACTCTAGACTAGAATTGGACTTTGCAGAATTTATAACAGATGTTAACATGCCTTGAATTGCAGACTCACTCTAGAGCTCCAACTAGAAGAGCAATCATTTTTGCTTGGTGTTGTGCAAACCTATAGGAAGAGTCAGGCCTTGTTCCAAACACTGCAGTGAGAGTGGACAGACGAGAAGGGATGTCTTAGCCCCAGTATTTGTAAAGGGAACTGAGAAAGGATAAGAGACTTGCCCAAGGTCACAAAGGGATTTTTTGGCACAGCAGCAAACTGAACCCAGCCCTCTTATGTCTCAGTCTAACACTTTAAGCACAAAAACATCATTTTTCCAGAAAGAGCAGCTGTCAGATTGAAAAGCAAAGGTTTTGTTTTGTTTTTATTCTTTTTCCCCTTTTCTTCCCATATTTGATGTACAGGAAAGAACAAATTAGCTCATTTAAAAACAACTGGAATTTTCACCCCAACTTGAGCATATTTTTCCAGATTCAAAGCCATTTGCTCAATATTTTTGTTTCTTAATCTTATTTTCTATGAACATGAGACTCTCTTCCTCTCAGAACCGCCTGTGCCTATGAGGGCCAAACCACCACTTGAAAGGCTGTTCCTAAAATATCTGGGGCACGTCCAGAGCTGGGGAACACTGAAAAACTTGCAGGCAACCTTGGCCTCTCCCCCTTTGTTGGCATATCAAGGCAAACAGGAGAAAACACATTCCAGAAAAAGGGTTTAGATTGCTGATGGGTGATAGAGAGACCTTTGAATAACCTCAGGACTTTGGTGGCTTCAAGAAAATGGAAGCTGACTCTAAAACCATTCCTGTTGTGGGGTTTGGTTTGGCAAAAACAAAGTCTGATTGATGAGGTTTGGCCAAACCAAGCCTCCCGTTCTGTAGCCAATCTCTGCTTCAAGCAATCGTCAGTTCTTGGGTGTGCTTCCACACATTTGAATTTCCTCACCACTTGAAGCCTCCAGAAAAAACAGAAATAGCCAGCAGGTCTTTCTGTGAGCAAAATGAAGAGTAGTGCAGTCTTTCCTACTTGTACGCTGCCATGGTACCAGATCAATGAATGTTGTACTAAACAGAGAGCTTGCTCTTGGTTCTTAGCACGGAAACAGAGAGCAGTGAAATCATCTTTATTCTTTCCCCATGCTTCATCCTGGACTTTCTAAGACACTTTTTCCTTTCTGGGAGTAGCTAAGTGTTGGAGGGGATGGTACTCACAGGGAAAAGTGAGACTTACTTTGTGACTTCCTTGGAGATTTATGCTCTGGATCTGTTCACCAAGGACACACATTGCATCCCACATCCACACAAACAGGCCTCTGCAGTTTCAGTTTCTGGCCCGTTTGCTCTGTGCCTTTGCGCTGAGATTGGTAACCAAGGCATCAGTTGTGCTGACAAGCTGTTGTCAATGAAGAAAACACATGGCTTTTCTGGCCCACATGAAGGATATGCTGGTTGTAACCCACATGAGTCATTGCGCTGGATAAGATCTTTGCCCCTCAGACAACTTGTGCTAAAATACTGAAATGGCTGGAATTGTAAAAAAGGGCTCTGAAAAGCCCTGGATCTTATGTGAGGTGTGTTTCCCCTCAAGTCAACACTGCCAAAGAGGGTTATGAGAAGACTTTTCAGAGACCTCTGTTGAAGCAAAGCAAGAAAGAGTAGAAGGATCAAGATGTCTTAGTTCTGGGGAAGCTTCCTGCAGTGTACGTGCCATCCTACTAGTGCAACACAGAAATATCTCCAGAGTGTTCTCTGTCTTCAGTACTTCCTCTGTTTTAGGGTCCTTTCTAGATACTGATGATCTCAGCTCAACTAGGATTTTAAATCTTGACGTGCATTCATCAGGGACATCTCCCCTTCTGTGTCTTCAGATTCTCTTTATACCTGAAATGTGCTTTTTTTTTTTTTTTTTTTTTTTTTTTTTNTTTTTTTTTTTTCAGAATTCCACCTTCCTTGTGAAGTTATGAGCTTGGTTTTTGCCTTTCTGTTGATAATTACAAAGAATGGAAATCTACTAATGGAAATCTGTAGAGCACAAACTTTTAGAATTGAGCATTACTCTTTATTTTCAGAGATGGAGCATTAGCAACTGATTAACATTTCTGTGAGAACGAACTTCCTGAACAGTGTCTTTCCTGGCAGTTCCTGACCCCATTCAAAGTCTTCCTCCGCTTATTTATCTGTTGTTAGTCTCCTGTGGTTTCTTTTCTGGACTTGGCTTGTCTTACAGCTAAACAACTTTCTCCCTGACAAAATAACCCTGCTTACCACTTCTTCCTTCTGACATCTTCTCAGTTTTTCTCTCTTGTCACATGCACCTTTCCTATAATCTGGTATCTCTTTCTCTCATCCTCTCTTCCCTGTCTTTCGAAACCTTTCTTCTGCAAGTAAGTAAAAAATCAGGCTTTTCTGGTTGTAATCACCTCCTTAGCATATTCATTGTCATCGTTAAATTTAAATGTTCCTAGTTGTTCCCTGACTGATGGATGCTTCTTGGCCAAGGTTAATAAACACTGACACAGCACAGCAGTTCAACAGTAAAAACTTTGTTTTAACTTCACAAACTCAACCAGAATCCATGAACGTGCATTTACTTTCTGGAGGAATGTTAGCCAAGCATGAGGACTATGCCATGTGTATGTGCAGGAGGCTGTGTGCTGAGCCAACTCATGCTCCAGCCATAGCCAGGTTCTTGAGGCAGCTGGAGAATTTGTTTTTTGGACTCTTGTTACCTAGCACAGAGCAACTAGATCTATCACTCCAGCCAGTTCCCTTACAGTATATTCAGCCCCATCGTCCTAGATTCTACCATACCTCCATAACCCTTCCCTTGTCTGTTATTTGATCATTGACTACCTAGCTTCTTGCATCTCTCTAGAGAGACATCTGACTGTGCTCTTGTGGGAGCCTCTTTTTCTCCCATTCATAGCTATTCTTTCTCTGCTTAGATCAGATACTCTCTGGGAGCAGGGCCTGTCTGCCTTTAGTTTTCAGTACTGAGTGGAAAAACGAGATTATTGCCTGCACATAAGTCCTGTAATAAACATGCAAGTGAGCATTGAAAATCACATCTTAAAAAATCACACTAAGTAAATGGACCTGTGGATTCCCAAATTCCAATGAGATAAGCACATGCTGCTTTAAACAGGGATGATACTTTGTGTTAGCTGTAGTCTTGAAAGTAGCAACGCAGGTCCAAGCAGAGACTTCACAGGTGTCGGCTGCTTTTGTCGGGCTCTGTTCTTTCACTCTGCCTAGGTTTTAAAGCTTTCAGAACAGGATTGTTTGAGGTTTTCCTCTTGCCAGCTTGTCTGCAGCCAGAAAGTCAGTGGGAGACAGAGAGACCCATAAAAGGTAATAGCTAAATAAGTAACATGCAGAAATTCCTCACACTCACCTCTGTATTGGCAAGGGAAGATGCAGCTGACAAGGATTAGCTGAGTATGAGTTTAGAGAGAAGCTGGATACAAAGGCCTCTAGACTTCTTTTAACCCTAAAAGCTTTGGAAGTAATTAACAAAAAATAAAATAATTCAGTTGATCTATCCCTTTGTATTTTGTCAGCTCTTTCACATGAGGACCTGTTGCTTTTGATTTTTTTTCTGCTCTTAGGAGAAAATTTCTAAATGATAACTAATAGTACTGTGCAGATCATGTTGCCTCTTGTCCTCTTTTAAGAGCCTCACTGGGCTTCTCTCTACAGCATTATATCACTCATTGTAGAGTGCAGGAAACAGAAAAAAAAAATGTATTTTTCTGCACTGTCTCTGCCTTTGAGACAGGTGAAACCAAGTCACATGAACCTGCAGAGCAAAGGAAAAGGATAGGGTGGAAAAGAACCCCCTGCACTCTTCCCCCTTGCAGCAGGGGAGAAAAAATTTGTTTCCATGTGGAAGATTTTTCAGATGTTTCTTTCTCAAGAGTGAACTGGGGCTTAGGAAAAACTTAGTTCACTTCCCCAGATCAGCTGCAATTCTCCTGTGCACCTTTGTCCACTTGAGCCTGGGTTAACTTGGCTCTTAAGTCTCCTATCGTGTGTGTAGTTCAGCCCCTATCCTCTCTAGGTAGAATAGGATAATTTCAGTTATTAAATTCATGCATGCCAGGATCCAGCAAATTCCTCTGTCTTTTCCAATTCCTGTACATCTTCCAGAACCAAGTACTGCTTTAACCCTTCCTAGCAGCCTGTGCTGCACCTGCTGGAAGCAGAGGCTTTGGTAGCATAAAGTCCCTTTCTGTATGCAGACAGCTCTTCTTGAATGGTTATCTTCATTCCAGCCAATAGATGAAGAATAAAGTATTGTTCTGTGCTCTGCTAAATGTAAGAGCCTTTCTGTCATCTTGCCAAACCCAGAGGAAAAAAAAAAAGCTAAGTTCTGCAACTCAATGGGGTAAATTATGTTTAGCTGGAAAGTTTGGATTCCTTGGGGTAAATGACCTCTTTCTCATTTCACCCAGATTTAAAATGGGAATAACGCTCCTTATCCATATAGAATAGAGATGTATGATTACACAGCAGAGAGGAGGATTTTGTACCTGCAAACTCCATAAATATGTAGATCCCAAACTTCCCAAATAATCTGAGGAACCTTTTTGAGGATATACAACTGGCCACATTATGCACTATTCAAACTTGTCAAGATTCTGTTTTTGTAAAGGTGATACCCTGCTTAGTAGATATCCATGCTGTTGGCTTATGAAGTGTCTAAAATAGCCAGTGGCTCAGGTATCCTGGTGAGGACATTGTATCCATGACATTCACAGGGGTCTGATATTGGGAGAAACCTTCCAGTGCCCCAGCTAGCCCACACCGAAGACGAGCAGACAACCTTCATAATCTAAAGCACTAGACTTTATGTTTTGCATGCACGTTAGGAAAATTTTAAGGGAGCTGCTTCCCCATGCTGGTGCACAGACAACCTGCATGATAGGCTGGATTAGGAAAAAAAATATTTTCTGCTGTTGGTCTTGTAATGGGTAGTTTATCCTTTCCCTTGAATCATCTGGCCTGCACCACTATAAATTAGAGACACTATCAAAAGAGATGGGCTGTCAGTACATGCTGCTGTAGCAATTTCCATGTCTGTCTTGGAGTAGAGAGACCTGGAGCATCAAATTGACCACCTTAATAAATTTTAGAAGGGCTTAGAGCATGAGCCAAATTCTGGAAAGCAATGATATGATTAGCAAGTTTCCAAAAGTTATCTCATAGTGATACCCACACACATGCAGACTGCTCTCTGATTACGTTACTGAATGACATAAATTGAAACCATCTTTTTCCAGTATCTCTAGTTGTGTTGGTGCTTTCAACATATGGAAGGTAATCACCTAACAAAATCTCAGTTCAAAAGAAATGCACTCTGTCTATTTGTTCTTTCTCTGTGTTGATAAGTTTATCGACATTTAGGGAAGTAATCCTGCCCCTGTACTCAGCATTGGTGAGGCCTCACCTCAAGTACTGTGTTCAGTTTTGGGCACCTCAGTACAGAAGGGACATTGAGGTGCTGGAGCAGGTCCAAAGAAGGGCAACAAGGCTTGTGAAGGGCTTGGAGAATATACCCTACGAGGAGAGACTGAAGGAACTGGGGCTGTTTAGTCCGGGGAAAAGGAGGCTAAGGGGAGACCTTATTGCTCTCTTCCAATATCTGCAAGGTGCTTACAGTGAGAGTGGGGTTGGTCTCTTCTCACTGGTGACAGGTGACAGGATGAGGGGAAATGGCCTCAAGTTGCACCAGGGTAAGTTTAGGTTGGATATCAGGAAATACTTCTTTACAGAAAGGGTTGTTAAACACTGGAATAGGCTCCCCAGGGAGGTGGTTGAGTCACCATCCCTGAATGTGTTTAAAAACCGTTTGGATGTGGTGCTTAGGGACGTGATTTAGCAGAGGGTTGTTAGAGTTAGGGTAGCATGGTTAGGTCGTGGTTGGACTTGATGATCTTTAAGGTCTTTTCCAACCTGAGGGATTCTATGATTCTATGGTTAGTTATGTTCCCCTCATTTGCTTTCCTGAAGTTCAAGGTCTGGCTTGCTCTTTACCAGACTCATATTCCTTGAGATCACAAACTCAACCAGGGCATGGTTGCTACAGCCCAGACTGCCTCCAATCTTAACCTCTCTAATGATCTGTTGTGTTTTGTGGAGAAACAGGCAACTTGAGTCTCTCAGCTGTCCACATTTTGTTTGTCTAAGTAGAGCAACTAACACATCACAACTACAATGACACTATCGTTAACAAAATAAGCAAGGCAAGGTTTGTAGGGAGAGATGACATCTCAGGTCAGAGAAACCATAAAGAAGTAGACTGAGACAAGGAATTTCTTGGGATTGAAAATGAGGAAGCAACATTCCGGCTAATAAAGATGGGGGAAACTTTATTTGCAGCTTGAACTGAATTGTGTTAATCAGCTTGATATTTGATGAAGAAAAGGGTTTTAGCACCTGTGGAACAGAAAGATATGCTGGCAAAAATAGTAAGTTCAATAATTTTGGTGAGGTAGAGAAACTTATGACAAGTGCTTTGGCACTTGTGTAATTGTGCCGTGATTTTTAGGATAGAATAGGGTTAGGAATTTGACAACCAAAACTGATCTTTGAAGATGTTTTGTGGAATGCCTTTGAAGATCAAGACTAAGAAATCAAACAGAGAGTGGTTATATTGTGAGAAAAGTTCTCCCACCGGGTGTTTCTGTCTTTCACAGTGTCTGCGTGAAAGTATTGTGGTGCACAATGGTTGGTGGGTTTCACCCACGTTCTTTTCATGAGGGCATTTGGTGCTTTGGATATAATAGATCACATTCTGGAATGACTACATGTAGGTTGTAAACCTTTGATGGTTTCTTTTGGATGGGAACGGGGCTCTTATTCTATTGGGTATATACATGTGTCAGCAAGTTTTTAATCTATTGCTTTGGCATGGTCCCTCCCCACTTGGGATATGTTTACCATTAGAAATTTTGCTTGTAATAAAGAATTTGAAGAAGCAAGGGCAATTCAGAAAGTTGAAAGAGAGACTTTGAGGACAGTTTCTCTCAAATGCTAATAAGGTAGCAAAGGCTGCAGTTTCATGATGTTCTGGATATGTTCCAATCTAGTCTGAAACGTGATAGCTAAGCGTGCTGTTAATAGGGTTTTTCTTTTTATGTTGCAGTGAGTTTTACGTATGTTCTTCAGGAGGCTCATTTACATCTGTGATCTTTGTCTCTGGAGGATTAGCCTTGTTTGCTGAAAGTTTTGGGGCTGGTACTGGGGTTATCAAGAATATTCTTTTCGCTGCCAATCTGATAGTGTCTGGAGGTTTGGCTGCATATTGCACATTTCAGGGAGTGCTCTGGATATCTGCTATGCTTCTGGAGGCAGATGTTGTAGTCCTTGGGTTTTTCTATCTATAAGGTTATCTATAGGCTGCCATTTTCAAGGTGTCTGGGAAGTATCCAGGGAAAACTAGATTGTTATTGACCTATGAATGAGTATCAGAAACACTAGAAATGCAGCTCAGACAGAAGGGTTTTATTGAATATTTACACTCCACAGTTCCTCTTGAGAACACAAGACAAAGTCCATGATATCAGCTTTGCCTCACATGTAACAAGAAACATTCACTCTCCTCAGAGATGCTTCAGCAACAAGTTTCTCTGTCCACAAGGCTGTACTTGTGCAACAACAAAAAAACCTTCAAATTAATTCATTAAACAGTCGTGAACAAAACCTTAGTAGTAAATCAGCCCTGGTAAGAAAGCCATCTTGTGTTGAATGCACCTGTCATGGTCTACAGACTTGCTATATGTAGTCAGCCAAGTCACTCCCACTGGTAGGCACCAGTCCCGAGGCATATCATAAACGTTACTTAGGTAATGGCAATGTGGAAAATGCAGCTGTGGACAGCTCCAGTAAGGCTGGATCAATAGCACAGCTAATCAAAAAGGGTGGAGAGGAGGGAAAAGCTGGCAAAAGTTTCTAATGTGAATTTATGCTTGTCAGAATGGTTTGACTGCCTCTTGGCAATAGCTTCCAGTGTTACATTTTCATGCAATATGAGGTTAGAAAGTTGTAGCAATTGCAGTACTAAATGCCCAGCCTTTCCCCCAAAGGGAAAGGAAGCAAATGCACAGATGTGAGAGTTGCGTGGAACTGACAAGCACGGCAGAAACTACAAACCATTTTTATCAATAATAGATTTGTCTTTTTTTTGCGTTGTTAAAGCAAATGACTAATAGTAGATGAGGTTCTGACACAATAGTGGGCCCCAAAAGGTTTAGAAACTCAGTTCTGGAGATAAAACTTTCTTATGTGAACTTAACTCCCTAAGTTTGCTCTAAGAAGATGACTGATGAAATGACAGTATCATAACACAAAAGCTAGAGTTAAGCAAACCGTGCAGATTTATCAACCTGGCACCACAATCCAGAGGATATTTGTCCCTGATAAAATAATTCCCAGTAATTTTTTTTCTACTGAAAATCAAGTTGATTTCCTCTCAAATTTACTGGTGGTTGTAATGATGGGAACAAAAAAATGTTTCTGTAAAGAGCACTGAAATTGAAATGAGTGAGTGTGGGTGGAGTTGATACCTGTGAATATTTCTTTGTGATTAATATTAAGAGAGGCATTGAATAAAGATTGTGGATGGAAAAAGTTTTTCCTCTTGTAACAACTCTGAAAAAGCAACGAGGAAGAAATTTAAAGCATTTATTGCAGTAGTATTTTTTTTTTCACAAAATGTGAAGTACACATTTTCTCCTGTATATGTTACTTGCTCTGGCAGTTTAAACTATGACATTTTATTTGATACATTTCATTACTGATTTGCAAGTCCAGTTCATTTTCTAGTTTTTGTGCTATTTTAGATTATAAACATATACATTTTTCTTCTCTGCCCGAAAATGATTAATTCTATAGAAAACACATAACTAACAGCCCCTGGCACTCAAAAGTCATGCAATATTGCTCCAAACTCACTGCTTTGGCTTAAAATCACAATGCATTAATAATAATAATATTTTTATTTTAAGTATGTAATAAGATTTTGAATAATTAAGTTATTAAATTAGTCTGAGGCCACACTCTTCCAAACATTTCCCTATGAGAACTAAAATATAGAGTGTCCTTTTACCTATCTTTCTCTCTTAATTGATTGTTTCCATAAAAATACTTTTTTATTTTTCTTTTTTACAAGGCCCCAATATTATGAAGGAATGATCAGAATTGTAAACGCTGTCTTTTCATTGACTTAGTGTATCCCTCAATCTTTCCTGGGTGAATTTTGGAGTGTTCTGGCTTGGCATTTTCCCATTGTGTTTTTGGAAATGCGGCTTGTGAAACCTTTTTATAAATGGGATAACAGCACACCACAGAATCACACAGAATCACATCCTCCCTGACTTCAAGGATCAGTGATAGTTGAAGTGTTTTGTGTTTTTTTTTTTTTTTTTTTTTTTTTTTTTGCTGTGTTTATTTACTCTTTTCTTAAGAAAATGTTAAAAGTCATATCTTTATTACAAATAATATTCAGGGCCTAATACTGCTGGCAAAATATATCTCTTTATATAATAATAAGCTTTGGAAGGGTTAGCTTCAGTATTCATCATTGAAGGGACATTGTCATCCATTAAAAACCACAGAAGTGATTTGTGCTTGCAAGAAAAAGAAATTACAACATGGTGATATGTCCCCAAGACTGGTTGTTTCTAGGGTTCTTCCCCAGATGCCAGACTGATCGTTCCCTTTGCCCCCGTGCCTCTCCTGTCTCCTCTCTACCTTTTCCTGCTGGACTTGTATTTTCCTGCCTATCCTTGTTCCAGCCTACGTTGCCAAAGTCTTTGTTGGGAAATGACATATTCAGTCATTTTCTCCTTATCTGGCTCAAAAAAATGAACACAAATGTGAAAACCTGAATTCAAAAGCTGAGATATCTTGTGAGAATAAAGCTACTATGGCCAATTCATTGTAGAGTAATTGACAGCTACAGCTTTTTGCTGTTTAAAATCTTAAGGACAGTAAGTCAAATGAGAAGCTTGAATTCAGGGAGCTTTTTTCTTGCCAGAAAAGCATGAGAAAACTAAGGAAGTGTGGTCTGTACAGTCACACTTTTCTTATCTCTATCACACCAGGATGCTGGAAGCTGTTTCCTGGATGTGAGGCACAGATAGATCACAGGAAAAGAATGAATGTGGCATATTTTGTGGTTACAGAATTGAGAAAAGAAAAAAACAAGAACTGCTTCAAACCACAATACTGAAGATTGCTACAGAGATGCAATATGGTCATGGAAACTAAGGCTGAGAATGACTATTGTAAGCTATCTCACCCATCATCGTGTCCTTGGTACGCTGTGATGCCCCAGAAAATTCAGGTTAGAGATATGGCTATGAGGACATCCAGAAACAAAATTTCCTTTAAGTGCAAGAAACACATTCGGTGTTTCACTTTTGTTCAGGGCAGAGATGGGTTGGGAGTTTACACATAGTCTAACAAGTCTCCTGAAGTTCTCAGAAAGCAAATTTCCCATCTGATCAAGAAAATTAGGTTTTGCATCCCTATGAAGAACAACCTCTCACACAGAAGTGGGGCTCAAGAGGAAGAAAAGATAGGGTGATCTCTCTTCCTTCTAATGTGGCAAGAAAATTTCTTGTTCTCGGACAGGGCTTTTAGCTGAATGACCACTCAGAGTACGGGGGATGAAAAAGCAGGAGGAGACTGTTTGCTTAGAAAAAGCAGTGGCTGGTTAAATCTGCAAGAAAGAGATAATGTGGCAGGAGTGATGCGCATATGCACTGCACTGCTGCAATTGCTAGCAGGCAGTGGAGAAGTTGCATGAGTTCATGTGGGAGGAGAAAAAGTATGATGCTATTCCCAGAGGTGAAGCAGAAGAGAGTCCTATGGGACTCTAGCTGTAAGATCTCATTTTGCTGGTTCTATGTGCTGAGAAGGTTTTGAGACATAACTCAGAGTATACATCTGTAAGTCTTGAATTGTAGGAGTTTTCCTTGGTTTTCTTGAAAATTTTAGCTAGTCTATTGTCAACTATTGTTATCACAGACTCATTGTTTTTAAGCAGATCCTTCTACTTCTTAATGTAATTTCTTGTAATGTCTTCTAGACAAAATGTTATGTGCAATTCATTAATATTACATATTATATTATTTATATTGCTATTATTCTCTCACTAGTACACAGACACAAACTAAGACACAAAGATAAACCTAGGCCAGATCATCACTGTCATAAACGCTTGCTATTTGTATCACCCACAGAACAACAAACTTTCCAAACTTTTCTCTTTTTACCAAGAAGACTATGCTGAAATCTGCTTTTCATTTCTTCTTACGAAGAGAAATTTAAACCCAGTGCTAAGGATGCTTGAGTTTACTCAATCTCTCTCAAGAAAAAGTTTCATTAACAGTATTGTATGCTTTATGCTCCTGGTTTTCATTTTTGCAAATTATTTTCTCTAAACTGGAGATGACATGGGGACAAACAATTCTTTGGAGAAGGAACATCACTGATCTTGTGACTGCTTATGCAAGGTTCCTTTTCTGTCCCAAATTTCACACAGATCGGATAGATGGAAACCAAAGGGGAAAAAAAACAACCCAGCAACTCTTAGAAGAGCCAAAGGAAGTGATACTGAGAGTATTTGGGGTTTATTTTTATCCTAATCAGTGCTTTTTTATTTGTAGCTGAGGTTAGTACAGTCACAGGTAACTCTCTGTGCTGCTCTTCCACACAGGTCTCGCTCTCTCCATCTCATTTCCTAGTAATCCCATTTCTTCACCATTTGTTTGACACTCCTTTTAAGCAAATGGGAGCCAAAACACTCCAGGGGAGATATCCATGTTATGACAGTGACCATTATAACTGGTATTGTTTTATTCATTTTCAGATAGTCTCCACAGATAAATCAGTCATAGGTAGTCACTGTCTTTGAAAACTGGCTCATCCAGGTTAACACAGGCACGTATTAAAAGGCAGCATCATGGAGGCTTTCCTAATTTCTGATTCCTCAGAAGAATAAAGGCCTTGAGGAATTTGACAACACGAAATAATGCTATTTGGCCAAGTGTGGAGAAAGTCAGAAATGTTATGTTCAAAGCGGATCTACAAGAAATGGCCTCCTCAGCCACATTCACCATAACAATATTGGGTGTTGGGATGGTACGTAAATATATAATCTGTTTGTCCGTTCTACAGAAACTACTTGGATGAACCCCAACCCAAAAATGAACTCCTCAGCACTGGAAACCATTATCAGCTCCGGGTGCATGAGATCATTCTGCCTGTTTACCTTCAAATCACTCTGTCATCTTGTTCTTTTCTTACACTTATTTGCTTCTAAACCAGACACCAAGAGATTAGAAACAAAAGGTATGCAAAAGATGACCTTTGGAAATGGAGGACCTTTATGAAATGAATGCCTCCAGTTCTTTTCTGACAAGGCATATACCGTCCAGTGTGGTTACAGACTGTGTTGTTAGTCTCTAGCCATAGAAGCTGACTGAAGTGTCGGGTAGCATTCCTCAGGGCCGTGCACTTTACAACAACAAATACGTCAGGCCTGAAACAAAAGCAAGATAAATCCTAAAAGTAGCTCTTGTACTTTTATTCCTGCAATGTGATGACTAGGCAGAAGCAGTAATTTGAGAGAGAGCTGTCTGGCCATGACTGCAGCATCCTTTAAGGGTGGGTGTGCTGCAGTATCCAAATCCTAAATATCAGTAGGCCCTAAGATTTTAGGATCAGTACCTCTGAAGTTGCAAAGGGATCACCACCAACTTTTTCCTCATATGCTCTTTGGATAATAAGAGCCAGGTAATCTCTGTGAGCATGAGGTTCTTGCATCACTTAGTTCTTGTCATTAAAGACAATGTCTTGACTCTAGTTCTAATAATTGTGTAAGCCATGGCAGTGCATTACCTCTTCAGATGAACTGGTGGCTTTGACCACCTCAGTTCCAAAAAGAACTGCAGAAGGATATTAAGATAAAGTTGTTTAACCTTTATGCAAAGAAATCTACTGCTCTGTGATGTCTCTGCTCCTCCTCTCCGAGACAGTCAGAAAGCACTTTGTAGTGGTCATAAATGAAGTGTATTGCTTTTAGAAGCAAAGTTGTTCCTCCTCATTTTCTCTTGAGCATGATGGAAATCAGATACACCGCTTGATAATGCTTCTTTAATCTTTCCTCCCCACTATACAGAGAGATGCAAAGATGAGTGAGAGGGTGTCTTTTTTAATGCTCAAGATTTATTGGTCCTACAAACTCCAGATACACACTGAAATTCTGAAGTAATGCTTGCTCATGCAGTAGCCTTTTATTAAAACAAACCTTAGAGTCAGTATTTTATTTTATCATTAACTCCCTCTTTCACTGAAGAATGAAAAAGTGCACTTCATAGTCATCATCTGCTGGGAAAAAAAAATGGAAAAAATGGAGATATTTTGTCTTCATGTTTTATTCTGTGGTTGTTGGATTGAAGACATCTTCAAATAGATAATGAACAAAATGCTTCTGGTTACATGCTCTGGAAGGGCCAAATACTAATAGACATCCCTCCTCAAACAGGTTTTAAGCTGAGGGTACTGAGTCACAGGCATTTTGGAATCTATTGAGATTCCACAATCCAGATAAAAGAACAGTCTCAGAAAATACAGTTGGTTTCTTGGGCTTTAGAAATACATTTACTGATCAAGAAGAGCAGAGACTTTGGGTGAAATCCTTAGAGTAGTTCTGTTGACTTAAATGGATCTGATCCTTGTGCTAAAGTGGGATCAGTTTTTTAGGATGTGAAAACTACATAGAGCCTTCCACATCCACTTCTTCTGTAGCCCAATTTAGTAATGACATAAAGTTACCACTTGATGGCTCTTTGTTAGCTTATATGGGTGAAATGAGTTAATGGATCGCAACTCATCTCTTGCAGTGCACATAGAGCTCAACTGCAGTCTCACCAGAAGCAAAAGGATTGTGGAACAGTGAAAACAGAGCCACTCAAAAGACTGATTTCTCTTCTTCCCCACTGGACAAGAGCACCATGATGCAATCTGCCACTGCTTTCACTGCTCAGTATATAGCTTTCCCTTTCTGGAGCTGTCTACCCCAAATCTTTCAGCATTAAAACCAGATGCAAACCAAACCACCAGCAAGAGATGTTTGATTGCTTCTTTGACTTTTGTGTACTGAATTCCAGAGGTGGGGGAGGAGCAAGGCGAAAAAAGAGCACTGGAAATAAATACCCCTATGAAAAAATTACAACATCAAAAAGTAATTCCCTTGTTCATGTTTTTCTTAGAAAGCAGTTCAGTTCCATCTGGCTGTGGGCCTGCAGCCAATGCTTGCTTCAGAAGAACTGAGACATTCAAATACAAATAAATAAATAAATAAAGGAATAATGTACCAAGCAGCTCCTGCACCCATCTCTAGAGCAGGGACAAGGCATGGCTCTCAAAGCTGATATTGTTCTGAGCCAGCTTTGCACTCCCATGGAACCATTAATCTTGCTTAGGTTGATGGGGTTTCAAATAGAGCCATGTTACATATGCGTTGAAGGGAGAAGAAGGCAAAGGGGGAGGATCGGTCAGATGACGCACAACAAGGAGGATTTTGTTTTCAGCAATGGGTCACTAGATCAGCATAGATGGGGAGATACATGCTTGTTGTGGTGATGATTATTTATTTAATTTCCTCACTTACCAGCTCTAAACAATGGTATGCTATTCAATTGCAGGCTGGGGAACTGTTAAGAGACAATGAAATAAGTCTCGCATCACTAGCAAATGTTATTTTCTCTATGGAAGAATAGAAAAGGAAAAGAAAAAGAGGTACTCATTTATTTCTAGCATAAATTTCAGTGTTCCAAGTTGCCAAAGGAACACAAAGTTCATGCAGAACCAGTCTTTGCTGCTGGATCCTAGAAGAGAGATCTGGTCATGGCTGTAAACAACATCTAAATATTTTAATTGCCTCTGGTTGATGGATCCTGACAAGAAACTCCTTAATATTTCTTGTTACACCTACTGTGCTGAGAAACAGCATTTTGCTTCATGCTGAGGGGACGAAAATCCAAAGCACAAGTCACTGAAACCACCATTCTGGGAGTTTTGTCCTGAAGCTTACTGAACAAAGTAAATTGAAAATTGGCTCTTCAAATTTCCCATTTCAGTTAGTCATATTAAGAAGACTTGGAACTCTCTCTGTCTCATGGTCATGGTTGAAGCAAAAGATGATGCATGAACTCCAAATCCCCAAAGTAATTTGGAGGACAATGGGGTAATGTAGGCAGAAAGGGATGAGATGATGGTGTTCTGGAGGTTAGAACATTGCCCAGGAGGACTGAATTACATCCTAAGCTTCCCACGGGGTGAGTCCTGTAGTTTATTTCATCTGGGATTTTACCTGTGTCATCATGTCCTTATGTGGTCCAGAGTCTAAGGTCTCTGAACTGTTTTAAAATCACAAAGGTGAGGCCCTATTGCTATTACAAGGAAATAGTGAATAATTGTTTGTATGATGCCAAGTTCTAGTTCTATAGAGAACTATAGAACTATAGAGAACGAGAACTATTCTTTTGGAGTAAAGATGACATCTGCTGTTTCTTAGTGTAACACCATAATGATGCAATAGAGAAATACTCTTTTCACTAAAGAATTTCCCGCCTCTCTTCCTGAATGGAGACCTAGTTAGAAAGTATTGCGTTTTTTTTCTCCTTGTTCTTTGCCCCCCAGAGTTCACAGAAGCAGATGGAGAAAATGACAAAGAAGCCAGATTAGGCAAGGGAGAAACACTGTGTAGCACCCTTGTTGGCAGATGCCCCAAAGTGCTCTGGTGTCAAGAGGAAACAAAAGGAATCCATCCCATTCTTAATTACAAAAAATCAGGATTAGTGGCTGATTTTCATCTTGAGGTGGGGAATAGGGGAACAGCGTGAAGTGGGAAATAAGAAAGAACTGATCTGATAGGACATTACTAAGTTATCTATCCTTTGTCTTTGGCCTAATTGTTTGGACAGTAAATCAGGCGTCTTGAAAGTCCAGTCTCTCGCCAAATGCAATCCAAAGTTAGTCCATTTGCTTCTAGGACGTGAGAGACAAAAAGGGATCAGAACAATATAGGTTTACGTAACAAATTTTAAACAATCTATGAATAAAAAATGCTAGATGCATGTTTCTTATGTATCTCTGGGAATTTAACTTTATGTCTTAAGAGCCAGGATAAACTGAAAATTTGAGTGTTGTCTCTTTTGCTTCAGTGGATGAAAAACAACCTTATTTAACATCTTTCTCTTAACACTTGAAATATGATATGTCAGCATTGGCTAATTAAGGGATTTGTGAGTGCGTGCTTCACCAGTTTTATTTTTTGGGGTCAGCAGAGTGAGAGGAGATTTAGCACCACCCCAGCTCTCACTGCCAAACCCATAAAATATCTCCGTCATCCCCTGCTAGATCTGTCAACGATAAGGATAGTTTAAGGAACCATTCTGAACACAACCAGATAAGCACAGAATCGGCTGATGATAAGAAGGAAGGGTGGGATCCCAAACTCTCACTAGTTATCAGAGCAGCAAGACCAAGTAAGGCACCAGCTCCCCAGCTGCCAAGTACAAACTACGTCAGGATGTCCTTGTGCAGTTGCTGCCTTTGAGCACGTCTCTGCTGACAGCAAACCTTTCTTGCACTTGTCAGGGAGGAAAGTGAAAGAGTTCAGCCACCCTGGCACAGATGGAGGATGGGCTCTCAATGCTGTTGAGCTCTGACCCTCCGTACTCCAGGGAAACTATTTTGTTTGTTTGTTTTTTGAAGGGAAAATAAAAAATGCTGAGCTTTATGGGAAAAAAAACACATCTCGGAGTTGGGATTTCTGTCAGATTTCCAACAAGATAAAAATATGACAAATTTTCACCATCTCTAGATGTAACCCATGATGAATATTCCTCAGGGGTAAAGGGGGAGGGAGAGAGAAGGGAGAGAGAGAGAGCAAGTCCATTATTTACATCTGAAAATAATTTTAAGGGGAATATTTATCCCACTGGGTAGAGAAATTCTTAACTAAAGCAATGTGCCTGGCCAGTGAGGTACTATGATCAGGGAAAGAAGATCCCTTCTCTCCAGGAGGCAAAACACATCCTGAAAAGTTTGAAATGTGCTTCTATAAGCAACCCAATGGCTGTGATGTATGCATTTCCCTGGGGAAAATGTGCTGCATGTTTTGGTCGGGCAGATCCTTGATCTCTTCCCCCAGAGAGAAGAGGCAGCCTGAAGGTAGCAGGGGGAGAAACTGAATTGCTTGGAAGCTGCATGCAGTCTGAGCATCGAACAATCTTTGCTTTATAACACTGCCATTTAGCCTTTCTGAGCATTAATCATTTTTGGTCAGAGTTTCACAAGCCTACGTAGAAAACACTTGAGGAAGCATTAAGAAAATGAGAAATAATGGATAAGACCAACAGCTTCTTGACTGCTGAAGAAACAATCGTTATGGACAAGGTCGTGAAAGCAGCAGGCAACTTTCATCATCAGGTTCCTTTTCTGATTTTTTTTGCTTGCTTTTTCAGTCAGGCTTAGAAAGGAAGCAGGATGGAGATGTCAGGTGGATTGACTATGACCGCTTCTACATCAGTGTTGCTCATCCCTTCTTCTCTTGTGTTATGACATTGTATGCTCTGTGGCCAGGGACCAGACTTCTCAGCTATGCTGATACAAATGAGCACAGAAAGTGAAGGTCTGGGACTGGTAGATGTCAGCACAGTGAAAATTATGTAGAAGTAGGGTAAAAAGATATTTGCTAAGACTTAGATTTTCTTAAACATTTTCAGAAAATAGAGTGCCCCCTTTTCACATAATCTGACTCCTGGTTTACCCCAAGAGCTTCTTTGTATACTGTGTGTTTTTCTAGAAGCTCCAGTGATTTTATAGAGTTTGTCCTGTCCCTTGCTGCTCACTGCCTGGGACATCTCAGACTCATTTTTTGGGTGGAGGATGCAGACATGGGAACCACAGGCAGAGACTTCTGGAGGAAAGGCTGGAAAGAGAGATGGAAGTGGTTCAGGACTTTTCTACAGAGTAAGCCATTTGCTTGAGAATGGTCAGGGCTGCGTCTGAAAGAAGAGTCAGCTACACTGGAAAGCACACACAGCTCCCTTTCCAGTTGTTCCTAAATCCCTAGATCTCAACAAATAAACACTTTTCATTTGTGGATGCCTCATCCCTGGATGCATTCAAGGTCAGGCTGGATGCGGCTCTGGGCAGCCTGGTCTAGTGGTTGGCGACCCTGCCCATGGCAAGGGGGATTGAAACTAAATGATCATTAGGGTCCTTTTCAACCCAGGCCATTTTATGATTCTATGATTTATTTTAAAAAGTTTCCTTACCTTGCTTCTCCTCATTACATATAAACTGAAATGACTCTTTGGCTATAATAAAGAAGTAACCCATATTTTTTCACACAGACCTTGAGCTTTTAAAGGAACGGTTTTTCAGCAGATAGAAAAGTCCACTAAACAGAAGTGGTAATGTTCATTTGGATGAAGGCTGCAATGTTTGCAAGTGGGCACAAGTATTTCTCAGGTCATGCAAGGAAAATACTTTCTGCCAAGATAGCAGATTGCTCTACTCAGGCCTTGGATCAGCCACAAGCCAACCAGAGCTCATATACCTGTCTTCTCAGGATGTTATATTGCTTCTGGTCTCTAGCCAATCTATGGCTCGTACTCCAAGCCCAGCCAAAATGATCTTGTGTCTGTCTGCAAAGTACTGTGTAGCCATACCCATGATAACAGGCTTTGGAAAATAAAACCTGAGCACTGATCTGCAATGCTTTGAAGAAATGACTCTGAATGCCAGGACCACTCTTGCTTAACAGATTTCAGCCTAATCTGATTTATTTATTGTTTAACCTGCCATGTGCCTGCAAACCAGCTGGAAGCACAGCCGGCTAATTACTGGGCTGTGCCAACATAGGCTGCCTTTGATTGCTTGAGACATGATGCTTGTAAGATGGACAAGATTTAAGGCACACGGTTATTGTCTCTGACCCTCTTCCAGTGCCTAATGAGCACTGAGAAGCTGAGATGTTCTGTTAGAGAGGCAGTGGGGATCTGGCTGCATCAGGGCAAGGGCTGCATCTGGAAGTGATTCCACCTTCAGCTTTCTCTGTCTTTTTACCATTCTCTCTCTTATGCGTCTGTGAGGTGGAATGTGTTTAAAGCACAGTCTTGATAATCCCTCTAGAGTTTCTTCTCTCCTATTTGTATCTTTCAGAGAGTGTCTGTGCTAGCGTGTTTCCCACTTTTGTTCTATATAAATGAGGCAGCACTGTTTTTTGCAAAGGCTGCATGAAATAATGGAGATTTTTCCTTATTCTGAATGTGCCTGGAAGCCAAAATTCCCCTTTGTAAAAAATGTCTTTGCTCAAGCTTGCCCTGTGGCAGGGACAGAGAGAATTGAGGATTATCCTAGTCCCCATCTTTCATAGTTTAGAAGTGGAATTGCAAAGTGAAATCATTCTTAATTCTACTCTATTCATGAACTGCTCCTTCTGATATAAAGACGTAAAGGTATCATAAAAATTAACAAAATCATCACCTGAGTAAGCTAGAGGAGCAGCTTTCTTACCAGCTGGTGTTTGAATGCTAACTCTTGAGAGCAGAGGTGCTTCAATATAGTTAAATATACATTGCTTCATTAAACACCAAGCTGAGTGGTGCAGTTGATATGTTACAGGGAAGTGATGCCATCCAGAGGGACCTGGAAAGGCTTGAGAGGGGGGGGGCCCATGCTGACCTCATGAAGTTCAACAAGACCAAGTGCAGGTCCTGCACCTGGGTTGGGGCAATCCCAAGCACAGGTACAGATTGAGTGGAGAGTGGCCTGAGAGCAGGTCTGAGGAGAGGGATTTGGGAGTGTCAGTTGATGAGAGATTCAGTGTGAACCGGCAATGTGTGTGCTTGCAGCCCAGAGGCCCAGGAGGTGATTCTGCCCCTCTGCTCTGCTCTCATGTGACCTCATTTGGAGTACCATGTCCAGTTCTGGAGCCCCCAACACAAGAAGGACATGGAGCTGTTGGAGTGGGTCCAGAGGAGGGCCATGAAGGTGATCAGAGGGCTGGAGCACCTCCCCTGTAAGGATAGGATGAGAGAACTGGGGCTCTCTTCAGCCTAGAGAAAAGAAGGTTTTGAGGGGACCTTCCAGTACCTGAAGGGGGCCTACAGGAAAGCTGAGGAGGGACTTTTTATAAGGGCATGTAGAGACGAGGGGAAATGATTTTAAACTGGAAGAGGGTAGATTTAGACTAGATATTAGAAAAAAATTCTTTACTGTGGGGGTAGTGAGACACTGAACAGTTTGCCCAGAGAGGCTGTGGATGCCCCCTCCCTGGAAGCACTCAAGGGCAGGCTGGATGGGGCTTTGAGCAACCTGATCTAGAGGAAGGTGTCCCTGCCTATAGCAGAGGGCTTGGAACCAGATGATCTTAAAGGTCCCTTCCAACCCAAACCATTCTGTGATTCTATGAAATACACATTGCTTTAAGGGCTGTCACTGACTTCAGATGTTAAGAGTTCACTGGTTCTTGTTACATCCATTCTACTAAGAAGATGAATGCCTGGGCCAAAAATAAGAAAGTACTAAGCAACTGACTACATTAGAATGACAAAACAAAACAGAACCAAAAAAAGAAAAGGACGATCTCAATAACTTAAAGTCCTTTTATTGATCTGGAAAGAGTGGAGGAAGCAGGAGGGCAGGAAGGGCAGGAAGCAATCTCTCTACTCCGCAAAGGTTCTGGGAATCTGGCTGCCTTTGGGGGACTGGAAGAAATGGGAAAATAAAATAAAAACACGTTTAATATGCCAAAAATGATAGGAAATGGTTATCGGCTTGAAAAGTTCCTCCAAGGGTTATTAATAGCTAACAGCAAGGAAATCGTGACTCACTGGGCAGATAAGTATATTCCAGCCCCTAAAATATGAATTGGTTCAAAGTTGCTTAACCCTGACTATTCTATCATAACACATACAAGGAAGGGCTGTCACCAAAGTATCACCACATGCATATAAACCCATCCCTATCTTTCAAAACACTTAAACATGTGCAGAAGCCCTGATACATTTCATAAGCTATAAGAACATAAAAGTGTGTTATATCTGGCCAAAATTCAACACTGGATTTTGTCTGCACTGTAAAAAGAATAGTGATATTGGACTTTTTCAGAAATTTAGAGTATTTTACACATAAGTAGTTAAGTGGTGTTCATTCTGTCTTAGGCTATGAAAGAACAAATGTTTCTACAATTCCACCTTCCCAGCTGAATCATATACATGCTTATTTTCTGGCATTCACAGGGAAACTGAGGGACAAAGACATTATAGGTCACTCTTTCAAACTCTGGTTATGGAGATGTAGGTGCCAATATTCTCACATCAATGCATTTCCAGCATCGATAAAAATGAATTTGCTCAGTAGTGGAGACATGGTTTTAACTATTGATCTGTAAACACAGGAACAGCAGATTTTAACCAAACTGATATCCCTAAAGAAAAGAAAAAAAACAGAAACCCTTGGACTGGGAGAAGGCTGGGTTAGAGGAACGGTCAGATGAAGAACTGTGTTGCAATGAGGTGTAAGAACTACCAGTCAAAAAACAGAGTCTTGTTGTGACCACTGTTGCACACTGGCATTGTAAAGAAAAATCCCTGTACTGATAAGTAAGCTAAGCAGAGGCTGGGAACAGTGCTACACGGAAATGTCATTTTAAAGATTATGTAGGCAAGCAAGCAGTGAGAAAATGGATGGAATGACCAGGATCACCTGAATTTTGGCCAAATGTGTGAGCCATAAAATTATCTTTCCTCTTGGCCAGAGTACTTATTTCCTTTTGCGTCAAGCAGATTTTCTGCATTATGCATCCTCTGAAACCATAACTATGAAATTGGATTTTTGCATATCAGGATGCCTAAAATATTCTGACAAAGCAGTGATGGCATTTTAATCATCACCTAATCACTGAATGGGCTTGAGGGGAGAAGAGGCCTCAAAGATATCACAGCCTACTGTCCTGCATCAGTTCTACTGATGGGTATTTTTCTATCTGGCATGTGAAACCTTCAGCAAATGAGGCGCCTCAAATCCCTAATCAGCCTGCCTCAGAGATTTGATATCCTTTTTAGCTTTCCTAATGTTTAGTCTGTACCTCCTCTGTAGCAATGTTAGCTCCTGACTCCTTCTCCTGTCACTAGCAGACACAGAGAACACATTACTGCCTTTCTCTGATGCAGCCTTTTGCACGTCTGGAGTCAGCCCTCCTCTCTCTCCCTTCACACTGTATAGCACCACAAGCAAAAGAACACAGGGAATTTTTTTCAGTGTCTTATACAATGAGAAATGGTCCTGATTGGGCAGCTAGGAAAAAGAAGAAAGGGGAGCTAATAAATCTTTTCCGTCTCTCGATCCTATGGTTTTCTATTTTTGCATTGGAATGGAACATAATATTCTAAGCCCTTCAGCAAAACAATGTCAGGCAATTGGTAACAATACATTGCGCTTTTGGGTGGGGGATGCTCTATTGTGGCATCTGTGAAGGATGATTTTCATGAAACAGTTTTATGGCTTCAGTAAAATATTTGTAAAGTGTCTGCTACAAGTGTGACTGAGAGCCTAGTTTCATTCTATTTTCTGTTTTCATCGGGTTATGTAAATCACCAGGTATTATGTGCATTCTGCACTCGATCATTTCAGACCTTTAATTGAAGAATTTGTGTATTGGAGTAAATTCACGATTGCTGTGAATTGTTTACTATAAATAAAACCTTGTTTACCCATATGCCCATGAATAAGAACAGAAAAAGTATTAGTAATAAAAAAGTTGTTTTTTCCTTTATCCCTTCCATGAATATACATGTATATTCATTTATTACGCAAGCTCAGCTGAAGCAAAGAGAAAATTTTGTTGCGTTTTTAGTTTGCCATTTATTTTGTGAAATCTATTACACAGACATTTAGAGTATATCAGATAATATGGAACATATTACAGCCTATAGCAGCTGTCATGATATTTCTAATATATTACATGGAATGACATAAAATATTTTCAACATATTCTTATAATTTTAACATATATCGTGTGGTGTCCCATATTTTAAGCAGCAGAACAATGGGCCAATTCTTTTTTCTTCTTCTTCTTTTAAAAATCGCATTTTATATATTGTCAGATATATTTTTACCACGTGTGCAATAAATTATATGAAACACGTAACGCACATATGGGAAAGGTATGACTTTTTTCAGGGGGGAGGTTGTGGATTGCTTAGCAAGGAACTTAAATCCTTTGTGCATTGTTTAAGCTACATTCGGTATCTCTGGTCTGGTCTGTCAGCAGTGAGGTTTGTAAAACAAGTATTTGCGATTGCCAGTGACTGGGATATTTTCTGGTCAAGTGAAGATGGTGGGATAGTCAGTCACAGAAGTCTACAGCCCAGAACAAGCATCGGGGACAGCTTATAACAGAGCAGTCAACTCTTTGTAGATCATCAGAAAGTCATGAACACTTGCCTTCTTCAGCATCAGGTCCTGCAAAGGAGGCATACTGCTAGAAGCAGTTAGGCAGAGCTACGTGATTGCATCCAGCCAAGGCAGCATTACCTACTTGACAAACACAGTCCAGATTTTAAGATGGTCTGTGCTGTGTCCTCTCCTCCCTGAAGGTGATGGGAAACTTGGAGTAGTTTAGTTAAGCTAAGTTAAGCTACCTGAGCCTTAGAGAAGCCAATGTCTATTTAGAGACAATAATCAGAGTTTTAGCTAGTTGTGTTAGTGCACTGGGAATTGTAGTGTGATGAAATCTTACAGAAACAGATTTAAGTAAATCACAAATATAGTTTTCTGTTCTAATGGATTTCAGATGCCTGTTGGCCACATTTTTTAAGGAATATATGAAAATCTAGAATAGTCTGAAATTAGCTCAGTCAGTGTAGCTGTTCTGGTCTGCACTCTGCTTTGTGCTCTCCTGTGCTGCTGTTGAATGAGTGTCCTCTTCTGTATGCCTGTATGCTGGTTTTGGTGGGAGGCATTCCTCTCTCCACTCTGCAGCTGCTCAGATCTGAACAAGGTCTCTAAACCAAGCAAGATAAGATTATAATCTTAAATTCTATGTAGAAAGTGCTTTCATTTGTAATTTCTGGGAGGAGGAGGTCAGTAAGGCAAGAGTGCACCTTCTTTGTTCCCTGTTATTACACCTTGTCTAAATTGCTGCAGATGGTGGCTTGCAGGCTTCCTCAAGTTGCACCAGGGGCTGTTCAGGTTGGATATTAGGAAAAATTTCTTCCCAGAAGGAGTGATGAGGTATTGGAACAGGCTGCTCAGGGAGGTGGTGGAGTCACCGCCCCTGGAGATGCTCAAGGCAAGGGTGGATGTTGCACTGAGGGACATGGGTTATTGGGCCTCGTGGGGATAGTTTGACAGTTGGATGAAATGATCTTAGTAGTCTTCTCCAATCTCTACGATTTTATGATTCTGTGATTCATTTCACTGCAAACACGCAGGGCTCACAATACGCACTGCTGAGGGAGGTTAAGGCCAAGGGAAATAATCCAATGCAGGACTCTAGTACAGAGTCTGGATTTTATAAATATAAATCAGTGCTCTGAAAGAATTACCCAAGCTATTTAATAACTGCTTAATACATCCACTAGGACTACATTGATTTTGTTTTATTTCCAGTAAGCTTATTTACTTATTTTACTGCTTGAGGCAGGCAGGAACTGGAGCCTGCCTAATGCTCTGGACAGGGGGAGCTATCTTTCAGGCTTTGTGTTTAGACAAATGACAATGCTTATTCTGTATGAACATACCATCTCTAGTAAAGGGTCTTTAAGGTTCACCACTTGACATTTGAGAAAAGGCCAGCTTGAAGGCTGCCCAGCCAGTCTCAGGGCTCATTTTATGGACTTGCTTTACAGCGTGGTCTTTTCACAGCTATGTTTGAGTGTTGGTCTGCCAGAAGTGACTTATCTGCCGGAAGTGACTTACTGAGCCTATGCTACACATGAAGATGACACACATGCAGTTCAGCTATGGATGAAGAGTGTGTGGCAGAGAGGTGAAACATGAAACTGAATGATGAGGATGAAAAGCACAGTCATCTAAGATGCAGAGTGAGGCCTAAGTTCATGGAATAATGACTCTGGGGAGATTTTATGTGTTGAAGTCCTAGAAATCTTGACAGATCGTTGGCAAAATCCAGATTCTCTGTTAAAATAGAGTAGTTAACTTGAGTGGGTGCTCATAAGTAGAGCTAATGACACAGCTTTTGATGAAACAGTCATTTTTGCTTCTACATTTCAAATACTTGATGAATATCATAGAAGGTGAGACCTTCCAGAAAACCAATTGTCACTGTATCCTCCACATGTTGAAAATGAGGGAGTACCTGTCCTGCAGGTAGCTGTTCTGTCCAACACATGCACATATGTATGTATATATAAGCATTCAGTGCTTACTTATATAATTTATTTTAGTAAGTGCTGAAAAAGCTTGCTTAATGTCCACAGGTCTCTTCAGGATCAGTCACACAGACAGACAGACTCCCTGTGATGACCTGCTCTTCCCTAAATCACCTTGACCACATTTCCTCTATGCTGAATTCCTGCCAAAATAATCCTTGCTCCCACTGCCTGTATGATTTCCATGCTGGGACAGCAGCAGGGGAAGAACCGAGGCGTGGTTCAGAGCCATTGTATTAGTTCTCCCACGTAAGAGACAAAGAGGAGGCAGAATCTGCTGACTGAAGCAAGTATGCGTGTGCCTCTGTGTGGGGGAACACATTTGCACATCAAATGGTAAGATGAGGAGAAAGCCCCCTTCTCTGTGCTTAAAGAAATGTGAGCAACCGTGCCCCTTAGGAAGCAACCTCATAGACTGAGCAGCTCTGACATAGATTGTATCAGGCAGATAAAAGTGTTATAGAAGCAGAAGAGGAGAGAATGTCTCCATCTTGTCCCAATTTCCTGACAGGATTAAGAGAAAGGGGAAGAAAAAAACAAGTATATACTTATGAGCTAGAAATGCAATTTTTGTTCCCTTTATTTGCTTTCTGGCTTCTAAGCCTGCACTGTGCGTGTGGATCAGATAAAATAATAACTTTTTTCCTTTTTTAATTCTATGCCTTTAGAAGTATTGGGCTTTCAGTTTCATGATAGCATCCTTTTCCTGTCCCTGAGTTGTAATTTTGGGTGGACTGCTGGATGCAGAAAAGCTCGTATATCTTCTCCTCATCATATGTAACTCACCTAGGGCCAAGAGAGCAGAAGAAGCACAGAGAAAAGGAGTTTCTCATGAAAAATGCATTAAAGCTGACTGGCTCAGTGAAGGGCTGATTGTGTGGCCTTTGCTTCTTTATCTGTCTGTTCAGAAGCACTTTGAACTAGGTCATGATCTTTGTGTACTGCTGCTCCTGTCCGTGGATCAGAGATACGTAGCTCTGAGTTTTTTAGTGTCGTCACTGCTTTAGGTGTTATCTTGGATACCCAAGGTCTTGTAGCACTGAGAGACTGTGCCACCCATTCATGAGTATAAGGAGATTTTTCATTTTTGTGGCCATAACCGGTCAGTTACCCTCTCATGTTACTATCCACATGCTATTTAATGCATGTCTTTGGGTTCTCTGAGTTAATTCGAGTTTGAACTAAATAACTTCACTGAGCAAACAAACAAACAGAAGAACAGATCAACAACAAGTCACTAGGAAAAATGCACTATATTAGGCTGGATAGAGAGGATTATTGATAATTCTTTTCTGCTCAAGTGGTAAGGTCTGTGTATCCTCTAAGCATCACACTTCCAAGAAGCGAATAATGTTTAGAGAGTTCAGATATGAGAACTGAGGTCTGACAGTGTGTTCAAAACCAGAAGTAATGAAGAAAAAAAGTGAACAGATTGGGGTCCTGAGGCTCGAGAAGTCTGAGGAGAGGCTGGATAACTACTTAAACTGTGACTTCTTGGTTTGCCTCAGCAATAAAGGGCAGAGTTTATTTCCTTTTTCACTGCAGTTGCCTTTCATGTATTAATATTGCAATAAGAGAGACGCAGTGTTTTTGAGAGTAGATTATACAGCATCTGTCAAAAGTGACATGGCTGTCCTTGATCCCACAGCGGGAAGATATCTGGAAGATCATGCCCCCTCTTTGACAGGGTTCTGCAAGTCTCTTGATGAGCTAATCTTAATTTATTTCCTTCTAAGGAATATTTTCCAATAATGCAACTAATCAAGCAGTACTGCCACGAACCCTCTGTAATGTGTCAACACGCTGATTGAATTGTTGATGTCAAAAATGGATGCTGCACTTCAGCAGTGCAGCAGTAACAAAAACAACAGTCTGTTACCCCTCCTGTTTCTCTTTAGTATGTCTTGTTTATACTTCCAGAAATCACATTTGCCCTTCTTAATACTTTGTCCACAGAAGACTTCAAATGATTTGCAAAATTACAGATGCTGTGTGTGTACTCTGTTGTCCTGTACATAAGCTCCACTACAGTTTTTGTAGTTTTTTGGATGGTTTTACAGCTGGATGCATCTAAATTGAGTTGTATTGTATTTTCTTGCATAGTGCTTATTGGCTTAGCCAATGTACCAGTGACCAACCTTCACTATTTGTTGCCTTCTATTTCCTCAGCCCATTTCTCTTTCTATTAAATCTTCTAGCAGTATGAAAACTTAGTATGTAGTGGTACTGCAGTTCCTCCCAGGTGACTGGGATCCTGGAAGTGCAGAGGGACAGAAATGGGTGCCAGCCGCGTCTTTCCACCAGTGCTTTTGCCTTCTAAGAATTCTCTATTTTACAGATCCATTTGAGTCCCACAAGTCAACCATTTCTGAGCTGCTGAATGCAGGCCAAATGCATTTTGTGCCTTTCTAGTTTCTTAATTAAAACATCCTGCAGGGCAAAATCAGCTGCCTTACAGAAGTCTGTTACATCAACAAGATTATCTTTAGCCACCAAACTGGTAATTTTATCAAATGAAGATATCAAGTCAGTTTGACAGGATCTGTTTCACATAAAACCCTGTTGATTGGCCTAATTTATATTTCCTAATGTATTTTTTTATTAGCTGAGCCCATGTCATGTCATGATTTCTCTCAGGATATGTGTCAGGCTGGCAGACTTACTGCTATAATGATAAATCACTGAATCATAAAATTTTTGTCAGAAGGGGTCTCTGGACATCATCTTCTGCAATACCCACAACTCAAAGAAGCACTAGCTTCAAAGTCTGTCCAGGCATTTTCCAGATCAATTTTGAGTATCTCCAAGGAATAAAGATTCCAGCCTCTCTGGGGAGCTCTCCCGCTGCTTTAATTCAGACCTTGTACAGGTTTTTTTCTTGATTTGCAACTAGAATTTCCCAAGAGGCAAAGTTGCTTTTTGTCCTTTTTCTGTACATCTCTGAGAAGACTGTGGCTCTATCTTCTGTAATACTCAGCTGGAGACAGAAATCTTATCCCCTTTTTACATTCCCTTCTCCATGCTGAGCAAATTCATCTTGCTGTTCTTTCCCCTGTATGTTACATACCCCAGCCCTGGGCTATTTTCAAGGCTTTGTCTCCAGTTTGTTGATATTTGTCTTGCTGGCAAAAGCCCCAAACTGGATACAGTGATGCATGGAGGTGGATAATGTCCCACCTTGACCTGATGGCCTCTTTCTAGTATGTGGTTAGCCTTTATCACAACAAGGATATGCAGCTGACTCATGACTATTGGTTCACCAGGAGACCAGGTCCTTTTCTGCAGAGATCCTCCAGCCAGTCAGCACACAGACTGTGTTACTGCAAAGTGTTATTCCATCTTAGGTGCAAGATTCTTCATTTTTGGGAGGGTAGAATTTCGTAAAGATTCTGTCATCTCTAGAATATTGATGAAATGTAAGCTTTCTTGCATCTTTTGGGAAATCCTTTGTTGCATCCAGCCCACTGAAAACTGCAACAGTAAAAATTGTTGATTGTGTCACATGCTTCTGTACTTTAGTAACTGGGAAAGCTATAGGCCCTACACTCTCTGCAATAAATGAAGGGTGACATAGAATAAAATCATAGAATATCCCAATTTTGGAGGGTCTCAGAAGAATCATTGAGTCCTGCTACTGGCTCGTCAAATCAAACTCTGTGTCTAAGAGCATTGTCCAAATGCTTCTTGAACTATGGTAGCTTTTTCTAGTGCATAACCAATCTCTGGTGAGGAACCTTTTCCTAACAGCCAACCTGACCCTCCCCTGACACAGTTCCATGCTGTTCCCTCAGATTCTGTCACTGTCCCTAGAGAGAACAGATCAGGAATATGACTGCTGTCCTTGTGATGTCAGTATAAATTATACCACAGTGTCAGAGATCTGAAGGAAGTGGAATGTATGAAGTGGCTTCCAATCTAGCTTTTTTTTTGTCCCACAGAACTCTCTCCCTCTTTCAAACTCTTCCCTCTACACTGAGCCACAAAATGGTTGCCAGATTGGTCTCTTTCCTGCTGCTGCCCTCTATTTTTCTTCCTTTGTGGGGGTATTGAGACAGTCACAAGTGCTGCTGGTGATTTTGGTTGCTTTCACCAGCTCAAAATCTGCCCAGAAATCTGGTCGGTCAGAAATGGATAAAACAACTCTTGCTTTTTCTAAAGCTCTCTTATGCTTTCTAAGAATGTCTGTTACATTTCAGAGAAGTTCTTCTGTATCTCACTGTGGCCTTTGTGGTTTTTATCAGTTCCTGGGAACTGGGCTGACAGACAAGGAGGATGAGGAAGAGGAGTCTGATACTCTTGGTGTTGTGAATTTGGTGATTAAAGCCTTGAGAACAGATTAAGCTGAAACTGTAGTTTGGGAAGCATAACGTGATAAAATAACACAGACTACACTCCTCCCTGTGGGAATCATGGCCAGCAGCTATATCTGATATACAGTGAGCTGAGGCTTTCCTCCAGCCCCCATGTTTTCAGCTGCCTTTGTTGTACTGTTAACTTTCATACTCCCTGCACATCTTAGCCCCTAAACCTCTTACTTGCTAAAAAGCAGTCTTCATTACAATTAGGGAAACTTAATGAAAATACAAATTAGAATGTATGAGATCTGAAAAAAACCAAACCAACCCCCTTCCCTTCCCCCCTTGNAAAAAAAAGGGACAAAACAAGGAAACCTGAATGACTTTAGGTTCTCTAAAACCTACTCTTCCACTTGGATTATGGTGGCTGACAGCTGGGATTCAGGAAGCAATTTTTGTTTGTTTATTTGTTTTCACTACAGGCAGATGAAACACTTGGAAGGATGTTGGAGGCCGCATTTAGATGTTATTTCCTCTTGGCCTCAAGTGCCTGCCTGCTTCTCCACAAGTGGAGACTGGACAGCAGATTTCCTAGGGGAAGGCTCCATTCAGAGAAGAATAAAAACACATTGTTCCTGTCCTGACAGATACTTCAGAGTCCAACCGGTCTGGTAGTGACTTTCAGAGCTGACATAGGCTACAGATATGCTCTGCTTCAAAAACTATGCCATGAAATCCTTAGTGACATCACAGTAGCTAGCCTCCATTTGCTAGCCAGTGGGAATTTGCCTTTGAGGGAAAATCTGTGAGATCTTGCTGCTATTCCAGGAAAAAAATTCATAGAACACCAATTGCTTTCACATCACCCTTACCAGGGAATGACAAAACCTGTTTGTTTGGTTGGTTTTTTTGTGCAGCATCTGACTAGACCATCTACTTCTGATGATTTTAATCAGAAAAAATGGCCAGGCTCCTTCTTAAGAATGTTCTCTAGTCCTTTCATAAAGAAAATGATTTGACACTGTCTGCCATAGGAGCTTTGTGACTTGTCCAAGAGTGAGACATACAGGAGATAACCAGGATGCCTTTCTTCCACATGGGACTCGTAGGACCCAACCAGCAGGGAGAACAGCTGAGATCATGAACTCATTACTATGTTTTCCCAGTATTTTAAGTTGCCCAGAGCACTTGAGCTGCTGCAGCCTGACTGTTCGTGCCGCCTCCATGCTGTGGTTCACCAGGATTGTGACTCTGTCACTTCACAGGAAAAGGCCCCTGGAGGCAGAGCTTTCCTGGAAACTGAACCAAGGTTGTGCAGTGCAGTCCAGATATTTCTCCTGCACCACAGAAGGGCAGATGGAGTTCCTGCTAACACTGCTCCTCCTTGGGAATAGTTGTGAGGAATTAAAATATCATGATGTGAGAGACTCTAGTTGTTATAGAGTGAAGGAAGGAAGAGATAGGATGACTGTAATAGATCTACAGAGTATTTGCTGGGGTTTTTTTGGTGTTTTTTTTTTGTTATGTTTTTTGAGACTGCAGGATGCACATACAGATCACGTGGTTCGGTCTGATTGCATTACCTAGCAATGATCACATCTACCTCCTACTGCAGCAGGCAGGATTTGGCTGTGTGCATCACATCACAGAGTCTTCTTTCAAAAGACACTTTTTTGAACTCCCAGTCTGACTGTGGCTGACTATAGAGCTCAGGATCTGGGTCAGGTCTTGTTTTATCCCTGTGGACTTGACCTAATCCTCACTGAGTACTGCCAGAGCTTCTCTAACCTCATTTTTTTTCCCCCTTTGGATCCTTCTGATAACAATCTATTAGTTGTGGTTGTTTAGATGTCATAAGATGTTTTTTGTTGTTTTGTTTTTTTTTGTTGTTGTTTTTCTTTCCCCTTAAAATAATGTGTGTATAAGAGGAAAGACACCAAATACAAACCACCCATATCCCCTAAAAAAAGGTGGGGGTAAGACTGGGTGATATTAAAGGAGAAAATCCTGCCTTTGATGGGTGCATTTTCCAAGAAAAATAGAAGAAAATATAACAGACACCAAGAATAACATCCGATTTTCTGTTGCCAGCCCATTTTCTGCCTTTAAAAACCAGTCAGTTTTATTCAGCATAGCTTCTGGGAAGGAAAAAAAGGCGGGGGGAGGGGAGGGGGGTGGAGGAGGATCCACACTCTTCTAATCATATTCAAGTAGGCACTGTACAAAACCTGCTGGAAGCCAGCAGTGGTGATGACTGGCTCATTACTATTATATAAATAGTATTTAAAGTGCAGCTGGGCCCTCACATGAGCAGAGACCTAATTGATGCCGAAATATGTTCATTTCAAGTCCTGTGACTTCACGTGGAAAATATTACACCGGCTAATTAATGGAAATGAGAAGAGATGATGCATTGCCTTATAAAACAAGCAACTGAGATGTTAAGCCTCCATCCAAAAGGAAAAAGGGGAGGGGGGAAGAGCTCTGGAAGCTTAAAGCAAAAAAAGTCAACCAAATAAATGCATGCTCACACTCTCACAGTGACACACACATAATCAAGAAATAGACACATTCAGGAGGAATTTACTTACTATTTATCTAACAGCTCCCAAGCCAAATCTGAGTTTATTGTATGTCCTTGACAGAAAGACAGCACAAAGCCCACTGTTTATACAAATGAGCTGAGGAAAATATTAATGCCTTGAAACTGGCAATTCTGAATACTACCTACTAATATCCTTTTAGGGCACTTAGTAAAGTTGCATCTACTGTGCATACATATTTAATGCATACAAATACAAGTTGGCTCAAGCTGGGAAAGCAGGCTTGAGTTAATGGGACAAATGAATCGGCTCTGTTGTGCAGCACAACAAACTTAATTATCATGGTCTCCTTCAGCCATAAATCTTAGAAATATGTGAAATGAATCATCAATGGAAGCTTTCCATCCAGTTGTCTAATTAACGCTGGAAGGTGTAGTGAGCTATGATGGTGGCCAAAAAGACAGAAGTATGGACAAGCCATTTTTTAGGTAAGAACAATAGGACAAGAGCTGTCACTGGTTACTTAGGTGACTGGTTATAAATATACATTGTACTTACCTAGATGTGGCCCTTCTTTACTTTAGATTGCAGTGAGGAGGAAAGATATTCCGAAAGTTGTTCGATAACACAGATGGGGGCTGCCCCATGCAAACACAAAGTCACTGAACTTAGAAGACTTGCATTGGGTATCTGGCAACTTCCTTGCCTTCAAAGGACTGTTTGGCATAAAGATGTATCTAGTCCTAAATACCGGGTTTTCCAACCCCTCTTACAAGACTTTATGTGAGCCATTGATCTCACTGTCCAGAAAACAACTTACTCCAAATTTCTCCTTTCTTTCTTTTCTTCCATAAATCATAGCAAAGCTGTTCCTATTTTCTGCACTTTGGATGTTTTATCTCCCTTCTCTGTTTACCCATTACTTGTTTTTCTATTATGTTCATGGGTTTTTTTTGCATCTTCAGATCCTTAGTCTTTGTGTATGTATCGTATGCTCCAGCTCTTTCATCATTTAAAGATATTTTATTTGACTTCCTTGATCCTGTCACTGTTTTTCTTTCAAGAATCAAATTCACTGTTGTGGATTTTGATCTTTCTAGATTTTGTGGCTCAGTGACTTGATCCCTTCATACTATTCCCAGTGACCTGTTCAGTTGTCAAATCATGCCATAAGCCGGCACTTGCCATGAGCTTGATCTTTTTAACTTTATCTAACTTCTAAACTCTACTTTCTCATTAGTTATTCATTTATTTTATTTTCTTACGGACATCAATGGATAGAATTAGACTGCACCCTTCCTTTGTGCCATTTACTCCCAAATTATACTTCTCAAATTGCCTTTCTTCTACTTTTTTGCTGTGGTTGTTTTCGTGACTCCTCCCAAATTACTGCTGTTTGTAAATTTCATCAAGCGCCTGCTTATTTCCATTTGCAGAGATTAACGAAGATGTTAAATGAGACTCTCGCGGCATCCAAGTAGGCACATCTGTCTCCATGAGACAATGTTTATAGCTAAGCCAGCCGCAATTATTTTTGGAGTAGAATCTCAGGAAATAATTTCTAAAAAGCCAAAAATGTATCATCCACGCAGAGTCATTTCTCACTGATATTGCAGCGAGCACTGTTAACGTGGAGTGTCAGAGGCCATACTAAACTGCCACTGATTTTCCTTCCTCTGCTCCAGTCTTCTGCTACTGAAGTGGATGTTGCTGGGTTTGTGGACAGGCTGGGGTACTACTTCTAGTCAAGACATCACATGAGGCAGTGTAGGTCCTCCAAAGGAGAGATTACATTAGCAATACTGTTCAATTAAGTTATCTGAGCTCTGCCTATCCGCCCATCAATCATAAAGGTTACTTGTAACCAGTGTACTTCTGCCTCTCAAACAAACAAAAACAAAAAAACCAAAAAACCCGAAAAACCCACCAAAAAAACCCAACAAAGCAAAATGAACCCACCCAGACAAAGCTTTCCACTTTGCATCTTCCCTTAGGAAAACGATAAAGTGCAGACACCAGTCAGATTTATAGAATCATTTTAGTTGGAATTGATCTTTAAAGGTCCAACTCCTCTGCAATGAACAGGGACATCTACAGATAGATCAGGTTGCTCAGAGCCCCAACCAGCCTTCTAGCAGCTTCTAACAGCTTCTAACAACCCAGTGCTTAATTTCAGCAAATGAGAACGTCATCCCAATGGCCACAGTGGGAGAAAGTCAGAACATTTATTTTTGAAACAAGCTCTCCCAGAAAGGTTTGCTTATAACTGTCTGTGCACATGTATGAGGGCTGCTCCTATTTTATGATATTGGCCCACGATGTCAAAGGTGGATGTTGGTGGTATGGCAGTAGAGGTTGAACCTTCCCACCAGTATTCCATTACACATTGTTGCTGTGCAACAGATGGCAGCAGAGGGGCAGTCTGACAGAATGGCATCTGACATGGCAGTGTGTACGAAATGTTATTGGATGTGTGTTCTCAAATTCCTCCATATTGAAAAAATGGCACCCACTGACATTCAGTGATGCTTGCTGAACGTTTATGGAGACCAAACAGTGGGTATGAGCACAGTTAGTGGTGGGTGGTGCATTTCAGCAGTGGTGATAGTGACAGGGGATCACCTCTGTTGGTGTAGATTTTTACTACTGTGGCATGTAGACTTCTGTTCATTGCTGGCAAAAATGCACAGCTAAAGGTGATGACTATATTGAAAAATAGTGTTTTGTAGCTGAGAATTTTCTCTCAAATGGTCTTACTATGCTCTTTGTATCTGTTGTAGTTTCCATGGAAATAAATAGAAGGCATTACTTACGGAGCAACTTGCATATATTGTATGCATATTTGGTATCTTTGCTCTTGTAGAAAATGGCACTAATATGGGGCACCTGGAGCAACAGAGCGAGAGTGAACTGTATCCAGAATTCCCTTTGTATGATCTTCAAGCCTCCCCTGTATTTGTTGCCATGCAGTCACACTTCCCAAATTCATGCCAGTAGTTCCTTTAATCACACCCCCGCATGTATTTGTTTGTTTATTAAGCACAAACTGCATGGCCTGGGGCAGGCAAACCAACTCAGACTTGCCATCTTTCAGACTCACACCTGCATCTGGGATGTAAGTGTGATCTTCCGAGTGTGGTGTGACTCTTCAATAAGCATTAACGGAGATGAGAGGGCTTGCCTCATGTAGGTGTTTACCTGAAGCTCTGCACCTGCCTATGTCCAGTGACCACATCTGGCAGTCCTGGACTTCCCTCTTTGCTGCTCTGTTCAATGCATACACTATTTGCAACTACCTAAGCCTGCCTTAATCACTGTGGCGTAGAGGCTGGAAGTAGTCCAAAGTGTTTTGCCTGAGGTAGCAAGGAAGATCACCAAAGAAAGCTATGATTTGAACCATTATCTCCCAAATCCTAATTAATTTCCCTACTGGCAGGGACCTTTCTCTCTCCTCTTGTGGTTTAATTTGCACACCTGAAATAATGAATAAAAATAGAGCAGGAGTGAGAGGAGCGAGGCTGCTGGAATGGTGCAGGGCTTTGAACACACCCTGTGGAGGGGAGCCCCAGCAGGGAGGCTGGCTCACTTGCTTTAGCACAGGGACCTTTTCAAAATTTTTCTCCATACAAGAGACCAGATTTCTCAAGGACCTGAGATCCCCTTCAAGGGTCGCTTCCCCTCAGCTTCACCAAGAAAAAAGACCCCCATGTTGTCCTCTGTAAATCAGAGCCTGTGTTTTCATCTGTGCATGGGCACGCAAAGAACGTGCAGCCTATGGGAATTCTGCCTGTGAAGTCTTGGACGAGATGATGCCAGAAGACTCCCAGACTGATCATCTAACTTGAATGCTTTTAATAACATGGGTAGTTATAGGAAATTTGTGATGACTAAGGGACTGACTTAATTTTCCTGTGGGATAGAGTCTAGCATGAATAAAGCCTTCCTCCTGCCTGTTTCATTTCTCATGTCTGTTCAAACATTGACATGGATGTCCTCTAAGTTTTATCCTGAACTGGCATGAAGGCTGTTCTATAAAGATTTTTAGTTTCACATTGCCTTTTTTTCTATTATTAACTATTAATTCATTTGAAACTGTAGACCTAGTAATCCACAGTAGACCTAGTGTTCTACTGCTTTGGTGAGCCTCCACAAAATGTCTATCTTAGCAAAAGTTAAATAGACAGGATATAAAGCTCAGTAAGATTTTTTGTGTTCTGCAAGTTTTTTCCTCCATTTTTTTAGAAAGATTTGATGACTGCTAGTAGGGATGTTTCACAGGTGAACTGCATCCTTTAAACTGCTCCAACCTGGTGATCTCAGAGAAGTGAAAAAGTGGCTGAAAACACCAGCAATCTCCAACTGCATCTATGGCTCTGGACAAGTTTGATCCATACCCAAACACTGACAGATCAGGTCCTGTGCTGTGCAGTTTTTCATTTGATACTCGCCAGCTTTGATTTCTAGGGAAGGGAAAAGAAAGGATGAGTAGGGGATCAAAAGTGTCACATATGTCCACACCCTCACATTAAGTCCCACTTGCTTTGACATGTTAAATACATAGGAAGAAAAACAGAAGGAATATAGGAAGAAAAATACAAGAAATAATGGCTGCAGAGAGGGAAAAACTCAGTTGAAAGCTCAGCTTCATGAATTATAATCTATTCACAAACACTTTTTTTTTTCATTTTGTCATACACCTCTTTCTTGCCTGTCATACCACTGGCCAGAATTGAACAACAAGGTCAGTTTTACCCAGTCTCTCCTGTGCAGTGCTAGCAGAGTCATAATGTATACAGAGCCAGCATGGTACCCTCTCAGCTGGCAAGGAGCAAATGCAAAATGCAGGAGGATCACAAGATGCCACTGCAAGAAATAAAGTTCCATCAACACTTTTTCTGGGGAAACTAGGCCAAGGAGTGGGTTGAATGCTGGTACTTTCCTCTGATCCATGTCTAGATATCTTTGCTCTTACTGATAGCCTGTGTGTAGTCTGAGCTCATGCAGCCCACAAATCCCATCTGCCTTTGGGGCACATGATCTCAAAACTCTTCTAAAGTGAATTCTGTAGTGGGCTTGTCTGTCCAACAGCGGCTGCCAAAAGAACAGCTGGGAAATGTGAAGGCAGCTGGGCTAGGCATGGTGAATGTCCTTAAAGATTGATGTAGTAGAAGAGTGCATGTAGCTCCAGACAGGAATCCAGACTGGAGAGATTTCAGGCCATTTGGTTGGCGTCAGAGTGGTTGTCTGACCTGGAGGGCATGGCTAGGAGAGGTGCCATGAAAAGAGGCCTGAATAAGACAGTACCCAAAAGTATGGGACTGGCTGAGGTCTGGAGTACAGCCTATGGACCCTGGGGAGAAGCTCTATCTAGATCTGCAAGTAGAAACCACTGCATCAGACTGGCTTTGTTAAGCAAAATTAATTTCCTTTGCAGCAGACAATCCGAAGACATAAAAGCCTTCTTTGGTCCAGGGACAGTGTTCCAACCAACAGAATAATGGTTGGATTAAATAATACACTGTATAGAAGTATATGCTAGGATTCACAGACTGCTGTGATACATCTAAGGGTGATTATGTGGTTGTTGTCAAGGGCCTTGCGCAGTTTCTTGCACTAACCTGAGGTTTGTTTTGTCCAGACAAACATTGCTACAACAGCTGTTACTAGTGACAATCATGCTTTTCATGGAAGGGAGCCAGGAGCTGGTTCGGCCAAGAAGGAGTCAGCTGGGGGTCTTCATCAGCAGGTGTTGTGCTGTACTCCAAAGTTCTGAAACAGTAACTAAAGAGCTTTGCAAAGGACCACTGAGGTTGCTGAAGTTAATGTTAGTGATGAGACTTGTTGCCAGTGGCATTATCACAAGGAAAAGTGGGGGAGTTTAAGTGTCTGGCTTCCAAGGTTGTACTATTGCCTGTTGTCTATATAGATGGAAATGCTGCTTGCCAGTAATCCACAAATAAAATTGTATTTGCCTTGGGAGACAGAAACATTCTTCTAGAGCACAGCCTTTTCAGCAAGGACTAACCAACCCAAGCTCCCTTATAAAGAGGACAACAACTACTGGACAGAAAAATGCCAAACCTTTGCAAAAACTGACTGTATGAGAGAGAAATGTTAGCAGAAACTTGTGCTGGAGAGATTTCCTGCAAGGGCAGGGGATGTTCTGAAGACATGATTCAAACAGTGCCCAAATGTTTGTGTTGTTTTAATTATTTTTTTCTTTTATCTTTCCTTCTTTCTTTTTTTTCCCATTACTGCTCTGTTTCCCATAATTAATCAGCTTATTTGTCACTGAATTTGACTGTCAAGATCAAATGCAGAGTGCCTCCAGCATGAGCCCTTTCTTCTTATTTGCTGAAGCTACCAAAGCAAAACCAGGACAAACTCTTTTCCCAATGTACAGTTAATAGAGTTACACTTCAAATTAACTTAGACTAGTATGCCATTTTCCTTTAACAATTCTTTTCTATTGCTAAATTAGATAGTAATTATTGGAGGAACTGTCATCAAGAAATTCTCCCTGTAGGAAAATAGGAAGATTGGTAGCTTTTTAGCTATGTTAATATCAGCACTGATACTGGTAGGGGGTCTAGAGGCTTCTGTTTGTCCTCATAGCTAGAACAGCAACATTCACCTGGGGGAAACACATGCACAGACACTTACAAAAGTAATTCTGTCCTGTCCGGGAGGGCCTTACAGGGAATTCATTCTGAATGGTATTCAGTCTTTGATCTCACTGATAGTGCTGGTGAATGAGGCCCCACTTGGGAAGCCACTGAAAAAGCCTTATCTGATTGCATTTATTAATAAGCTGGGCTGGATTTGAGTGATTCATCTAGGGGGGAATGCATCCAACTGCATAATCCACACACGAAGACACGAAGTGCATTCAGGAGGTGAACTATTCCAAACAGAGCAGGAGAAACAATGGAGAAGGGAGGACAGTATTTGGAAACAAAACATTAGCTGATGTGTAGCATCCAAGCATAGCTGATAAGCAAATGATAGCTGCTAGACTACCAGCAGGCACACACCCAAGAACAGCATAGCTCCTACAGAGTCATGAGACACACTGTTCAGGGGATGGTCTTGGAACCCTGACGTGACTGCCTGGCATTAAGGTAATGGCACAGAGCCCCTGGATGTAAAGACCCTGTGGGTTTAAGAGAACATGTTCAGATGTCTTCTGCCCTATAACCAGTAACCAGTACAGTCATAAAGAGCATGGACTGTTTCCTCACCATCTATCACAGAGACTTCCTTTGGTCAGAGAGAGCAAAAGGTTGATTATTCTTGGCTGATCTTTTCTTGCTGGACAGAAGCATCCTGGTTCACATTCAGATGTAGTAGAATTGGTCTTGTCATCTCAGATTACTAGTTCAGTTGCTCCATTAGGGGAACTTCCAGGAACGGAGAAGAAGGGGAGAGGTTCCAAAGCTTGAAAGTGGAAAATCTGAGACGTGCATTTCCCTATTACACACTCAGTATGATTTTGAGCCATTTTTATTGCAGTGTCAGCTTTACAAGGTCATTGGCTTCAAAGACCAGCTCCCAAACTGAAGATTTATCTGGTAGTGTGAACCATTGTGCATTGTATCTCCAATTTATGTTACATTACCATTTGCAACAAAAAGCAATAAATTAAAGAAAAACACATGGGAAAAACAGAACATATTCAGTCAAGAAAAACTGTCCCCTTAGTTGTCACCATTACAAATACATGAGGTTTCCAAAGCCAAAAGCTCACATCTACCTTACTAATTGTATCAGCTGCAGGGAAGCACCTCCAGCAGTAAAGGAGATCACATTCTTGATTTCTGGAATTCCAATCATTTGTTTTTAATTTTGTAGGTATTTAAGCAGATAAGAAGAAACAAAGATTTTTTACTGGATCTTTGCCTTGGAACAAGTATTCATCTTGCTCAGTTTACCTGAGGCTAACAAGTTCCTTTCTTCACCTCTGTCTAGGTGGTATCCTTAGATACTTAGTTCCTTGAACTAATACAAGTGAGCAAAAGGACTTAATTCAAAACTTCATGCAGACAAGGAGAATCTTTGCATCAGATGCCATGGGTTAGATCATAAACAAGTGCTGTTTTACTTTTCCAACAGTGCAGTGCTGATCACCTTACTCTGCAAATGCAGAGATCTAGATTCTCAAAGATCTTTCCAGAAAGTGCAGTCTGAAATAGACACGTCTCCAAAGCTTCTTTATATGTGTGACTGCAAAAACACATTCTACTGCACAAGTTAATTACTCATTCTTTAAGTTGTCACAGGCAGGTTAGTTAAAAAAAAAGCAGTGGAACCTCATTTTGAATGGTCATTTGACACTTTCTGCACAATTATCTAAGACACAGCCACCTTAAATTCAGTTCAGCTGTATGATTAGATGGCATTTACAATTGCACAGGTTAGAAATAGAAACAATAATCTAAGTAGTTAAAAGCAGGATATATTGACTTTCATTTCACTGCCAGATTTGAACCTGACAAAATGGACTATCTACACATTTTTCACTAGCTTCTGCCTTCAGATTAGGTGATGGATAGGAAATGCCAAGCCAGAAGTTAATGTTATGGCGAGCTGTAAGCAAAAGGGAGTTGTAATTGAAAGTATTTGCATACCATGGGCACTGCTGAGTGGCTGCCATGTTAATTATAAGATCCCTTCTTCTAAAATAATCTTCAACTTGGATACCGAGTATAACTCCTGCCAAGAAGTCTCTGAAATGCCATCAGCAATTGTGCTTTCTGACAAAAAGATAAAGCTAACTAATTGTAAGCACCCTTTGCTGATGAACTCAAAAAGAAAAAAGAAATAACAACCACTGGCTTCTCTTCCTGGAGAGGCAGCAAATAACGTGGGTCATGTGCATTAATATTTTTGCACTGACATAACTTTGGCAGAGGCCTTGGTTTCTTGCCAAGGTGCCACCTGGACCAACAGCATACATTTAACACAACACAGAGCAACAGTCATATAAAATTAAATCACAAGACCCTGTCCAGCCCAGTGCCTTTCCTCTGGCAAAGGGATACAGAGCGTATATGGGGAAGGAATACTGGAGACAAGACATGTATAGCTAACTTCACTGGGGTTCTGCTGTCTTTATTACAACAGACAGGTTGTGACTAATTGTCCGCTATTCACTTGCTTTGCATCACCCATATTCTACAGAGCTGTATCATATTCCCTCAGCAACCTCTTTTCCCAGTAGAACCTGTCTAGTCTGTTCATTGCCTCCTGGTAAAACTCTATTACTGTGTCTTTTCCTGACTTACAGTATCTTTTTAAAGTGGGATGGAATCAGAACTCCAGGTGATTTTCAAGTGATGGGAACACCCCTGTTTTATACCATAACTCAACTATATCCCTCCCATGTGAGTGGTCCCAGTCACACTCTGATAGTTGTGTAGACCTCTGTGAATGCCAGTGGGCCCCAAGATGACCTTTTTAGACAATGGACCGCTGTCTCTTTGTGAACAGAAAAAGCTAAATTATAGCTCATCTAGATAGCTATTCCTCCCCACCTCCTCTCCCTTCCCCCAGGTGTGCATTACTCTGCATTTATCAAAAATGAATTTATGGAATTTAAATTCTTGATGCTTCAGTTTCATTACTATCTTAACAGCAGAGAAGTTCTATATCTGGTAATGGAAAACCATTTAACCACAGCCAGGACTGTTGTTACTGAACTGATTAATGGTTAATAATTCATTGATACAGTGATCTGCAGCTGGATTTTACATGTAGCGCTAAGGTCATTTTTCAACTCTGTGTTAACTTGAATCAAACACTTATTTGCCAGTCATGTAGTAGCATAATGTTGATGGTTTATTACAGAACAAAGGCCAACTTTACCTCCAGATAGATGCAGCAATGTTTCAGCAGCCTGGGCAGTGTCCTCAAAAGACAAAAGATTGAAATTAGCAGGAGAATGTATCTTCTGGCCTTTTTCCTAGCAGCAGTACATTCCCTGGGCACCTCAAGATTTAGATAGTCCAGCAGGTCTTCTCACATGGATGGAAACCTTTACCTGCTGTGTCTTGGTGGCTTTTGTTCTTTCCTGCCTCCGCTTCCCTTAAGCTTCTTTCTTTTGCTGATGCGTACTTTGAACACCAGGCCACATTCAGGAAATTACCACTTACTCTAAAATTTCTGCTGAAAATCTACATTACCGCATGGCTACAAAACGTCCCTCTGTAGGACTAGCTATTCAGTTATGCACAAATTGTTCTAGTTACCCTTCACTGTGATGCCTCCACATACTGGAATAATTTCTATTGTCACTGAGCTTCTGGATCCAGCACTGCTCTGTTTGGTGTTGGTGACTCGCAGAATCAGACTCTATAACCACAGAGTAGTTATAAAAGCAGGTATGCTTTAATCAGTGTTGCGCAAGGGGGATAGCTCCACCTATCTTGCACCCCAAGCAAGTAAAAGCAATACAAATTTATAAGCAAATCTTATACATATTCAGAAAATTTCTCGGAACTTCTCTACATATTCATTGTTTTTCTGGGAACTCATTTACATGCTGTCCCTCCCTCTGACGCATGCGCAGTTCGTAGCGAGGGTCTCCCTCTGGTGGTCGTGGGGATGAAGTCAGACGTCTTCCTCGGCCTGAACTTTTTACCTTACAGTAGCCCCCCCATTCAAACTGGTCAAAACCAGTTTCTTTGGCCGAGTCTCCCCTCATGTTTGCACGGTTCCTTTGGTTCTGAATGCAAAGAAGAGGTCGACATGTCCCGTTGGTCTTCCCTTATTGTTTCTTGATTATACTTAACCCTTATATGAGTGGCCTTGCCGGTTTACCCCATTCCTGATCTCACTGGTTTGCATAGAGCCTGATCCAGAAGGTACTTGATTCTAAAATCTGAGAAAAAGATGTTTTGCAGGATTTTGCAGGTGTTACACAAGGAGATGGGATAGGGCATTTTTTGTAGAAGGGACAGGAAAAAGAAGGAATAGTTGCACTGCATTTTCGCAGTAGTAGTACCCATGCCATTATGTTTCTTATAAACTTCTCAGCCTTTCCCCACAAAACAAGTGCTTATAATGATATAGCCTGTCTCTTCCCATGACTTCTCAATAATTTTCCTGTAGTGAACCAGGGTTAGAAATGGCAAATATGACACTGTGCCCTATTGGCTTAGATGTGCTTTTAACCTTCAAAGATGCAAAAGCTATCACTGCCACCAGGCTGGTGATAATGTACCATGATGTTTTGTTCTCCAGAAAAACAGCGTAGATATTTTGGAAGCTCCTTTGCAAGCCTGTTGTGAGATCTCCTGACACAATGCGCTGTATAAGGGCTATACAAAATTATTATTATTATTGCTTTGCTTCCCAAAGTTTGAGAGCTAGTTGGCAGTCTCTTCTCCTTTTTTCTTCTAATGGAAGAGGCAGAAATTGGCAGCCGGTGGGATCTGCAGGGTTTATTTTTTGTTGCTGACCTTTTCCAAAGTCTCAGCAATTGTTTCTTTCTCATTCCAAAAAAAAAAAAAAAAAAAAAAAAAAGAAAAAAAGAAAAACACACAGATGCAGCTTTAAGGACAAGTCAAAGGCTGAAGTGCCATTTCTAAGAAGGTTTTAAGCTTATTTCCATTTTATTCTTTTTTCTGTATTTGTACCCATTCCTTAACAAAGAGAGAAATGAATGGAATTCCATTTTGGAGAGGCATGAGAAACAGATGCAAGCACACATGTATCAGGCAAGGCATTCTCTGGAACCTCTTCAATTGGAAGAGCAGATTTAGAAAGACATTTGATGCTGGCAGCCTGTTGAATTGCTACCAACAGGCACAGCAAGATAGCTGTCCATCTAGTTATATAAATAAGCAAATAAGTATGACACACAAGTAAATATGCATGTGTAAATTTATACATATATGTATGATTCTGTATATCTTTCTTGGAGCAGAATTGCAAAGCTGAAATTAGAATAAGCAGTCTGTGTAGGTCCCCTCCACTTTTTTTTTTTTGTTTGTTTGTTTTTTTAAATTTCCTAATTAATATGCTTAATGCTATTTACAGAGGTTTCTAGAACAATGCTCTGGTTCTCAGCACCTCCTCTCCCTGCATTTTTATGGGATCTCAGTCCAAACAGCTAAGGGTATTGTAGGACTTCACTTAAGCCTGATACAGGGCTCATGAGATGGACAAGATTCCTGGTAGGTTTTTATCTTCTCAGGTTTCCAAATATTAACAAGCAATTCACAACTGCCCTGCATCTGGAAGTAGCTCACTTTTTACCTGAGGGATGTTTGTGGAGGGATGGCCTGTGGAGGCATCACATCTTGTTCACACATGCACAAAATGGCAGTCCAGAGCTTTATGCTTTTTTTTGTCAGACATCTGGTCTCTTATGGATCTTACCCCCAAATCCTGTAGATTTGCCTGATTTTATCTGCAGACCAAAACAATGGGAACTTTCTCCATGGTTCAAGCTGAAACCTAGGGAAATCATCTTCCCTGGCCTGATAGCCTGAGGGCCATGTGAAGAGATGAGTGTCTGTCCTCTCTGAACCAGGCTGTGATTCTAGTTCATTTTTGTTTTGATTAAGAGAAATTTGACTCGCTCTGGCCCAGAGATGAGCTGGATTTGTGGCCCAGGAGCAAACAATGCTTTCAGAGGATCCAAGCTGCAGGGCCACTTCCACACAAAGGCTTGTAAATGCAGTGCTGTGGAGGGGCTCTAACACTCACACTGAGAGGGAAGAAGTTGAGATGGGGAATCCAGTAAACTCCTCAATATCTGCTGCTTTATACACAACCAGTGTTTAACACAAGCAAAGAGGGGACATTTCTGTCTCTTATTTGACTGTTGTCAGCACATCGCTTGTTTGGTGTAATACAGTGTGGCACCGTGATGTTGCAGTCAGACTCCATGCCCATTCTTATAAATGCAGCCCTGTGTGGCCCAGATCCTCAGGGCATTCCCCAGTTCTTCCTCTGCTGGTAGCAAGCTCCACTCTGCCAGGGCTCTGCGTACTGAGCATTCAAGGTTTGGGCCTGATACGGACTCCTGCAGGGAAAGGTTGCATGAAATGCAGAATGAAAATAGGCCAGGCAGTGACATGGCACACTTTTCATTCTCTTTGAACAGTCTGTGGAACTTCTTGCCAAAAAACCACTTATAAACAAATACTTATGGCTTTTTCATCCCTGGCCCTGCCAGCAGCCTGAGGTGCTCCTTAGAGGGTCATCACCATTGTCTCCATGGCCTTCCCCAACCCTGTGATGCCTTGCCAATATCAAAATGACCCCATCATCTGCTGCCTGCTTTGGACTGAGGAGAAATACCTTGAATACCTTTCATTATTTGTTGTTCAGCTTCTGCACTTGCCTGTGCAAGCTGTGAGGAGAGTTGATCCTTTCCTCTGCCTCAATTTCCTCATCTAAAAAATGGCAATTAAGGCATTTTAGTTCTCCCATCAGTAGAGGGCCAGTGACCTAGTGTAATAAAATGATACTGTTTTGATCATTTTCCATTATGTGATTGCCTCTAGTACTATAAAATCTCTCTTTATTGTCTGAGGTCTATTTGCTGAGCTCTAAAAGAGGGGTTGTGATGTGGCACATATTTCCTTTCCTAGCTTGGGTTGTCACATACAGGGACATAACAGAAAAAGTTTGATTCTGGAACAGGAGGACAGCACAGATTTTGCTTTTAAATCTGGTCTTCACTCATGCTTAGGAATTGCATTATATGCTCCAAGAAACAGCACTGTAACCTCTGCACTTACCCGTGGTCTTTTTTCCTGTCTGAAGTTGCCTTGAAATTATACTGGCTAGGAATAACCACCAGGCGACGCTAAAGTAATCTGAGATCCTGGGGCACATGGAAGCCCCGATTAAACCCTCCATGTCCTAATCCTGCTCCTTATTGTAATTGCAGGCAGGCAAAGAGGTCAGCAAGGGGCAATCCTGTGCTATGGTGAGGCACGTGATCCTCCCTCCAACAGCGATGACAGTTCGATGTATTGAACACACAGCGCAGCTTCCTACCCCTTCTGTCTCAAGCACAGGGCCAGAGTGTAGGTGACAATGATTTTACTGACAATCCTTCGCCTGTGTGGGCTTTATGGCCACAGGGCTGTGAAAAGGAGAAGGAGCACGTATGTCTGGCATGCTGAGCGATGGAGGGAGCTCCAGGCACGGGCGTGATGACAGTAGATGGTGAAATCATTAGCCTAGGATTATAGTGAGAGATGGGGCCTGAGCCACAAGAGCAAAATTTGTAGCCAGAGCTCGGGGGTGGTGGGGTTGGGCTCGAGCCCATCTCAAATTCAAAGTTCAGTACAGAATTCAGCAAAAAGACATACAGGCCCAAGAGAGAAAAAGCAACTCATTCACACGCTCAGATCAGCAATGACAGTGGAAGGGATGCTGAGAAATACCTGGCAAGTGCATTTTTAAAATATTAATGCTCTCTCTCCTTTTTGCTTTTTCTTTTCCTATGTTTTTTTCCAGTGGGAAAAAACCCCACTTTAATACCTACTTTAATAAGATCTTGCACCTTGATTTCCTTCTCACTGAGACATTCCATCCATCTCTGATACAATGAGTAACATGGCTCTGCTGTAGGGTAAATGTGGTGACCCAACTCTCTGGATCACTCCCTAGGTGAATGAACGTCCGGTCCTGCTCGGAGAGGATGAACTGCCTGTCAAGGCAAAGGAAGTTTCAGGGTGACTCAGAGCCAGGGCACCCAGATCCAGACTCCTTTGGAAACAAGTGAAAATAAAGGTCACCTTCAGATTTCAATCAAGATTAAAATTTCCCAGGTTCAGGCTTGTTTTAATAAGGGGGCTGAACCAAATTGCTAAACAGAAACTTCCTGGCCCACTGGGGATATTTCAGCTTTGGAGTAAAATCTTGTTTCAAGCTCCGTGGGTTTGGATTCTTTTCTAGTAATAACTCTATATCCTGCTTGAATAAACCAGTAATGAAGGTTGTGGGTAGTTAATGCTGTGGCTGATTCTGTGCTTTATGACAATGTCTCTTGCAGTGTGTAGAGATGAGGATAAGCAAGACTGAGGAGTTGGGTAGGAGAGCTTGAGCAGTGCTGTGGCTCTGGCAAAGCATGAAGAAAGGAAATGCTCTGCCTTGCCTTGTGTGCTGAAGATTACTTTTTTTTTAATGCTTCCAGCCTAGGATGCTCCTTGTTTTTATGCCATTGCAGTGATTGTTCAGGCAGAATTATCCAAAGAAAAGAAACTTGGTGGTAGATGGGGTGCACTGGAAACCATCTGCAGGATGTGCATGCTTGTAGCTGATGCATATAATGAATCTCCTGAACAGAAGCCCGCATTCCTGAGGACAAAAGTCTATGCAGGACAAGGAGCTTTCCTCCATGGCCATTAAAATGCAGCTGGACTGCCACAAGGATGTTATTGTGACAACCATTCTGTCTTGGTCTTTACATGCTGGGTACAAAATGATTGGCGGATTTGTGCTTTGGAGGATTGGGATTGCTGCTGTTGTTACTTTGAGGCAGAATCTATCACTCAGGGGAATAAGCTGAGAAGATAACAGCAATTGCTGCTCAGGCAGAACAACTGTCCTCATCCACAGAAACTCTCCCCTGACAGTGGACACAAGCAGGCACCTGAATAAGAGCATGGGCAGAAGGCAACCCTGTAGCACTCTTTCCTCAGACTGCTCTTGCATCTTTCAGACAGGTGAATGTCTTTGTATGGATTATCTTTCCAAGGATTTCCTTCTCATAAACTAATCCAATCACTTTTTCAATCCAGTGTCCTGAGGCAAGGAGTTCCAGAGCTGAGCTTCTTGTTACAAGAGGAACTATCTATTTTTGCTTCTTTTGATCATGTCTCTTACTAGTTTAACTTGGTAACTGCCCAGATTCCTGCTTCCCAGCATGAGCTGCATGCAGGTAAAAAAGCCTTCTACAGGAATAGAGTTAGCTAGAGAGGTTACCTTCTTTCATAAACTCTGAAAGTTTTCCTTGTGGTGCTTCTAAGTTCTGAAGAGCTGAGTTCGCACAGTCACCAGACTCATTGGAGGCAACTCTGCACAGAGGCTGACATGTGTACATTAAGATATGAGCTTGGCTGACACAGGAACCTGGCTACTTACACTGTCTTCTAGTAAATCTGTTTCAAACTTGACCTCCAGGACATTGGTTTCTGCTCTCACCAGGAAGAGCCATTTGCTGTTGCTGTTTTCATTTGTTCAATATATAAATCAATCCAGCCAGGATTTTGACCTTTTAGAATGTTAAAATGTAAGCAATTACCTAGAGAACCTAGAAGGGATAGAAGATGTGGGAAGATGTCTTTGCAAAATGAAGACATTCTTTTTCTAGCAGAGCTACTAAGCTTTCGGGTTTTGTGGACTACATCACAGCACTAATTGGCAAGCTGTAATTGGCAAATTTAGAAACTAATCCTGCAGTGCAGGAGTAAAATAGCCGCTCAGTAATAATCCTTCTTGGAACAAAGACAGGAAATTCAATATCTTTGCAAAGTCCAAAGTTAAACTGGGGCCATGGGTTTAGTGAACAGCTTCTCCAGGGATTGTATTTGTAAACCATAAACAGATTAAGAAAACCCACTCCTGCAAGATATCCTCATCTCAGTGAATTTTTCCCTTACTTAAATCCTATCTGCATTTGTGCTGTAAAATCTCCAGGAGTCATGATAGGAAGGAATCTTCCTGCAATGCAGTATTTTGCTTGATGAAGCAAAGAAGAGAGAAGAAAAAGAAAAGAACAAAACAGAGATGGCTCACAAAACAAATAAATGGCAATTTTCTAATTTCTTCATTTACTTTTCCTGAGAGCCCTCCCAATTGTTTCTAGGGCTCTGGGAGTCATGGATTGTTTGCAAATTCTTCTTTGTTATCAGAGATCCCACCCCTCCCCGAGTCGCACTGTTAGAGAATACAAATATACTGGATTCAGACAAAGGATCTTCAGTGACTGGATACTTTCTCCTAAAACTTACTCATCGTATTGTAACTCTATTGTACTATGTCTTTTGCTTGGTTTATTGCTTTGTTTATATCCTGGTGGCATCATCCTGCCTTCTCATCCCAGTGTCAAAAAGGTCATTCCGAATCTGTCCTTTTTCTGACCATTTCTTTCTATTCTGGTTCTACAACCTGCCTACACTTAACTTATTTTTCCTTTAAGGACTATTGGCCTTTCTATGCACCTTTTTTGGAGGATCTATGTCTCTGATAACGAAGTAGGAAGAAGTAAGGAAATGCTGTTACACCCTTTTGGGGACACTGATGCAGAGCAAGGAAGTGAATGAGAGGGCATCGGTCCACATCAGTCACTCAATGACAAAATGAAATTAAACTCCAATATTTAAAGTCATGGGAGACCCTAAATCCGAACAGTGAGTTTTCCTTATTTTCAGCAAATCATGAATGACATGGTTCTGGTCCTTACCTATGCTGAAGGCAACCTTTGATGTGGTAGTTGAGGACTCCATACTTTGTTTTACTCTTTCCTCTTCTGCTGATTTTTCCCATGGTATTAAATAATTTCCCATGTGTGCAATGTTTCAGGAGCATCATAATAGGGAGAGAGGATTATAAATGGCTTGCATACTCCTAGCTGATTTCATTGGAATGTTGCTTCAAATATTAGATCAGCCTCTTGCATATGAAGCAGCTGTTTTATCTGTGATCAGGTTTTGATAGTGACATGATGGAGAACACAATATTCTCCAAAATCAGGGTGTTTCTCTTCTGAATATAGTAGGATGCTAGTAGTAAAACCAGGTCAAGGTCAGTATAAAAAGCTGTCTGAACAAGGTCCTTGAACCCTGTGAGTCTCACAGAATCAAGGAGTCTTATCATTGAGCCAAGCTGGTAGAGAAAATCTACTGAAAGAAAGCCAGGGGCATATTGCATTGTCTTTTCCATTCATGCTAGTAGGATGCTTTAATGTCATTCTCTCAAATGCACCTGTGATGTAGAAAGCAAAATCCTGTGCACTTTTTTTTTTTAAGTAGACTGAGCAGAGAGTAAAATAATTCCAGTAGTGAGTAGTGCTCAAATAAAATGGTTTATAGGTTCCCTTTATGTTAACAAATGAGTAATTGCAGGCACAAGGTGCAGCACAGAGTGATCTTCCCCAGATAACAGTGCAGCCAATCACTGATTTTGCTATCTGATTAGAGGCGATCCTGAGAAACACTAGGACAGCCTTGATCCATTGAAGTTTGTGTTCTGTCTTGATGTCATAGGCTGACTGAAATCACTTAGTTTGTCCCAGGCTCACCCAAAACATGAACTGAACTTGTATGAAGCCAGCACCAAGCTCCCTAGGGAGCATCCTGCTCATGTTTCCTATTGACATCTGTGAGGCTACTAAAACTTCACAGTCCCTGTGTGCAGAGATGCAGGAGGTCAGATACTACTTTTGTTAAAAGGCAATGACACTTGTAGAAGATAGTCTGAATTCTTATTCCTACTTCCCCTCTCTCATCTATCTGCAGATGCTTCTGAAACAGAAATCTTTTGGATGCATCCCATGGGAGTCAATGAGGGAAATGTTGTCTCCTATGAGATTCAGGCGCCAGATCTTTGGGGATGTTCAGATTGTATGTCTAGACAAGATAACATCCTTCTCTGAACCCAGGAGCTAACCCTGAGGGGACCTATTATTCATATATAAAACACCAAGAGAAACTTGTGCTGCATACAGCTTCCTTTTTCTTTCCCTCCTCCCCGTGGGAATTTGCTTAGTTTAACCCTTCCATCACTATGAGGCAGTGACTTCCCTGCTCAAAACCGTGACTGCTTAGCCTTCCACCTTTCAGAGCTCAGCACTCTGCACCTGCAAAAACAGTGTGGCTGACTGAACAAAGCCAGGTGAGCCTTCAGCTTTAATGTGAAGTCCAAACCCAGAGAGATCTCTTCTTTCCATAGAGAATAACAGCTCTTGGAATAAGTCTCCAGCACTGCTGATAGTGCCCAGACAGCATAAAAGACCTGGCAGTTTGCCCTTAGAAAGCACCTGGAGTTTATCCTGAGATGGAGAAATATCCACAGAGTGTAGAAGAGCAATAGGGATATGCAAGGTCACAGAACAAACACAAGGTATTTTATTCTGATCTGCTTTCAGTAACATCACGCCCCTAGAAATTCTAATGTGCTACTGTAGCGTATAGAAGATTAAGGAATGGCTTGCATTCTGGGTAAGAATAAGTGGGACAAAGTACCTGCCATGACTAAGAAATGCATAAAGCTAGTGAATGCTATCCAGAAGTTCACTTTTTTTTCTCATTCTGGGCTAATCAGGGGGCTGCATATCTCTCTTTTCTGTTTGCCAGCACCATGATCATGCATAGGCTGTGTTCAGCGTGGACAGATACTACTGATTTGATATGAGCTAGCCCGATTGTGAAATTCTAATGTGCTACTGTAGCGTATAGAAGATTAAGGAATGGCTTGCATTCTGGGTAAGAATAAGTGGGACAAAGTACCTGCCATGACTAAGAAATGCATAAAGCTAGTGAATGCTATCCAGAAGTTCACTTTTTTTTCTCATTCTGGGCTAATCAGGGGGCTGCATATCTCTCTTTTCTGTTTGCCAGCACCATGATCATGCATAGGCTGTGTTCAGCGTGGACAGATACTACTGATTTGATATGAGCTAGCCCGATTGTGAAATTCTAATGTGCTACTGTAGCGTATAGAAGATTAAGGAATGGCTTGCATTCTGGGTAAGAATAAGTGGGACAAAGTACCTGCCATGACTAAGAAATGCATAAAGCTAGTGAATGCTATCCAGAAGTTCACTTTTTTTTCTCATTCTGGGCTAATCAGGGGGCTGCATATCTCTCTTTTCTGTTTGCCAGCACCATGATCATGCATAGGCTGTGTTCAGCGTGGACAGATACTACTGATTTGATATGAGCTAGCCCGATTGTGAAATTCTAATGTGCTACTGTAGCGTATAGAAGATTAAGGAATGGCTTGCATTCTGGGTAAGAATAAGTGGGACAAAGTACCTGCCATGACTAAGAAATGCATAAAGCTAGTGAATGCTATCCAGAAGTTCACTTTTTTTTCTCATTCTGGGCTAATCAGGGGGCTGCATATCTCTCTTTTCTGTTTGCCAGCACCATGATCATGCATAGGCTGTGTTCAGCGTGGACAGATACTACTGATTTGATATGAGCTAGCCCGATTGTGAAATTCTAATGTGCTACTGTAGCGTATAGAAGATTAAGGAATGGCTTGCATTCTGGGTAAGAATAAGTGGGACAAAGTACCTGCCATGACTAAGAAATGCATAAAGCTAGTGAATGCTATCCAGAAGTTCACTTTTTTTTCTCATTCTGGGCTAATCAGGGGGCTGCATATCTCTCTTTTCTGTTTGCCAGCACCATGATCATGCATAGGCTGTGTTCAGCGTGGACAGATACTACTGATTTGATATGAGCTAGCCCGATTGTGAAATTCTAATGTGCTACTGTAGCGTATAGAAGATTAAGGAATGGCTTGCATTCTGGGTAAGAATAAGTGGGACAAAGTACCTGCCATGACTAAGAAATGCATAAAGCTAGTGAATGCTATCCAGAAGTTCACTTTTTTTTCTCATTCTGGGCTAATCAGGGGGCTGCATATCTCTCTTTTCTGTTTGCCAGCACCATGATCATGCATAGGCTGTGTTCAGCGTGGACAGATACTACTGATTTGATANAAAAAAGAGAGAGAGAAGAAATCTATTTAATGTCAGTCAGTGTAGTTTAATAGAAATGGGCCATGGAGAACCGACATCATTTCATTTTCTGATGAGATCACAAGTCTACTTAGCAAATGTCACTTTGGAAAGGTAATATAAGAGCATTCTAAGAGCTTTATGTCTTACCCTGAATGCTTGTTTCAAAACCAAATTGCTTTTGTCTAACTCCACTCACTATAGTAAACAGGAGGTGATTAAACAGCTGTGCAAAGAGCCCTTGTGAATTAGGGCACTTCTACAAACGAAGGGCTCCCAGAAAATTTAAAAGGGGGAAATGTGGAAATCAGATCTTTTCCCCAATATATTGATTTGATAAAACTACAAAGAATGAGCAGGAATGTTTGCTTAAATCTTTTTTAAAAAATTCTCCCACACACCAACATTCCTGTCATGCAAGAATGCAATGCAAAAGATGAAAAATAGGTAAAAATCTGAATCTTAGCCTAATTCTAACTTGGTTAAGAATGAAAAACAGTATTTCAGCCCCTCAGGAGATATTCTGAGGATATTTTTCCCTGCTTAAAGTAAAGTGGGACGGTTATTAAAATGATAGCATTATAGTGATCAAGATACTTGATAAACTGAGCCTATTCAAATGAAGCGTATATATTTAAAATACAAGCTGTCATGTAGATGATTAATTTTGCAGGTACCCTCAAAAAAAGAGGACTGTTTTCTGAAAAATAGTGACTCTAAAAGGATTGTAGTGGACAAGTAATTGAAAATGTGGGAAAGTAGTACTCAGAGAGTAGTTAGCAATGGTTCACTGACAAAACGGAAGGATATAGAAGTAAAGTTCTGCAGGGATTTGTTCCTGCTTCCTGTGCTGTTCAATATTTTCAGTAAAGACTGAATGATGGAATACAGGGTTTTGTTATTATGTTTGCAGATGACATTGAGTTGGGAGTAAGTGTAAGTAAATGCTGGAGGGCAGGAGGACATCTTAGTACAATTTTGACAAATTGGAGAAATGTTCTGAAAAAAAAATAAATAAGGTGCTGTTCAGTAAGAATGAGTAAAAAAGATTAAGTCCTTAGGCAGTAATCATCAGTTTCCCAAATGTGAGATGGGTAGTGCTGGCTGGGTAGCGGGGATCTGGGTTTGCAGTGGAGCATAATCTGAACATGAGTCAGCAGTGGCATAATGTTGCAAAGAAGACAAACAGCGTGAGGGAAGTATGAAAGCAAGTGTCAACAGCAAAATATGTGCAGTAATCCTTCCCTGCAGCTCAACACTGATAAAGACTCAGTTGGAGGCTTTCATAAAGTTGTATGGGTAATCTGGAACCTGTGAGGCAAAACAAGATGCACATTGACTGAAGGAAGTTGAGAGGCAAGAGATAAGGCTGGAGGTCTAGAAAACGTGACCGTGGAGAAGGAGGACGTGTTATTTTTCCCAGAGGAGAGAAGACAGAAGGTACTTAAAAGGGGGCTGTAAGAAGGAAATGGGTCATCTGTTTCTCCATGCTCAGAATATACCAAAGTTGTGGCTTAAACACAGGGAGGAATGAGAAAAAAAAGCTCTCTAATCAGAAGGTAGTGAATTACTCATATGCATTGCTTGCAGTGTTGTTTCCCTGGGCAGACTGCTTTTTCTTTAAGAAAAAATTAGAGAAACATCTGTAGGGATAAACCAGCTGGAATTGATCCTTAATTAGGGCAGAGAGAAGGTTTGGAAGGGGATCTTAAAATACCTTTTGATCCTATAATTTATGAACACTTTAGTGAAAAAATAAAGCAATAGATGATATACTAGTACAGAAAATAGTGCTAGTTAGAAGTGGAGTGAGGACTCAACATAGGGATAAGCTGTGTGTGCAAATGGTGCCACTGCTTTTGCTTTCTTCAGTGGAATGATGTAAACTCTGAGGGAGAAAACAAAGATTTCATTCATACTCAAAGTTTGGAGGGAAAATGTAAGCTATCTGTGAACCTGATTTCAGTTTAGGTAATAGTTTCAGTCAAAGGAAGTGGAAACATTTTAAAAATTAATGAAAAATTTTGTTTTGACATCATCAAATCAAAACATTTTATTTCTTGTTTTGAAACCATATTTTATTTTAAAGTTGATCTTTTTAAAAACAAAAATTTATAAGAAGATTTAAAAGGTGTTGAATCACTTCAAAACAGAACCAAGTATTTTTTCATTGGTCCAAAATTAATTTAGGGATTTTGTTCTTAAAAAAAAAAAAAAAAAAAAAAAAAAAAAAAGGGAAAAAATAGCTCATTCCTTTTTTTTTTTTTTTTTTTTTTCCCCAGCAATATTTTGTTTGGTGACAGAACAGAAAAAGCTCATTGTGACTTGGTTCTATTTGTCAAGCTTTGTGAGACCTGTGAGAGCCTTGATTCATAGCAGCTGTGCAGCAGCCCATTTCAACTACTTCTCTGAGAGCAGTCTTGATTACAATTATTCTCTTTCCTTTGCACTGCAGACTCTTTGTCTCTTGCCTATTAATTTGCAGCAGCCAGAGAAGTAGCTGGTATATTCCTCTACATCTTAATGTCAGTCACATGGAGAGGCATAAAAAGCAAGGAAAAATTAACAAGACTGAAGATCAGAGTTTTGAAAGCTAGTAGATGAAATGTAGAGGTCTCTGATACCTAGGAAAACAGGGTATTGCTTTCTTTAAAACTCAGGCTGAAGGAATCTATGATTTGCCAACGTATTCTTCCTCTTCCTTTCTTATTTTCCATCATACATATCTTGTGAATGATGCTTCCTATTTGTGTGCTTAATTTGTCTTGTGTTTCTCCAACCCTTTGGTGAGAACCAAAACTGTCCCCTCTACTTGCAAGCAGGACTGGAGCAAGCAGCCTGATCAGGCTCCTTTCATCATCCTTCTCTCAGCAGCCCTGTCTGTATGTAGAATCGGTCGAGTAGGAAGGGACACTTAAAGGCCATCTGGTCCAACTCTCCTGCAGTGAACAGGGACACATGCAGCTCAATCAGGTGCTCAGAGCCTCATCCAGCCTGACCTTGAACGTCTACTGCTGCTCTTTATGCTTACATCAGCATTTCTCACAGGGTTTGTGGAGTCTTTTGAGTTCTTCCATCCCTCTGCTCACATGTTTTCATCTCATCCCTTTCATTTCCCTGAGGCCCCTCTCTCAGCCAAGCATCTCCATAAAGAAATAACAATTATTTCCTCCCAACTAGGCTGCTGTTGTACATGTAAGAGCCTCCTCTTGAAGTGACGGTTTCAGAATTTGTCCAAGAGTTGCTGAGACTCCTGAAGGATGCTCTCCACCCTGTGGAGAGTTGCATCTGCATTTGGAGGCCAATTTTATTTTTCTAATTGCTCTCTTGTGCTTTTAAACATGAGCCTTAAAGAGGGCTCCTGCTTGAGGCAACTTCTTTGTAGTTGATTTATTTATTTTCGCTTTTTTTTTGAAGTACAAGGTGCTCGTCTTCTCTCAGGCAACGCATGTAAAATCAAGTGTCTAAGTCAGGTCTTGCTTGTACCAGGGCTCACTGATACCAGCTGTGAGGCTTGATGAATATCAAACAAAGGTAAGCATCCTCAGAATCATCTGTGTGTATTTCTAAATATCTTACCAGACTGTAGAGGAAAAGGAATATTTAGAAAAATTCTCTGTATTCCCTTCCCAATCAAATTCATAAAGGCAACAGTCCTCTTCTAATGCTTATTCACACAACTTCTCCTCTGCAAGCAAGGGAAATTAATTCAGTTGTTTGTATTTGAAACACTATGCAGTTATCTTTTAATTCTGTGTCATATTATTCAATGATCCCAATAAATGTTAGTTTGTCCCAGTAAGTAATGGAAAGGACATCATTTTGAAGGCTTCTGCAAACAAGCCCACTTTGAATTTTAGCCCAGAGAATTTTCATGAGCTCTAGTTTCTGAGTGATTACTTCAAGGTCAAGTCATGGAAAAAACCTATTCTGGTGGCCAGCAAGGTCTCAGCTACAAAGCTCCTCCTCTTCAGGTGTTTGCCATGAGTTGTACTCATAAGGAGTAAATCTGGTGTTGACTTGCATCAGCTCTCCTGACTTTACTGTCTGGTGCTATCCTGTGTGTTTCCACTCACTCCTGTCTCACTCTGAAGGCTATGGAAATGTTTAGCTGGCGCTTATTTGCTCACTGATATCTGCTCTGGAGTGTTCTTTCATCATATACTTTCGCAATCTGTGCCTCCTTATACTAAGATTTATTGTGAATTTTGTTTGGTCTCCCCCCAAAAATATATGTATATACATCAGCCCCTAAAGCGTACATTTCCTCTCAATTGCTGCCATAGATATTAGAAAAAAAATATTTTAACTGTCCAGATCAGAAAAAAACTGATATTGGGTTATCAAGGTTCTTCCCTACCATCAGCATTGTAACGTGGAGGACATATCCCATTCTCAACCAGAAGGACAATTTTTAGTGATTTCTGGACCATTTTGTCCATCTGCCTTCCATCATTCATTTGCTTAAAGGTGATCTGTAATAGTGAAAAAGTGGACCATAGGTTTTCTGTCCTTCAGACTGACTTCATGAGGAAAAAACAAACTCATCCAGGCTGACAAAAAGATTGCAAAGGATGAATCTGGGATTGGATAGGGTGAATATAGTAGGTGGCACTGAATATGCCTCCCCAATAAAAACTGTATCTTCTATTGCCCTGTATGCAGTACTATTTCTCTCTGATTTAAAAACAAACAAACAAACAAACAAAAAACCCAAGTAATTCAACCCACTTGAGAGAAAAAGCAAGGTGCAACGAATATCTCTTTTGAAATAGGATGAGTGACTGCTAATGAAAACCAAGAGTCTTGTGTGAGTGCTACAAAGAAAAATTTTGCCTCTGAAAAGGGTTTTATGTTTCCTTGAAGCCAGGAGTAGCTGCACTTATACCATCTCCACAGCCTGTCTGATATTGATATGTCTGAGTTGTCTTTGAAAGCCTGACTCTTTCTTCTGATAGATAAATACAAAGTCAGATGATTTTCACCCATCTGCAAGAGAAATAATTATGAAATTAACCAGTGATCAACCAAACCACATGGGGAGCTCAGAAAGGATTTTTAGGCTTTTTCAGATGGCTGGCTGTTCTTTCCCCATCTGGTTGTGTTTAACTCCGAAATATAATTTTCAGTGCTGATCAATTCTGGGTAGACCATACAATTAAGGAATTTGAAAAACAAACATTTCTAAACCACTGATCGTTGGGGAGACAGCTTAGAAATGAGAGCCCATTTTCCAAGAAGATGGTTGGGAAAGGGAACCTGAAAGCTTAAGATAACACTGAAAAGGAAACAAATCCAAGGAGGGAAAAAAAAGCAACAGAAGAAATCCAACAAATAAACCCACCCTCACAAGTATTTTAACTGCTTCTTTCAAACTAATATTATTTGAATGCTTTAAGGAATCCAGCCTGGTTTCTCTGTACGTCTATGGATTAATACCATTCCAGGAGGAATTTATTACTGAGAAGTGGAACCTTCAACAGTTCAAAAAAAGGAGTTATTTGCAATGATAGGATGAGTTTCAGCTCTGTAGCTCCATTTTGGACTTTACAATACCAAATATCAATGAGGAAGGATGACATGACTGAAGGCCCAGAAACAAATTTGGATGCACCGCTCCCTTCTGGTACCCTGGTGATAATTTCTCTTTCCCAGCTAAGCTCCGCTCACTTTGGCTCACCTCCCACTGTCCTCAGGCAGCTGCATTTTTCTTCTTAAACAATTCCAAAACTTTTTGTTGTTGAAGATAAGTGCCTAGTGCATTCTCACCTGAAAGATGATTTTGAGCCAGGAGGTTTGGTAAGGTTCCATTTTGACTATTTTATCAGTTACCCAAGAAGATAGAGAAGGTAAAAAATAAAGGCTGTATGATTCAGTGGCTGGTAGTGGAACACAAGTGAGCCAGAAATGAGAAGCTTTGAAGTTTTACAGAGTTCAGATTTTAGTGTGTTTGCTGCTGAGGCATCACTATGTCATCCATTTGAATCAAACCAAAATCAGAATCTACATGTTGGGGAAGGCTCGACCAAGGTCTCAGACGAAGAGGTGAAGCCCATCTCAAGTAATAGCTACTGTTATCAGCTGTGCTTTCAAAATAATTCAATAGTATAATGATAGAATACACTTAGAGATTTCCTCAAAGTCAGTGGCCACCATTGACTGAGGAGAGAGAAGATTTTGGATCCTGCAAAAGAAGGGGTTGGAGAGGCCAGCATAGAAGCCTCCAGAATCTGAGATAAGCTTTGGCTAAGCCTTTTAATTCTTGGATACTTAAGCAAAGATAACCTCCAAGCTTTTGGCAGCCATGCCCACAACTAGCTGAAACACAGAAGGACTAGGTAATTATCTGATGCGGTAAGAGCAATTATGGAAAGTGTGTAAAAGGTAAGGGAAATTCTGCCTGACACCAGGGCTTGCTCTCACATCTGGGATTCTCATACCCAGTGCAATTTCTTTCCTTTTTCTTTGGATTTTAATATTTGCTGAAAAAAGTTTACTGATAGGGTAAGGCTTTACCTCCTTCCCAGTCAGCACTCCAAAAAATTGCAGAATCATGGGCTTTGGAGAATGAGAGTCAAGCTCTGACTCCTCCAAGTCTATTACTGGGATGAGAAGGCTGTAATAGTTCTTAATTTCCCATTTTTTGAACTGTTGCTACTCAGAACGTGATTATAGTCAAACTCACAGAGTTTAGACCTTCCCAGACTTCGGGAAGACTGCATCTCAGCATGTCAGCTCTTCTAAAGAGTGTGCAGGAATTGCTGAATCCCTGGAAAGCACCTAGGGAGCTTCCATAAACAACTTTTAAAATGATAATGATAGTTAATGACCTAATTTCCTAGCCAGCCAAAATACCTGCAGAATCAAGGTTCCATATCTGAATTAATCTAAACTCCTGGGAGGTTTTGTTCTGGACTTAATCTTCACAATTACTGCTTTCTGTCTGGCATTTCTTGGGCCAAATAAAGGCCTCAGTTTAGATACCCACAATATAGTACATAGTCAAAGATAATTACTAATTTTCTGTAAAATAATAGGGATTGTAGTATTGTATAACAGCAAGGGTTCTCAAGAGAATTCCTAGTTTACTGCCCTCCAATGAATCAGAATCAGACATATATGCAGAACATATTGTGTAGACAGCATTCAAGCCTTAAGAAGCTTCAGGAAAAACAGATTATATGTCCTCCTAAATTTCTTCTTCCCATTACAGTTAGATTTTGCTGTGAACTGGGTTTTTTTCCCCTTTACCTGTTCACTGGTTGCTATGTTGAAAGAGTCACCATCACCTCTTTGTTGTTATATTATCATTCCATATATTGACAGATAATATATGATGTCCCTCAGTTTTCTTTTTTTTTTTTCTTTTTTTCTTTTTTTTTTAAACTGGCTTGTAATATGAAGTGAATATTACCTATACCTTCGACCTATTCCAGAAAGGCATACAAGCTGCACTGCTGTCAGTTTAGACTGGGAACTATCTGTGTGGGACTCATTAGGCAAATCTATGGAAACTAAAAAAGATAGGTAAATAAACCTGCTGTAATCTGCTTGCACTTGCAAGACAGCCTTTTGTGGTGATTTCCTTATAATTATCACTCAACTGCCATGGAGCCAGTGTTGCCAGGAGCTTCAAGACATGAATATTGGATGCTGGTAGTTTCCAGCTTGCAGGGTACTCCAGCTATTCCAGAAAATACTTCAACTCTTCCGTAGAGCCACATGCCCACAAGCCTGTGTTCTGGTATAAATGATATTAACAGGGTTTCTGACTTAAGATACTATCTATCTTCCTTTCCTAATAATACCAGACGAAGTTGATTCATTTGATTAACCTTCCAATCCTCCACTGGAAAATCTTTCCAGTTAAAAAGGTCCCCAAAACTGCATGAAATGTTCTCCAAAGCTTGAAACATGGATAGAAAGTCCTAATTCAAACCTAATGAGAGGAAATATGTTTTCTCCCTCCTTGATCATCAGAAAAATAACTGCCCACCTGTACATGAAAAGTCCCCTTTGTACAGATGGCTTCTGTTTTTGTTGTCCAGTCTTCCCCTCCTAGCGCTGAGTTTTCTTTAGGTGAGAAGACGAGGATTTGGGATCAGCTTTGGGTAGCAGTTGTTGTCTTCCTTACAGAATGGAGAGCAGGTCACTCATCCCCAAAGGTGTCAGTTAAAACTAAGTCAGTGAGACTGGGCAAACGTGCCATGAAAGGCTCCACCCTGTGCCCAGTGCAGCCACATACTGTGGAGAAACTCAAGCGATAGGAAATTGTGCATCTTCTCCTTTGTGAAACCTAAGAGCCTCTCAGTCTCACAGTCCAGTCACTAAAATTCTTCACAGTTTTATTTATAACCTAATTAAAACTGCATCATCTTTGTTCTGTCTCTTGACGTTCTCCCATTTCATCTAACTAGTGTAAAAGAAAAACAGTTTGTTTTACTTAACTGGTAAAAGTGCGTGATGATATTTTTCATTTCACGTGTACTTAAATTATTTCCAAATTACAGATGAAGATCATGTACTTTTGCTTCATGTTCGTTAGGACACGAAGTCACATAAACTGCATTCATGCTGTGTCTGTATTCACTTTTGTTTTAAAATCTATGCAAACGTGGAATACACATATATGAAACTCTGTATTCTGCACCCAGCAAAACAGTAAGGCAGCAAAAACGATCTGTAGACTGTTAATTTTTTATAGTGAATAAATTAGATTCTTACAGCCATGTGGAACTCATGAGCTCAAACATATCATGGCATGGGTTATACTTCATGTAATTGTATTTACATTTATTTGCTGACGTTAAAAAATACAGAGGGATTCAGTAAAATCTCTAAAACAGCAGGACTTTAGGAAACAGCCAGCTTGGGCAACCAAATCCAGGACTTGATTAACTGTCTGCTTTGGTATATATGAAATTATTTTTTTTCCCTTGCTACCATTGCATCTTTCTCTCTTTTCAGTATAATTCAGCTTTCCTGGCCTTGCTCACAGTGAATCACCAGGAACTCAAAACACTCAGCCAGCATACACACTACTTTATCTGCATTGCTTTATGAGTTTGCAGTTGCCAGAACAAAATTCAAATGCTTCTTATCTTCAATTTCACAATTTCAATTTTATATAAATATAAAACAAGAGTGCTCTGTAACTCAATCTATTTCCCACTTAGAATGAAGGCTTTTTATCTATTTCCTTACACAGTTTTTCTGCCTTTTTCTTAAAAAAAAAAAAAAAAAAAGGCTTTTCAATCTGTATTCTGCATAAACTGTATTAATGTAGTATTAATGTTACTGAAATTAGGTACTGTTAAGTCAGATTCTGAATTCCTTTAATAAGCCAAATTTGCATTGACTTGCACGTGAGTTTTGTCTGAGTACAGCTGTCACTACAGCTCTTCTGTAACTCCAACTTGTGTGTAATTCATTGCATGCTATTTTAAAAACTAGTAATATATATCAGGTATATAATCACAGGTGACATACCATGAGTGGGATACCTTACAAGTTATTTGAAAGACTGCACAGCAGCATTTGGCTCTGAGGTACCGCAGGGAACAAGCCACATGACACCTTCAGTGAAAGTCTGGAGAAAAAGAATCAAGTTACCATGCTGGGAAAAAAAATCTTGATGCAGGGCTTAGTAATGTTTCATCTTGACACCAACAGTAAATGTCACCAGCTTTTCAAAATGCTCCAAAGTTGCGCAGAGCAGGTCACTGAAAGAGAAATATAAGGTTCGATTTCGGGCTGGAAATAAGTTCATTGAAGGACAGACTTTGGCTTTGCAGCATCCCCTAAGATTGGACTGGGAAGTACACTGAATCTAAGCATGAAAGGAGCTGAGGTAACCTATCCACGTACTGTGAATGCAACTGTTTCTTGACGCCCAGCTAAATATTTTTCTTCAGTGTTCATTCTCATCACTGTGTGAGCACAAGACATACAGAAGAGAACTGAGCACAATCTACTAGCTGGTTCATGCACTGGCTAGAGATGTCAGGTGAGACGTACTTGTTTTCTTGATGTGCTGCAAATGGCTTTGTGTTTTGCTGTGCACATCTGGAACTGAGCACCTGCTCTGCAGGTAGAAGTTCCAGTTCCACTCTTCCCTGCACCACTGGGCAAGAAAGTGGCTTAGTGAGGATATAAAAGAATTCAAGAAATGGACTGTGGACGAGAGAGCTGATGAGGCAGACCTCTGTTACCATTGGCAAAGATTTCAGTGTAACTTTTAGGGAAATAATGACCTTTTGAGTTGTGACTGGCTTGCTGAGCACTTCCCTCGTCATATAATTGCCCGTGAAATTGCAGCCCATACGGTTAAAATATTAAACAGGATAACATTACACTTTTTAATCCACAGCTGAGACAAAGCAGAGATCAGGAATAATCCTGCTCAACAGCACCACGTTTACTGTCTGATGTGGGAGATGTTGATTATCTTTTAAGTAGAAACACGTTTTTTAAAGTTACATAATCTAATGCTCAGATTTCCCCCTCCCCCTTGAAAAGAATAAAACTAAATATTATGAAAGATTAAAAAGTTCTTCAGTCCTTTGGTTTTAAGGGGAAGGGGGTGCACCTGCAGCTGGGGTTTTCCTCTTCCCTTACTCCCAAACCTATCACTCAGTGATGCATATTTCTGCAGTGCGTTGTGCATAGGATCACACATTCAGGTCTTCAGAACCTGACTCAGCTGTTACTCAGTATTTCCTCTGGCAAAACCAATGGAAATTTGCCTGAAGGAAGACTACAGATTCAGTGAAAATGGCAGGAAATAGAAGGAACTGGGACAGAGGAATTGGAAAGAGAAAGGAACTCTAATGTAGGTCATGCCTCATGATGACCTGTCCCAACAGCTTTGCTCCTTGGGACACAGCTCACTGGACAGTAGATAACTTCCTCCTGCTTTCCTTAGCTTAGCCTGGTCACCCTTCCATTTAGCTGCTCGTGAATAAAATCTTTGGACCCACACTAAATAATTTTTGTTTCCTGTTGCTCTTCATGGAGATACTGAAGGGCAGGGCACAAGCTCCTTAGGGAGTTTCTGGTATTACCTGCTTGCTACCTGCTGTCCTGTATTTTGTGGTGGGAGTTGATCTTGGGCACTAGTAGAAGAAATTATGTGAGAGAATGATGTTCCCCTTCTTGGTTATGTTTCTGCTTAGAGCACAGTGAATAAAGAATGTCCCAGGACAAAGTGCTCCAGCTAAAGGTAGCATACAGAAATCAACTGAGTAAATCCATACTAAAAATACGTTTTAGAAATGTTCTTAATTTGGCATAGCAAGCCTAAGTTATTTGACATTGTTTAGATCACTGTTAAAGCAAAAACAATTCAGAATGGTTTGGGCTAGGCCAATAAAGGATCCCAAATTCAAATTTGAACCTCTCATATAAGTCATCTCAAGAATACTGCTTATTTTCCATTTTCTTCCTCTCTTATTTTTTTTTCTGTGAAGTGTGGGTATTCCTGCCAACAGGCACCTAAATACAATTGGACGGATTTTTCAGAAGTGCTGAGCACAAACAAATGTAATCAAAATCAGAAAGAGCTGTGGGTGTTCAGAAATTTTAGGTGCCCAAACAGGGATTTGGCTTCAGAGAATTAGACGCCCTTATTTGAGAATTTTTGGCTCCAAATATACTACCCAGCCCATTGTATGAGTGTAAAGTTCGGTGAAATGTGAAATGAAAAGCTCTGTTTAAACCTCTGGGAAACTAATAAAGCCCATGTAGAGTTCTGCAGTGTTCACCTGGGAAACTGGCTCTATTTAATTTCTTGCAATTACTTAGCAAACAAAACTCAAAGCAGGGATCATAATGTTGATTTTCTGTCAATTTCTCTCTCTTTCTCTCTCTCTCTTTTAACTTATATATCTGTTTATTTCTTTTCCTTATTTTCATCATTCTGGAATTTCAAGAACATAAAAGATGCCAAAGTAATAGCCCTGTAAGCAATTTTCCAGGTTGAACTTGGAGGTGAAAGATTACATCACTCACCAAGCCTGGGCTCTGGGGCCAGCTCAGTCAATGTTGAGAAGAGTCTTCTGAGAAACTGCATCAGCCTTGCTTCTTTGTGTAGTAAGCACAGCTGGCTGCTACAAGCTAGATAAATGTCAGCATAAACCAAAGGCCACAAAAAGAACCCTCTCTTTACAGTGACTGTAGATATTCACCTCCTCACAAGGGGGCAAGGGCAAGCCCAAGGTGATCTAAATGAGAGGGTCAATCCGATTCAGTGCAGTAAGAAGCACTGCACAGAACAGAAGGACTTAGCTCACATTTGCAAGGCCTTGGTACAAGAATATCAAGGACAAGAGGCTGAGGTGTTGAGTTGTCAGTAGGTTTTGCTTGGGTCAAGAAGAAAGTAGACTGAACATAGGGGGAAAGAGAGGATAAAAAGTAAAACTGAATTTCAGGCTCTGTTAAAATGTCCAGGCGGCTGGAAACAAGGTCTGGCTGAAAGAAAGAGGACAAACATCAATCAATACAGATGTTATTTCCAAGCTTCCGAGAGGGTATTGCAATCCAGATTTCTGGCCCAGGAGTCAGACCCTTGCCCAGTAGCAGCTGTGTTTTATGTACCCGATCGCCCCTTAACATTTTCCATTTCAGCCAAGTCTCTGCATACTTCCGCTCTTGCTCTCTCAAATTCAGATGAAACAGCTGCAGGCCACACCATGCCAGGCAGCTCCTTCTTTAATTTTTCTCTCACACAGCAATAATAAAAAAAATTAAGTTGACGTTGCGTGAATGAGAAGGTTAATCAAAACCAGACCCCACTGGTGGCCCATATCCAGTTCAGCTCAGATGGGTGGCAGGGGCAGAGCCAGCTCCACGTGGACTTTTGAGTTATGATGCAGACAGTTGGACAGGGCCTGAGATATATGAGAGTGCAGCACAAGTCCCTGTGTAATATAGGCTTCACAGCGGATGGGCCCTTGTCTCACAAGTGCTCAGCCCCCTGCTCAGGACATCTGGCTCCTCTCCTTTCCTTCCCAACTTCCAGCATGAGGTGATGGCTCACTGGAAAACCACCCACTGCTTGTCATAGCTAAGTATGAACAAGCATTCTCAGAAAAGGCCATCATGGGCCACAGGGAACATATGCATATATTTATTTTCCATTAGTATTAATTACATTTTTAAAAGCCAGCTATTTCTTTCCTGTCTTTGGTTGGAACTAGCAGAGGCAAGTCCAGTTCTGGGAAGCACAGTTATTCCTCCTAGCCTGAGCACAGACAGATGTGTGTGTTCAGAGGAGAAAGTCCCAAGCCTACAACCCAGATGACCAAACGTCTCCAGGCTGGACTAAGGAGCTTTGAATTAAATTCCATTTGCTGACAGAAACTGACTGGAAGAAATCATTAAGAATTTGCTTTTGAGAAGTGAGAGGCACCTACATATCCAAGTGAAGTCAACAAAAGCAGCAGATCCATAAAACGTCCAACTCTCAGACCCTTGGGCTAATGTTTCTATGAAACATTAGATAGCAAAGTGAAATGTCTAAATCGTATGTAACAGCTGAAGGTTTCTTCTATCAAACGGATATTGGCACAGAAGAGCTCGGAGCTTTTATTTTCTGAATTGCTCATCAGCGTAGATATTGAAGGAACCTACTGCTGCTTAGTACTGCAGTCAGGGAAGTAATGTCTAAGGTCTTAAAGTTTTCATTCTTCAAACTGTACCTCCTCCAAATTCCTTTTTCCTATTCTTCTCTTGGAAGTGGCTATAAAATACAAAGATAAACAGAGCCTTGCAGAGTATTAATTAGTAGCATAAATTATAAGTAATTAAGGCTGGGGAACTACTTTTTCTCAAAAGTTATTCATGATGTGAAAGAGTTAAAATAGTTTTTAAAGAATATGCATTGCTACACATTTAATTGCTAATTAGGAAGGAGGAGAGCTGAAACGATTAGATACATTCCAAAGAGTGATAACACAAGAAAAATCTATCCACTTTTTTTTCAAACCCCAGTGTAGACCACTTGGGTAAAATTAAAATAAATCAGTAAAATAAAATAATAAAGTAATACAATGATTACAAGGAAAGTGGGCCCAATTGTTTGTTGGAATTGTAATTATTATCTGGAAAAGCTACAGAATCACCGAAGATCTAGTCTGTAGAAATAGTCTCTGAGTAGTCAAGAAGGAGAATCACATTTGCTAACAGACCATTCTGGAGTTGACAGGCACCTTAGTAATACAAGGACAGTTCCCACCCTTAGTGGTTTGGCTGCATGTCTCAACAAGAAAACACAAATTATGGAATTTAGTATAGAGTATATCGCGAGGCTTCACTCAACATATGTGCCCAGCAGCAGACTCATCCGCTCAGTCAGGACCTTGGCAGCTGCTTTTGCCAGCTCAAGTAAAGAGAAGGCCTTACACAGTCTTAATGTTTTCTGTACTTACCCTCTGGCAGCCCCTAGATCCATCATTAGATTGGTGCATTTCCCAGCTTCTCTGGCCAGGCTCTTTGGCAAGAGTAGACTCCCCCGACCTAGTTATTCCTAATCCTCATCTCTGGTAAATTGGCAAAACAAAAACAAAACGCAAAAACAAAACGCAAAAACAAAACAAGAGCCCTGCTGTCCTGAAGATGTCTTTGTGAAGATGCCTTGGTGAAGCCCTATACACACCTAGTGCCTTCCTTCCTGGGGCAAAGGGAATTCCAGCATATTCTGTACAATTCAGACTGAAAAACTGTGTACATGCTACCATCTACTGAAGCATAGGACATTTTATGTGGTTTTGGCAAGGGACTGGCAGTGGAAACCTCCATCCTACCTACTGCTACCCAGTGGATGTGCTTGTTTTCCATTTGGAAACATTTTATTGAGTAAAGTCCTGGCTAGGAAAGCTCCCTGGCCATCACATTTATATTATTTTTCAAAGAAGAAGGAAATGGTTCATTATGCTTCCGTAGCATGGCACACTTGCAGAACCTGCCTCTGCCCATTTCCTCATCAATTCCCCTGGCAGCCAGGCAGATCAGAACTTTTCCATTTGAATTCCTCTAGAAGGGATTTATCTAAGTGGGTATCCTTTTTCCAAGAGAAGTCACCTTCAGGTTACTCAGAGGTTACTTGGCAAAAGCAAGGTGACTGCCTCGGCTCCCTCTTTTTTGAGGAAGTTTTCTCTGTATTTCAGGACTCCAGCTACAGTGCAGAAGTAGAGGGGATTTTACAGAAGGCCTCTGAAGGGAGGTCCACAGAAAAGGTTGAGAGTAATAAAGGAGAGGAAATAAATACACAAAAATAATAAATGTCACACTTGGTAGCACTAAAGGTTGCCTAGAGAAAGAGCCATCAATAAACCCCGGCTGTCATTCTCAATTTTCTCCTTTGGAGAGAAGGTTTCCCATGTTTGAGTCTATGCGCTCACAAGTGTTTACACCCACAGAGATTTAAGTTTCCCTTAGAGCCAATGAAGATCTGGTAAGTATAGTCCCTGGAGGAGAGAGAGTGATTTGCTGGCTGTAGCACTAAGGAACTTGGACACCTCCTTCACATATGCATGTATCAGTAGCAAAATATCAGTTCATCACTGATGAGTTGTACATTTACTAGATCAAAGAACAGAAGTAAGCGCATGTAATTTGGGCAGAAAGTGTCAGTGCTCTGATGCTAACTTCCCAGTCGAGGACAGTTTGCTGCTTGTCTGCTGTTTGTTGTCTTTGTGGAATGTTTCTAAATGACAAATGATCCCTAAAAGTAGAATGACTTCTTGAACTCTTTCCAATTATAAAACTAACCTTGTTGCTTCTCCCCCTATAATGTATCTGTTCTTGTTGACATCAGTTCTCCAGGGTTGAAAGGAGTGGATACAGAAAGGGGAGTGTGGCAGGAAAATGTCTTTTAAGTTAGTTTAAAATTTAGAATTCAAAACAAAATCCCACAGCTTCATACCAGCCAATAAAATGTCAGTCTTGACCCAAGTTGCCTTTCCCTGGAAGGAAGCTCCTTAAATAAGATTCCTCCCTTCTTCTCCCTAAATCCTGCATGGTTCCAGTTTCAGAGGAGCATGTCACACTCCGCAAATTCTTTCAGACACTGTGGTTCTTTTTGTAGCTGGTGAGGCATTGTCATTTACAAGACTACTTCCAATGAGTGTCGTCTTTTGCTATTCTATCACAGATTGGATATTAAAGCATGTGATAGTTAACACGAGAGCCTAGTGTTATTGTAATGAAGTTGAAGGACTCATGCTCTATTTACTTGATCACTAGTGTCTAGCATGGTGTGGAATAATGAGAATACCTAAGCATAACTAAAAACAACAACAACAACAACAACAACAACAAAGAGAAATAGCAAAAAATTGAAAGCAATAACCACTAGCAGTATCACCCTCACATCCTATTTATTTTTCCTGCAAGTAGCTAGCAATAGGACTACAGGGAATGGCCTCAAGTTGCACCAGGGAAGGTTCAGGTTGAATATTAGGAAGAATTTCTTCTCTGAAAGAGTGGTGAGGGATTGGCACAGGCTGCCCAGGGAGGTAATGGAGTCACCATCCCTGGAGGTGTTCAAGAAAAGTGGAAATGTGGTATTAAGGAACATGGTTTAGTGAGCAATATTGGTGGTAGGTGAACAGTTGGACTAGATGATCTTAGAGGTCTTTTCCAGCCTTAATGATTCTATGATTTTATTCTATGGTTAGCTAACACCTACCAAGTTTAGTGTAGCTATCTGTTTTTATCAGCCCTGAATTGGTAGCATTTCAGGTATTTCACACAAACCATCTGTTCTGTAGAAGTTTTTTTGCAAAAATCTTTCTGACAAAGTAGTGGAGAGAAATTTCTGAAATCAGTTGTCTGGCTGAGTTCCTACTGGAATCATCCATTTAATGCAACTGGAATTTCCAAACAGTGAATTAATTAATTGTGCTGTACAACTTAATTACTAATGTGTCAGAGCTTTGGAAAAGTACATGCTGCCTGTGTGTATTTAAACATATGCATGTATATGTGTATAGAGACATGTACATCTATATCTCCTTGTATATCTAAGTGAACAGCAGATCGTACTTGGGGAAGTTCAGGGCTGAAGATGTTTTTCATGTATCAGTGGCATTGAAAATTCAACCACAGAATGCTAGGGAGAGTGCTAAATCATGACAGGGAAACCTGGAGCTGAGGGTGAGTTACTACCAGTGTGTAATATGTGAGTCAGAAGTGAGATGCTTCAGCAAAGCAGGATTTAGAAAGAAGTATGCAGCTCTACATCAGTCCTGTCCTTAACAAATCTTGATGCTCTCTCATTTTCAGGAGGGCTGCTCAATAATATTATCAATAATCTTGACAATTCAAGGTCAAATAATAAAAGAACATTATCGTATGAAAAGGACTGGAACAGAGGCTGAAATGTGGTAACAATTCATTCTTGATATATCTCTGGGGAAAGACTGAATGCATTCCAACCCAAACAGAGCAGCTTACCTTTATCTTCGGTGTATTGCTATTGTATGTCAGGTAGCATTTTGTCTTTGGTCTTGTTGAAACACTCCTTTCCAAACCTTCTTATTTATGTTAATAGATATCATCCAGCTTCCTGACAATTAGAACATAATAATATGTTCTGCTATCAGTACAAATATCAGGACAAATATTAGTACAAACACTGCCTTTCCATGCCACATGTAATTGCTTTTTCCACTAAGTAGAATCACCAGACTTAACTCAGCATTTTTATTCCTCCTTCACAGATGGGACAGCTGAGAAATAGAGATTTGTTTTTGGTTTAAAGCTGCAAAATGGATCGATTGTCCAGAGACTTTCTTTGTGCATTTCTGCAGTGCATATTAGACCCTCTTTCCCTTTGCCCCTCAATTGTTAGGCTAATAAATATTTAGAAGAGAGTCCAAACCTGAGACTCGCAATGTTTCCCATGTTTTGATTTCACAGGATGTAGAAGCAGGCTGTGTGCCTTCCACCAGTGTAATCCAAGCACAAAGACTTGGAGACTACCTCTACATTTTCCATAGGATCTTGCGCCAGGCAGCTGGCTGAGACGTGGCATGCTTTTCATCTGTACTTTGTGTGAGCAGATCACCATCGGCATGACTTCTGGTTGTCCTTTCCCTGCTTATCCTCCTCTACTCTGCCTCAGAGGATACCAGATTCCCTTAGGAAGAGCCAAGAAAACTTTCCTGCCTATTTTGGCCTCCTACAGTTGTGGGTAGGTAGGAGGGGTTATATGTAGATGAATGGTTGAGACTTGTGTAAGTGAATCTGGCCAAGGTGATTTGTTCCATCATACCCATTACTAAAATCTGTTACCAGGCTCAGTTTTCTGACCCATCTGGACACATAGGGTTGCATTATGGTGAACTCCTTGGTCTGAAGCAAATTATTCAGTCTCTCAGTTCAAGAGCAGAGTGAGAGTTTAATATTGGTATCTCCAAAGACATCCTATGTCCCTGAAGCAGTGTCCTTAAGCAAGGCTGAATATCTCTCTGCTTCTGTCATTACTGAGGTTAATTTCACCTGGGGTGACACTGGGGCAGAGCACGTGCCCATAGCTAACAAGCAGTGGAGACCTCCTTTTGTGTGAGAAAGTTTTGGGGGAAAACAGAGAGAACTACAAGAGTATTCCTGCTTCCAACATCCTCAATTATTAATGAGCCCCAGGGTATACCAGTGAACTCTTTCATTTCTGAGAAGACTGAGAGGAAACTACATGCAGTGACAATCCTAGACAGGGTCTCAAGTTAACAGCTTCTCTTTCCTTCTTTTTTTCCATTACTGTCTGTTGATCTGCTTGGAAATGTTTGCTTTTCCTGGCAAATTGCTTCCTATACCAGTGGGACTACTTAGCTGTCTGCCTTTAAGTCCTGCTATGACTGAACCTGTGTGAGGAACTCTGGAGAGGGTGAGGGGAAGTGCAAGATAATTTTGCTCTCAGAAGGAGTCACAAAGCTCCAAGTTTGGGACAGCCAACTTCCAAGCTGACATTATCAGGTCTTTCAGCTACTGGCAGCAGGGACATGGCTTGCTGCAGGTGGCTTTTGGCATACACTCATATTATGACACGTGATGACTCTTTTGCCATGATTTGAGGCCCTCAGGCATGGAAGGAGCCCATCCTTAGACCTCCAGGATCAGAAGAGAGCTGCTTGCAGAAAATCACTGCAGAGAATCATGTCAGAACAGGGACCGAGCCCGAGTATTCCACTTTCTCCAGGAGAAAAACAAAGTGGAGGCCAGCACAGACAGGTGTGTGTGCATTGCTGAAATATGAAGTGCACTCCAGGGATAGAATGTGAAATCAAAAGAGGGCTTTGCCTTACTTTGGACCTGGACTCTGCATCATGTCTGTCTCCTACTGCTGATTCAAAAAGCTCCATCCTGCCTGTGATCTGAGTTCAGTCCCAGATGTGTGCTTTAAAACCAGTAGTAATAGATTTTCAAAATAGGATTAAAATAGGGCTAAGCACTATTGGCCCCACAGCACAGAACTGTGGTCAGATTTAGTGAAGGGGAGGGGAGATTGGAAAGGATTAGGTTTGCACTGGTGTATCTGGTCATCATCTCGTTGTTCTGCTTTGATGTGGTTCTCTAGAGGAGACTGCAAGAACAAGTTTTGCAGCTCTTGCTAGACATGAACTTCTGAACAAGGAGGCATAATGTGGAGGTAAGGGTAGGAAAAAAAAACAACGTTCTGTCTCTTAGAGCTCTTTAGTGCATCTGGCTCCTATTTAGTTTTCTAAATGTCTGGGCACTACAGCAATGGACACATTCTCCTGGAGACAGACCTTGTATGACATGGCTTAGCAAATGCAAAGCTTGGAATGCTCGTCACCAGTGCCAACTCCAATGACAGAGCTGGCAATGTGCCTTACCTGGAGCATTAGGATTATTTTTATGGCACTTTGCAATATTATGTGCACATCTATGTGTCTATGTAAGAAGCAAGTGGAGGGGTGCACACATGGATGTAAAAGAAGAAATCCCTAAGGGTATATCTATATCTTAGGAACAGTGAAGCTGGGCTCTGAGCGGTGACAGAGGCTGAAGGAGAGCACCCTCTGGAGTGTACATTACCAAAAAGTAGCCCAGGCAGGCAGTCTGCAGACACTGTGCAAAGCAGCTGAGCAGCCTGGAGCGAGGCAGAGCATGCCATGCTCCATCACTCCTTAACAATGGAGCAAGCACAAGCCCAGGATGGACCAACCAACCTATTCAAAGCTTTGGGCTGATTTCAGGACACCTACGTAGGCTGTGGAGTCAGCAGGATGGGGCAAGGTGCCCAAGTCTGCCTGCTCCAGAGCTGCACACCTCCCTGTGGGAAGGAAGGAAGTGTTTCTGTGCCCAGCTGACCTACCACAGGGATGACGAGATGTGCTGTGGAGGAGCCCATCCACCGCCCCAGGAGATGGGACAGTCAGCACTGTGTTACAGTCCCACTGCCGCCCGTACCCCCACCCCACAGCCCTGCAGGGAGATTGGCAGCTGCTGTGCATGGGGCTGTCTGCTCCCTCCCTTGGTGTGGTCAGAGCCCTCCCCAAAACACTGGCTGCTGCCTCTTCTGCAGGATGAGCAGCTGGGGAAGTACCTGGAGTCAGGTCATGACTAGCTGGGCCAGGCTGACCACAGCCCAGAAACTGTCTAACTAGAGCAGGAGGAGGATGGAAGATTTCCTTCACCATTAGGGCTGTGTTCTCCTGAACATAGGTTGTCAAAGCTGTTTAGACACCTAATTCCTAGGACTGGGACCGAAAGGAGTTATCTTAGAATCATAGAAACATAGAATCGCCAAGATTGGAAAAGACCTCCAAGATCATCTAGTCCAACCATCCACCTACCACCAATATTTCCCCACTAAACCATGTCCCGTAGTATAATATCTAAATGTTTCTTGAATACCTCCAGGGATGGTGACTCAGCCATCTCTCTGGGCAGCCCATTCCAGCACCTAATCACTCTTCCAGAGAAGAAATTTTTCCTAACATCCAATTTGAGGCTCCCCTGGCACAGCTTGAAGCCACTCCCTCTAGTACTGCCACTAGTAACACAGGAGGGGAGGCTGCCTCCAAGTCATAGAATGGCTTGGGTTGGAAGAGACCTCAAAGACCATCCAGTTTTAACCCCCTGCCGCAGGCTGGGTTGCCAACCACTAAGTCAGGCACTAGATCAGTCTGCCCAGAGCCCCATCCAGCCTGGCCTTGAACACCTCCAAGAATAAAGCAACACCTCCAGGGATGGGGCAAAACATTGGAGCAGAAAACTGGTTTGAATCAGTTTACAACCACCTATCCTAAGCCCAACTCCTCTTGTAAGTAAGTGCTGCATGAACCCCAGTGTACCCAGTGTTTCATGTACTTGATAAAGGCAGCAGCTGCACTGAGTGCTGGGAGCATCCCTTTTTAATTCTCTGGTTACATCTGTTAACTCGTTTGCCCCCTGTGAGAAGGAAAATGAATCACGGATGTCTTTTGTTTGCTAAATGTTAACAGCCTTGTGGAAAAACCCTCATAAAATATTCATCTCATCCTGCTCCTCTAAATTAGATAGTTACAGTTCCAACAAGCCCTAGAGAAGAGTTCTTCGTTTTCTCAAAGGTGCAGTCAAACATTTCTGCAGGCTTTTCTGCACTCTGCATCCCCCCCAACCAAAGTTTGTTCTCCCCCAAGCGCTTCGCTCTTCTGTTCTTGCAGTCCTTGTGTGTATGGCATTACAATAGGAGAAGCAAAGGTTTCCAAATGCATTCATCCATGTTCCTGCTGCAATGGTAAAGAAAAGGATCTATTTGCTGTTGCAAATACAAGGGGAGATGGGGGTGGGGTGTCAGCAAGTGAACACTTCCCACCTGGGGAGGAAGAGGGAGGGATCTAAGATGTTTTCAGGCCAGAAGGTAATTGCTAAACCTCAGAGGACATATCACGATCCCCTATATTCCTGGGTGAAGGCAAATGCCTTTACTCCCATGCTGTGTCAGCCAGGCAGGCTGGAGCACGGATGCTGCTCAGGCCCTGGCTCCGTGTGTGATTGCCTCTCTGCTTTTCTGCCCTAACCAGGTGCACATTTCCACAAAAAGGAGGATGGGTACAGGGGAATGGTACTGGTGCTGCTGTGAACCCTGCTGTGTGGCTGCACCATGCCTTCCTCTTGCACTGGTTTTTGATGACTCACAATGGGAGGGAAGCAATCTTCAGATACTCTTTGTTGCTTGAAAGCACCAGTGAGTGAAAGAAAAAAGGAGAGGAAAGAGACTTAGACTGGAGGAGAGGGAAGAGAGTTTTGGTGCCAGCTCCCTTTCTGAATAATCATTATGGGTAATGACTTGCAGATCTTCAATGTGGTCTGTGTTACTTCAGGCTGATTTGTTCCATATAGTGACCTGAGTGAGACTCAAGGCATGTGCCTTGCTGCTTTTTCTGCTCTCCTTGGATATGAAGTAAGAAGTTGCTCTAACTGAGCTGGTGCTGACCTCCCAGCTGTGCTGCAGGCTCCTGCCCACAAGCCAAGAGCCTTCTTATGTAGCAGACATAAAATACTGTGCACGGGGTCCTGTTTGTGGCATGGGGAGCTATTCTCTTTTCCTTTGGTGCTTGTTTGGAGGCAAAGCTGGGGAGGCTGCCCTGCATCCCTCAGCCCCTCCACAGCTTCAGCCAGGGAAGGATGGAAGAGTTCAGCCAAGTTTGTGCAGGAAGGGAGATCTCTCAGGGGTGGTGCTGGGTTTTCCCAGGCATTAGCATTTGCAGGCCACGACCAACAGTAGCCAAGAAACTGCTGGTGACGAAGGAACACCTCCACAGAAAAGGAACATCATTGTCAAAGGAAAGCTGCTAGCTAGCAGGGGCTGTCCACTTCTGAGGGCTGAGGGGGCAGTGAGGAGAGGACAGTGTCCTTCCAAAAGATGAGGCTGTTTCACTCAGGGAACTTCCTGTACTAATTAGCAAAGCAGACGTGCCTCTGTAGGAGGAAGCTCTTGGAAAGGGTAGTGTAACCTCCTGGCAAGAGCCAGGGTCTGGGTCTTTGCTCCAAACTGCTGGCAAGCATCACGGGCCATCGGAGGACCATGGAGGCAGAGGAGGTTGTGCAGAAGCAACAGAGGGATTAGGGAGTCAGCCCTGGGAACAGCTTGTTTTCAAGACCCTGAGGCAAACCTTTCAGTTCATAATTGGGTAAAATTCAGTTGATCCTCTCCATAATTTTTGCTGGCAGGATTTGATTGAATTTGGGAAAACACACAAACTGATGGGAGGGAGGGAGCAAGCTGAGTTTCAAAGAGAAGGATACAAGGCTCTCCCCTTCCGCCTGAGCCAGCTGTTCCGGTCTGTGCCTTTCGTCAGCAAGTGGCTTTCATACTGGCTGTAAGGCTGCACTGCAATTAGCCAGCAATCCCACTGAACTCCGCAGGAGTGGGCTGGACTGTTAGACATGCCAGAGCTTGAGAAACAAAGCGCATATTAAAAAAACACCCTGAAATCTGCTAGAAAAAAAAATAAATAAATGCTCTGGTTTCACAGGGCATAAAGTGTTCTTGTTTCCCTAGTGCATATTCTATATGTGGAAAGCAAAAAAAGAAAATAAATAAAATTACAGCTAATAAATTTTTTAGTGCAGAAAGGCTTCTTTTTCACATATGGAGGTGCCCAGTAGCACCACTGAAGTTAAAGGACTGTCAACATTTTCATTAATAAACCCTCAATTTTCATGAGTTTATTACTCAGTCATAAAAGCCCGCTTCTCGGTTTAAGCTGGCACATGAGTCCTCAGCTCCTGACCCCCCTTCCCCACCTGAAGCTGGGGAAGTGCACACAGATGTGATTTACATCTTTATTCCACCCTTGTTTTGCTCTACCAGAACAACATTAAAAAGACTCCTTATTTGTGTCTCAGGCTGGAAAGATGGAGGCACAAGTCTTTATGATTATAGAACAGAGTAACAGCATTGGAATTAAAACCTTTTTTTAACAATACAATAAAATTGGTTTGGCTGCGGGAATGTAGAATGGAATAGGAGGCAGATTTCCAGAGCACTGTTTCCTATGAAGCAGTTTGGCTTCAGTTGTGGAGGAGAAAGGGTGTAAGAGAATCAGTCTGACATTTTGATGTCTAGTGATCTAATAGCTCTTCTGCTTGAGGATGCTTTGAATTTTCTTTGCTGCTTGGAAGGGTTATTAATGCATGTCCTGTATTATTTGGTTTTAAGTCGATCTGCTTTGTATTTGTCAAGGTCTTCAGCTAAAAGCTGGGCTGCCCCATAACTCCGAAGAGTATCTGAGACATCTCCTACATGGTTGTAGGGCAATTGTATATCCAGAGTGTCCCCAGAATTCATATCCAGATGGTTTCATCTTTATAGGAAAGAATTCAACATCATGAGAAAAGATTTGCCAAACCAATAACTTCCAGTCTAAACCACAATGAATATCAGAGATGTCTCTGAACTGTAGATCACCTTCTACATGGAGGAGTGAAGAAGACATTCCCAGGGATAACCAAGGTTCTGTTTTTGGCATATTTCTGTTTATAGAAAAGATGTATTCAGGTTCCTTTAAGTGTCAGGAACCTGCGTGTTTGCTCTCACCATTCAGAAGCAAATTCCTCTGTAGGCATCTGGCCACATAGGATTATGGTTTGTAGGCATTTTTGAAATCTAACCAAGTTAGAGAAAACCCCATGTGGGAATGGGTTTTGGAGAAACGAGTGCCTTGTGCTGCTTTAAGTTTAAAGGTATGGGTAGGATTTCTTGATTCTCCTTTGAACCATTTAGCTCTGCCAAGCTTACCCGCTCCTTTCTGCTCCCTCTTTGGCAACTTGCTGCAGACACACACAAAGGTGGCTGTTCATGGCCTGGCAGGTGGAAGATTAATCCCAACAGAGGAAGAATTTATTGATGAAGTGACTTCAAAGGCAAAATATCATGGATGGGGAGGGGGAGAGTGAAGCAGGCAACACTTATGTGAAGGAAGATGAGGGAGTCTGTGCCAGTTGGCATCAAACACTAGAAGAGTAACCTTCGTCCTCAGGCTGACACTGGCGGCTCAGCTTGGTGAATTGGCAGCTCCGCTTGCATTGCAGTTTCAGCTTCCCCCCAGCCCCTGCCCGATTTGCTTGCAGGGGCACAAAGGGCACCTGGCCCGTGTCCAGTGCCTGCACCAGGTAGAGCAAAGGAGGCTTTGAAAGAAACAATGGGGGTATGTAACAAATCCCTCCTGGGAAAACTGAGCTCTTTATCCCTCCTTCCTGCTCAGTCTGTTGTAGTAGAGCTGACTAAATCCCTGATGGCCTTGAGGCCTCTGTGTAAAGTTTCTCTCCCCTGTCACAGGTTGTAGAAGCCAGTGGATTTTAATAGTAATATTAATCATCATCATCATTATTATCGTCCTGCTAGCAAGGGCCAGTTTCTTGTCAAAGAGCAGAGCTGCTGCAAGGCATCTGCACAACTGAAAAGGGAAGCCTGTTGGAGTGAAACAGAAATTAGCTATGATCACTTTGGAGTTTTTCTACCAAAGAACTCTTATTCTCTTCCAAATCACATTATTCCATATCTTGGGTGTCCTGGACATAGATGAAGACGACAAATGACATACATAGGCAGATATGTAATCCTGTAGAGGTAGCTGCATTTCATCCTGAAACATACTATCATAAGATTCATGCAACTATCTTCACTGTGGGAAGCAGAAGCTCTTGTACTGCAGAGATGAATGCTCGTTGCACTCCAGAGCAGGAAGTGAAGCAAAATGTTGCATCAAGATCAAACTATGTGGGAAATTGAAGGAGACAGAAGTTACCACATTAGCAAATTAGCCAGAGCTTTGAAGCACATCTTTAGCCCTTGTGAAAAGCATGCTTTAGTTTTTTTTTATATATTTTAAAGTGTGCTCTGCAAACACAAAGCTAGTTCAGAAACCTCAGCACTGATCTTCTTGGAAGTCTTTCATCCAAGAGGTAAGCAATATCATTCTGGCTTAATCTACAAGATTGTTAAATATATGCAAGTCAAAATTGCATAGAACTCATTAGCAATGATGTCTTTGTCCTTAGTACATCACTTCACCTGACTTTCTTTCCCTTCCTCCATTGGAAAAAAAGTGACTGAGTGGTTAGACAGTAGGACACCAAACAACAGACTTGGAGATAAAACAGCCTCATTAATAATCTGTGAAGGTTTACTAAATTACCAAACCCAATATTTACTCCAGAGATGCAGTTAGGTCTCAGAAGGTCTGTCTCCAAAATGGCAAATTTCTCTATGCTGGACTGAACCTAGGGAAATATCAAGGAAAGTCAACATCTAAGATTTTGAAAGAAATACTTTGAATAGAGTGGGTTCTACATCTCCCCCCACCAGCCTTTATAGATTGTCTTAGTACTCTTTACCTATCTGCAAAGACCAAGGAATGTGAGGAAGAGAAAAACTGGGTTCCGAGACCACATGCGGCTGTTGTCTGATAAGGCAGTCTGTATTGGATCCACCAGCTGTAGGAGTTCCTGTGGCACCCTGCAGCCCCAGCCTCTGAAACACAGCGTGTTGCTCCCCTGTGCAATATCACCACTGCTGCTCAGGTCCGTGATCCTTCATGTTGCTGTTCAGGGCATGTTTTTTTTGTATCATGAAGAAGGATATAGGGAGTGAATAGCTAGAAGTGAGGGGGTGGGGGACACCCAGCTTTAGTGGAAGATGCAAAGCAGAAAATGCTGCTTCTGACTTCCTCTGTCCTCTACAGATGTCAGCCAGGGAGTGCACCTCCCACAGCGCTTCTGATGCATTAGCAGATTTGAAGCAACTGTAGCTCAAGGGAAATTGCTGGACTCCTATAGCAACCCCTGTAAACACACTGTCCCAGGGTTGAGGCCAACAGCCAAGTTACCAGCTCACTGCTAGGGAAGCAGCAGCCAGCACCTCTTGTCCTGCTCCAGGAACGCCACAAAGTTCCCACTGACTCCTGTTGCTTCCTTCAGTTCACATAGTTTCATCCATCCATGCATGGACTTCCAAGTCTAGCAGTAGTATGGGTTGGTGTTGGGAATGATCTTCAGATCACCTCTCTCTCCCCAGGCAGATGGAGTATATCTCAAGAGTAAAACATGGGCTAGAGCCATGTCTTCAAATCTAATCTGCATCATAATCTGGCCTTTCTAAGGCTTGGAAACTCCCATCTGGCTCATTATAGGTATATGGAGGCCAGTATCAACTTTCCCTGAAATTCAAAGGTTTTAGGGGCTGGATCTTGGTTGTCACTTCTTGGAACAGTCCCCAGCAGGAAGGACAGCTGTTGGGGATGTCTTGTGAGTGATGGCTGCTCTTCAGAGACTGGAGGACTGGGGAATAAAATGTGCTCCTGCTTACCATTACCAAGAAGAAAAAGTCATAGTTCCTATAGTATTATTTAGCACTAGTACATAGCAAGGCAGAGCTTTGCAGGGTATGGCAAGGATTTGATCCTGATTCCAGGGAAGCTGAACAGATCCTCAGTTCCAAAAGAATCAGAGCATTATTGCCAGGAAAAGCAAAGGCAAATGTGTTTTCAGACAAATGAACGAAAAGATTCTTAAAATATTTGCAGGCCATGGTTTACCTTATGAAACTTCAAAGGAAAAATGATCTTCAGAATGGCCTTGTGTGTCTTCAGCCACATATAAACCACAGTTCAAGGACTTTGGGAACCAAAAGGAGAGAAAAGATATGGAAAAATGCAGGGATATATCACAAATGGTTTAGTGGGAGCTACTCCCACTACTTTACTCCATCAGTAAAAGGTTTTGTTGTTTTTGAAACTTTTTTTGCAGTTGACATACATCACTCTTCTGTTCTCTGTACCCCATACTCTCACAGCCTGTCATCCATCTTCTGTATTTATTTTGCCTTCAACTCTGCCCAACTTTCTACAAACTCAAATGGCAACCTGAAGAGAAAGATTTTGACCTGAGGTTGTCCACTCTAAGAAGCCCTCTCCCTTTTTCCTCAATGAGTACTTAAAACCTGCCGTTCTCCTAAAGGCACTCTCTTTTCAGCAGAGCAAGAAACAGAACAAAACAAAAGAAACCTCTAGCATTTTGTAAGAGATGTGACAGTTTTAAAGAAACTGAGTAAATAGTTCACCCACAAGGACAAACAATATTTTTGTTTCCCTAAATGAGCTGTCTTGGGCATGGAGAATTACTGAAAAACCACAGGAATCTCATGTCTGACCTGGGGATCCCTGGAGACTGGACTCCCAAAGCATAAGGCTTTCAGTCCATGTCTCTCTGGAAGCTAATTTAGAGTAATTTGTAAAGTCCTGGGGTTATGACTCCTGATATACAAGTTGAAGTGGTACACTAATGTGTTTGCTCCTTCTATTTGCTAGACAGATTTTAGATATGTAACTACATGGTATGTTTTAGTGCTCAGGAGTAGAGGGGGCTATACCTTCATGGGTGGAGATTTCAAAGAAGAGATTTATCCAGCATTTCTTAGGACTAAAGCATTGCAGATTTTACCATTTGAAAGAAGATGGACTAGAGTACACCTTTTGAGTCCTGCTAGGTATATCGCCATTAAGTATGAGGTAGAATTGCAAGCTTGCCCTCACAGTATCCTGTCATCTTGAGTCATTGCTCTTCTTTGGAACTCTGATAGGAGCTCTGGTACCAGGATCAACAAAGTTGCTGTTGAAAAACTTCTGCTGTTCAAAATGATTGTCACCAAGTTATGCCATCTGAACAACTTCTGGGCTACCAGTTTGTTACCAGGGCCATAAGAAAGTCATGAATTCTTCCCCATCTTTCCTCTCCTTTGCCTTTCCTCTCTTTACTGTTCGACTGATGGTAAGCTCATAGATGCAGTGGGATCTGAGAGAGTTTATCCTGTTCTTTTAGTCTTAGCTCCCTTGCCTAGCTCAGATGGAATTGGTGAGGTGTTGCTGTACACAGGCATTCACTCAGATCCCAGAAGAGGGATGGTATGCTAAGGGCAATCTAACTTTAATGGGGTCCCATAATGATATGGCTTCTATAGTTAATGCTAATGAATTCAGAGTCTGCTCATGTGGTTCTGCACAGAGATTCACTGTGTAACATAGACACACTGTAAATGTTACCTCTGGAAGTTCCTGTTTATTTCCATGAATTTTGGCACCAAATTGACCAAAACAAGAGTGAGAGACTCTATTGCAAGAATAAATGGATGATGGAAGGAAAGGAAGAATTCAATAGGAGGTTCACTGTCTTCCCTGAGGGGAACTTGGCTTTATCCTCACCTTCGGTACCATGAGAAAAATGTCCTTTTGTCAGCAGGTGTCTGCTTCAAGGTCATAGAGAACACTATGTTAATTTTAAAAGAATACATTTTCTTCTCAGAAATAGGAGGAGGAGGAACATTTTTATACATTTTGAAGTCAAATATGTTAGTAATAAAGAACCAAGGTGACATCCCACGTGAACTTCATCTTCAGCACTTCTTTTTACTAGACCTTCAGTTTTTAAGTACTGTGTTTTATTGCTTATTTGTGGAATAGTTACAACATCCTTGTTCTGTGATTCCCTTGCCTTCACATTCAAATTCCTGATGTGCATTCAACCTGAGTTCCAGGTTAGCATGATTTTTCTGTATACAAATATATATTTACTGAATGTCTTTTAAAAGTATTTGTGTGGGATGTAAGATAACATTGAAATTCCTTCTGCTGATGATTTATAAGCTATTTTCCCCCTGTCTAGACGCTTTCAATATTTGCAATTAGCTGATGGAAAAATAAATGGTGAAGTATTCTTTCCAAACCTCCATTGGAGAGGGGAAAAACGTCTCCATCATGCAAAGTAAATGCTCTTCTGTCAAGTTAGCCAGGAAGAAGCTGCTAAGAGGCAGAAGACAGGGAGGATGAGTCCGGTTAGTGCTGTATTCAGGTGTAGAACTTGGATAAGGAAGAGGAACAGAGTTTTTTATAGCTCCAGGGAAAACAAGGAGAAAACAAGCCATTACACCAGAGACGTTTTTCTTGGGCTGATTGCAAAATTAGCTGGAGCTGAAGTTAATTGATTGTGTAGGCAGATGAAACAAAGTTGAGATGACTATAAATAGTAACAGTCTTGCTTTCTGTGCAGCTGTAAATCTGATCTGGAGAGCTGTCTCAGATTCATTGTGAACATTTTCAGACCATGGAAGGAGAGTAAAATAAAATTAAATAAAACAAAGCATGGTCAAATAAAATAAACACATACAGAGTCCAGCACTGAGAAATTGGCAGGGTCAGCCCTTCCAAGACGGATGACAGCTAGAATTCGATCTCACAGATGTTGTAGGCCGATGCATTTTACCTGTCTCGCCCCCTCAACCACAACCTGGGAGAGGCAGAATTCAGCTATTTCTTTCTTTTGTCTTTCCAGGATTTTATGTCAGAATGGTGTTCCTGCCTCATCAGTAAGGAAGTGGTGCACCGGGGCTAGGTCTATTTGTCTGGATACTGATGGTTAGGGCTGCTGGAGAGAGAATGCCACATCCCATCAGACACTGGAAATGAAAAAGACATTGAGTGTAGTATGGAAACTGAATACATGTGGGTAGACACTTGCCCCTCTTTTTCAGTATTCCTTTAAGGAGAATAAGTTAGCTGTTTGTTGGTTTTTGTTGTTGTTGTTAGTTTTTTTGTGCTCAGCATGGTTCAGGTTCATGTTTAAATTCTGCTCTACCAACTGTGATGAGCAATACAGCACAACAGGAAACAGTTATTGTAGAACAGCATAATCATTAAGGTTGGAAAGACAGCTATGATCATCCTGTCCAACCATCAACCCATGCCTGTGATCACTCTAGACCATGCCACTCAGTTATGGTTAAAAACCCCAAAGAGAAATGGCTATCAAAGTTCAAGTCAACTCAGCATGTGGCAGGTGCAGGTTTAGTACCTGCGCCTTCAGCCCAGATGGTCTCCTGAGAAGATCACCTCCCTGTGATGTGAGGACAGCAGACATGGATACACTCATCATGGGGAGCTGTTATAGACATAACTTTGCAGCCATGTGGGCTTGCTCTTGGCCATTTGTCTGTCCATTTGCAAGAGAGGGGTCACCCTGAAAGTAACAGCTGACAACATCATTCTTGCAGTTTAAGACCAAAAAAGGGATTATGGAGTAATTTGAAGTAATAACTACATGTTTAGAATTCAGTTAGAAGTAAAGATGTGATATTTGGACTTTTATTGCTAACTTTTGAGTTGTACCTGCAGGGTACACTCTGCTCTGTTGTATTAGGAGCTGTATTTAATAAGAGAGACTTTCCACATTGGAGAGTTATGGTTTACAGATGCAACTCAGACAAAAGGGTAGGAGGAGAAAAGAAAAAAACACAAAGTTTACCAAGCCGTTTCAGCAGGCTGCTGGCTGATCTGGAAGCCACCTGCTTCCCACATCTATCCCAGGAAGATGACTGAATGACTGTTGTACATGTAGGGAGAGTGATGAGCATTTGAATGGTCAGCTAGGTGCAGAGGATGAGCAGTAACTTCTCCAGCTTGGGTAGCTCTCTTGGTTGGCCACACTTCTGCTGGGTGATGACTAGGCAGTTCAGGTGCCAACAAAGGCTGTGCAGAAGGAAAGGACAAGCTGGAGCAGTACAGCAGGGCACTCCATGCTCCCATGTCTGTTAGCCACAGTTGACCTATCTGATGTGCATGAGAGTCAGGGGAGAAGTCTTCTGTGTCCTGACTCTGCCACTGAGATCAAGAGTTTCCAGTTCAGCCCACCAAGGATCTTCTGTAGCTCTCTTTTGCTAAATATAAAGCATTCATATGAATTTTAAATTCTTCACCTCGAAGCCCTGGAGGCTGAGCCTCTTAGCTTACTCTCAGAATAAGCCCATGGTATTGTGATGTGAAAAATGATTCCTCTCTATGATCCTCTAAAGTGAGTCAGAGATCTGGGACTTCTCCAAGGCATAAGAAGCACCTGGATGTTCTTAAAATGGGTGTCAGATAGGCAAAGTTATTCTCTTGGGTTCATCCATGTGTTTGGGTTTGACCCAGCCTGCTGGGCAAATTCAGCTCAGTACATGTTGCTGGGCTGCTGTATCAACAGCACCAGCTGTGATGAGTAAACCAAGCCAGTGGTTTGACTGCTAAAACACCTAGGGGAAAACCCTCTTGGATTGCGTTTCTTGTGTCCTTTGTTTGCTGATAAGAAAATGACAATCCAAGAACCTAGTACTAGCCCCTCTCCCCCCCAAAGAAATAATGCATGCACTCTCCACCTGACCTGTCACCTCCCTTCTGGCAAATGAAAGGTTCTGTGTTTATCTTATTTTTTACTGGGTTTCAAAAGACAGTGCTCTGCTCTCATGGGGGATTCTTTTATCAGCTTTCAGGCCAGAACCATATAAGGAGTTAACCGAGAGGTCACTTTCTAGTCATTTCACTACTCAGTCAGAAGAGTCACCTTGGAGCTTCCATGTTTAATCAAGACATTTTTACAGCTTCTCTCTTAAAGGGAGAAGTGCACTTTGATTGAAGATAAAATCCATCAAATGTTGCAATTCATTTATCCTGGCATCACGGAGTCTCTGTCCGTTTGAGGAAAAGACTCTGTGCATGTGTATGACTCTACGATGGAGAGGTGGACTCCTTTTTGGGGGTGGGGAAGGAGGACTGTTGGGCCTGTTCTTCCAGTCCAGTTTTAACATCTTTGTTCTGCTGAACCCCAACCAACTGCTCCGAGAAGACAAATGAGGCAGATAGATTCTGTTGAATATACCCTGCCCAGGTCTGTAAATCATCAGGTTTTATCTCTGGTTTCACCGGCTTCTATGAATGTAGCTTCCATCTGGGAGACTCTCACCCCTTTGATATGACAATGTCATTTTAGAGGACATGGCAATCAATGATATAAACCCACATTTACTTACCTATATCTGTTAGTCCACCTTATATTCGTGTTCTTCTTGCCTTGATCCTGGTCACAGAAGTGAATGGAAAACCTGAATTTTTCCATGAAGTCTATGTCTAGGTACAGACTTTAGAGAAATACAGTCCCACTTCCCTTCCCTTTGCCTCAGCAGCAAGAAGTACTCTTCCAAATTTTGAGACAGTCTAGTTTCTGTCATAAACCAGGTGGTTCCAACTCCATGATGGGTTAACACATATATGTCTGAATGGGAATCAGGTGTTTAAAACTCAGGGCCCCTACTAGGATAAGAGGAGAGTTGCAAAATCCCTGAAGTACCTGTATTGACACATTTCAACCAGCTGTGTAGCAAGCAGTGAGGAAATGCTTGTTTCGTGTCTCCTACCCACTCACACCTCTTTCATGTTTTGCCCAGTTGGACATCTGGCATGTTTTCTGCTACACACCCAGTGCTGAGCTTTCATTTCAGGCGACCCATTCTGATTCTATCGGAGCTGACTTCTGCCCTTATAAATGCATGAAACTCAAGATTTGTCTTGAGGCATAGCCAAACACTCAAAATGTTGCTCAGTGGTGGGTCAACCTCAAAGGTTTGAAGCATCTGCTCTTTTGTGCTCCCAGGGATTCAAATGCTGATGCCCACAATCGGTCTCTGAGTAAGGCAGATGGTATTGTCCTGAGTGTCTGGCCTTGCTGATTCCATCACTTAGGATTCTTCTGCAGTTCATCTTACATTTGTTTCCCACTGGAACCATGCAAGAAGAGACTTGCTACTGGCATTATGTTAATGGCAACTGAATGTATGCACCTGGTCCATCTTATTGTACTAAACAGGCACCCCAGATGAAATCGCATAGTGACCTAAAATAATCAACTGGTGAAAGGTCTTGCAGAAAGAAGTTGCAGGAGTATGCTATTTGGAACAATAGAAGGGAAGTTACTACTCCAAGACCTAAAGAGAATGAGAAATGAGTCTGGGAGGATACCAGGAGGATACCAATATGCTGAGGCATTGGGAGGGTTTAGCTATGCACATCACAGTGATTCAGTAGAACATATGTATCTCAGTTCCCTGGCCTAAGTTTCCCAAAACAATGTAATTTTGGTTGTGTGTTTTGTTTTTTCTTGTGTGGTTTTTTTTTTTTTTTTTTTTTTTTTTTTTTTTTTTTTTTTTTTTTTTTAATTCTAACTAATACTAAGAGAATTAGCTAATCTTCGAATCATAGATACTATAGATCTTCAGCTGTGCCAGTTCTAGTCTGGTATGAATTTCAGAAGTGATGTACACATACATTGTACATGTAAAGATCTCCTGTGTTATCCCTCCTGAAGATAAAAATAAGTGTTAAGTAAGAATTCAGTTTTGTTCATCTCCCACCCTAATGCCTCATCCTTGTTAAGAGCAAAACTTTGGGAATTCCTGTCTTTGAACGTGTAAGTAACGAAGAAGCCACCAGAGATGTCAGTGGGATTGAACTGGAAAGGGAGGATCAGCTGTCTTAGTTCAAGGCAGAAGCAGAGCCTTGAGAGGAAAATACACAGGAGTGTGGAAGCTGCAAGGCAAGCCAGTAGACTGGGTGGGGTGCATGGCAGCTGGGAAAGGGGTGATGAAGTAAAAATGGAAAAAGTTGCTGGGTGGATCAAAGTCCAAGCAAGGATTTGTAAGAGAGGGATAAAAGAAATTTGGAGGGTGAATACCATGAACAGTAATAGGATTCAGCCATATTCTGAAGGTTTTGGAGTGGAAGAAGAAACATTTTTCCCAATATAATTTTTTCTTTCCTGCTCCTTCAGCTCTGCACTTCTTGAGAGCTCTACCTTTGTCCCTGTGCCAGAACTTCCAACTTCACCTCATTTTGCAGCCTTTTCCATGTCTGTGATTCTACCTTTCCAGCTTCTTACCTTGCTGCATGCTCCCATCCGTGCCAGGAAGGCTTAGCACAGGCTTCTCAGTTGACTCTAGTCAGGTCCCCTCCCTCTCATTCATCACATGATTGCTCAGATCTGTCTGGTTGAGGGCCAAGTACCCTGAAATCCAAGGGCTCCTTTTCATGTTCCTTTTTAATTCTTGGGAGACCAGATGATGCTGTGGAGCCTCAGTCCTGGAACATACTGGTGACAGAAGTGGAGAGGAATTTCTGCCATGTCTAATTCTCTATCATAGTCTCATGGTCCATTTGGTATTGAACAGTTGCAGGTAGAATGATAGAGCTAAAGAAAGCAAATAAATAACTATTTAGGAAGTTTAGAAAATCTTGGGTATACTTCAGCCATGTCTAGTAAACATACAATTCCTCTTACTTCAAAAAGCAATGAATGAATTCTGCTAGGTCTTTTGGAATGAGTTATCTCCCCACACCAGCTCTTGTCCGCAGCGGGCTTGGAAGGTGCAAGCTGGCCAGTTGAAGTGAAAGCAATTAATATAGACGTTTTTACTACCCTTATTAAAGGGAGAAGCAAGCTTTGATACAACACAATATCCACTAGATGATGCAATTAATTTATTTTGGCTGGCCAGTGCCTTTGCCTGGGTCTGTGTGTTATTAGAGGGTGGTGCAATGGTTGTTCTTCCCACTGCTTGCATGCCCCAGGGTCAGGTTCTGCTCCACCAATAACATGACTCATCTATGCATAAAACAATTCCTCAAGTGATACCAAAGTGACCGCAACATCAGTCAGCTTCCAATCATCTGAATCCAGTAATGATGGCTACTTCCCCAGAATCCTCTTCAGAGTAGCTCACACACTTGTTCCTAACCACAGATTGAAAGTCATCGGGGAATATGCTGGTTTTCACAAAATGTCATGTGAGAAAGGCCTTGGGCTGGAAATAATTTACATTTTTATATTTATTAATATGTATCTCCTTACTGATGAATTAAGTTGGGTGCCCTTGTAGAAAGACACACTTGGCCTAATGTGGGTGCACTCTGGAGAAAGGGATGGCATGGTGAAGGTAAGCAACCCACCCAACTTTGACTACTCAACATAATCAAGTCCCTCTGTGCTTAATGCAGAAAAATTGACATCAAAGTGACCGTCCTGTTCCTAAGCTGCCCTTTGGAGGAACTCTGGTCCATTAGCTGTAAAAGGAGCCAAGGTTAGCAACTGGACGAACAGATGCCAAACACCGACGTGAAGATTTTGGCTCTCCAGTCCTCCATTCTTGATTATCTAGCTTTTCTTAAACGTGTCTTCGAGTTCATATGTGATAGAGCAAGTTATTTATGAAAGATGGAAAGACAAGCTTCTTGACAGTTGTTAAAAAACATTCCTTTTTTTCTATAGGCTGGGAAACAGATACCCTGCTTATAAGAATAATAGATCAAATTAGAAGAGCAGCTTTATGATTTTTCTCAAACTTGACATTATTTTACAGTGACAAATTTGGTTTCTGCCTGTCCTAAATGGAAAGAACAGTGAGAGCCAGTTAGGCAGATGAATGTGTTCTGATAGTATCTTCTTTGGGATAGGGAAATAGTTTTGCAGGAAACATTCACTATTTTAAAATATTTGTAATTTTAAAATATTTTTCATTTTAAAGTTCTTTTGTTAATATTTGTTCCAAATCAAGTATCGATCTGACAAAGCCACAGTGTTCATGAAAATCTACATTCCAAATGCTCTGGTCATTTTTAAGGTCTTGAGTGTTCTGCCTTTAGGAGAAGTTCAACTTCACAAGTAATAATCGTCTATTTATTCCACAAGGAATCAAGCTGAAAACCTACCAAAACCATTGCATTTTTGTCCAACAGCAAAAGGCATCTCCTGCTAGTTAGGTGTACATGAATCCCTTCACAGTGGCAGGATATAATATTTTGGACTCTCTGGAAATCAGAGCCAAATTCACGACACGCAATGTTTGTGTATTCTGCCTGCCTTTGCTCAGGACTTGTGCCAGAGGAGAAATAAAAAGAAAAAAAGTAGGGAAAAAAAAAAAAAGCCATCTCCTGCCCAAATTCTCCTTGTAATGAATATGTGTGAGAGTAAATATGATCTCATGGAAATCTCTCTATCCTGTGGTTGTTAGACATTATGAACATGTCATCAATCTGGCTAAGTTACCTTCTCTGTCCCCTATAACTCATCTCCAGCAAAATAACTGCTGCATCAAGGAAGGAACCTGCTTGAAACTACCCACACCACGAGCTGTGCCTTAATATCTTTGTTATGACTGTTTACCTCATAAAATAAAAGATCAGCTAAAAATGAAATAAAACTGCCGGCTTTCAAACAGCATTTTCCACAGTCAGTTCACACTGATCTAGCAGCATTATGGTGCCAAGCAAGGGCTGGTTTGCTGCCCAGCAGCCATGGGAACACTGGGTACTGGAAGTATGACATTATTGCTGATACTGCTATTTGTACTGCCCTAGCACACAGCATATGCTAAGTGATCTACTAGGAACGTATAAGGAGTGGGGAGGGAGCAATACAGCTGAGGAGAGTTCATCACAGCTAAGAAGCAGTTGAGGGTCTCTGCCTTTCTACCTTACAAAGGGAAGATAGTGGGTACTTGAAAGCAGATGGGATGAGTTTGGGTAGTAAAGAAGTAGTTCAAAGCAGAATGGAGAGCTTGTACTCAGGACGACTATTGAATTTTAAGTGCAGGTATCTTAATATTTTGTAGAGTTAGGAAAAAATCCATATATATTAAGGAAAAAAAAAAAAAAGAAAAAAAAAAAACATTGGCCTGAGACAGGATATTTTGTTTCTGAATTGGCCTGAAACATTTTGAGTCAGATGAGTTTGATAATAAATTAAATTACTTTCCAGTAACAGTGCAGGGTTACAGTTCAGGACATTTTCACAGTAGATGGGACACTCTTTGTTATCCTGTAATGCAATGCAGATGTTTCTCTTGTAGCCTTGTGCAGAGACGATTGTCTATATGGATTTTCAGTGTTTAGGCATGAAACAACTCACACAATCCAGGCACGGAGACTGCAAAGAGTAAACTTCCAAACTACATATCCCAGAAGGCCATGACACAAGGGGAAAGCACAGTTTGAACACTGAAGTGACTTTAAACAGAGCATTTTGGGGTCATTTTAACGCACCACAGGAAAACATTTTCATTTCAGGAATGTTGAAATGTTTTGTTTTGTTTGAAAATGTCAGGCAAAACGCTTTGACGTTGCCAGAAAAAAAAAAAAAAAGTTTGCTTGTTTTGTTGTATTTTCTTTTTTTTTCCCAAAATTTCCACCCAGAGAAAAAGATTTGACATTTCAGCTCTTTGTTCCAATGTGGGATGAAGACAAACACTGAAATGTCAGGATTTACTGCAGAATGAAAATTCTGAATTTTGTCCAGTTTCTGCTACGATGTCTTGACCCCAGCATTTACATTTTACTTTGAAGTATGGATTGATTTTCAGAGAATGGGAATGTATTCCAGTCCCTGTGATGTTCTAGGCCATTTCAAGATTAAAACTAACAGGTAGTTTCTGAAAATCAACTGGAAGAGGTTGACAGCAAAATACAATATATTTGTTCTTGACTGTTGACTTTTCACTGCTTTCACAAGCAGGCAAACTCCCTGTGGTCTGCATATGATTTTAGCCTGATTAATGCAAATCAGGAGCAATTGGAACCTCTTGTCTTGAAGTAATTGGAAATTTGCCCGAGAGAGGTCTGGTGGAAAAAAAAATCAACCTTGGACAGCTTGGCCCAATGCAAACTTTGGAGATATCTCAGCAAGTATGGTAAATGTGGTCACATGCCCTATTGGCTGTGAGTAATTAAGCAGCATAAATCTGGATTACCATCACGATTCACTCTGTACAAACATCCTTAGAGGGATTTTGTTCTGCAGGCATCGAACAATAGATCGGTGGGAATGAGCTACAAGAGGATTACATGTGGATATTGCTTTATGGGGAGTGGGCACAGTGACAATAGGATTTATGGTTTTGCTGGCTTCACGGATTTCTTAAACAGACACCCTTTATATGGCTAAGCACGGGCTCCAAACTAAAAAGATCAAGAAATACAGTAGAGCTGAACATTCTTTTCAGTTAACTCTGGATAATCCAAACTTTCCAGTGGCAAGTTTGTCTCTGTTTTAGGACCTTTCTCATGCACGAGGATCCAGAGGTAGCAGTATGCCCCAGCCCTAAAAGTCAGGCTGTGCTCAGGTGCAGAAAGCTCAGGGTTGATAACCACAAGAGTTCTTTTTCAGTCAGCCCAGAACTCTAGCTCCACCAGGCCTAAAGTAAATATTTCTTTAGTTTAGGGCTACAGTAAATATATAATGTACGAGCAATTCTTCTGTTTCCTCTGAACATCCAGTCATCGTCAGAAGGAATATGATATATTCACATCATATAAATAATCTTGTTTTACCTCCATATTTAACAATTATTTGTATCAGCAAGTTCATAGCCCAGAGACCTGAAAAGATGTTGACATAGAAAGCCAGCTCTCACCTCCTTTTCTAAATTAATTTTCTTACTGTCATAACTGGTTTGACAAGATCTAAATGACCTAATATAGGAATTTCTAATATGTTCTGTCAAAAACAGTCATACAGGAACAGGCATTGTAAGGCAATTCTGAAAGATGGTCTGAGGTATTTTTAAAATCTCAGGTGAGTATTTTTTTAAAAACTCTTGAACAGCAAAGTCCCAGAAGAGGTAATTTTGAGCACACAGGGAACATACAGTGCTTTGAGTATTTTTTTAGAGGGTGTTTTTCACAGAAGATAGACAAGGTATGAGTGCTAAAATCATGTCAAGGCTGCTAGAATTACACCCTTATTATTTATTTCACAATATCTCTGAGATGAAGTGGGTTGAATGTTGTACATTCACAATAAGGAAAAAACATTTTTTCCTTGAAAAGATTCTTGTCTTCTTGTAATGCACAAATTTTTTGAAACCAGAAGCTGGATTCCTAAAATAACAGATGATTGATCTCTGCTGGGCATGGAAAAAAGCCAGCATTCCTCCACCTCCACAGTACTATGCTTTGCCCACAGCAGATACCAGTGGGTATCATTGAGCTGGGATTAATATTTCATTCTGGCTTCAGGTGCTTGTGTTAAGAAAGAAGAGTGTGAGCTCACTTGTGCTCAAGAAGCAAGCTGAAGGCAAGTAGGATTAGCTGAAAAAGAGGAATATACCTTTCGATTCACTCCGAGTTCATGGGAACACTGACATTTAAGAGATGGTCCCTTGACTACACCAATTTAAATGTCTGGGGAATGGACCACTGTTTCATAAATGCCTTTATATTTCCCAGGATTAGCTTGACAAGCAAACTCACTGGTAGGAAGCCATCTGAAAATTCTAATTAGTTTGCTGCTGGATAACTGATTTGACAAAGGTCAAATCAAAACCATTTGACAAAACCATGACCTTTTCCAGCCTCTCAGTCCCTGAAGAGAGAAACTAGATATGGTACCTATTCTGCTCTGGGTCCCATCCACACCCTGCACCCTGGACTGCCTCACAGATGCCTCTGGCTTGCCTGCAGACTGCATCCATGGGCATGCCAAGTCCTGTTCTATCCAGCTGGCAGATTTGACTGTGTGGAGTTCTACCTTCTTGAAAGGATGCTCTCCAGCTATGCAAGAGGCCATGGTCAAAGGTTTAGCATGTGGGCAGGAGGCAAGCACAGTCTTGAGGACACCATTAACAGATGTTAAAGATGTATCCAGAAAAATCAAACAGAAAACTGGAAGGACACCATCTCTGAAGTCATTGAGTTTAGATCCAGGCTAGAATATAAGTTCCTGAAACACAGCTGAGCTAGTGCCTTGCGTATGAAGCAACTGTGTCATTTATCCAAGATGTCAATTCTTTTCCTAACAGCCAATTTCACATCTCTCCTTCCATTTTGAAACATAAATGATATCCAAAGATGCAAGATTGTTTTTAAGGATTTGTATGTCTAATTTCAAGTCTCTGGATCACTTTTCCTTAGTGATGACTAACCTAACTCTGAAGAATTTTGCTGTTCATTCATCTGGACATCTTCTAGTATTCATCCCTTGAGCTCGGCACAACCTTACCAAACACTCGTCAGAACACTTTGCATCTCCTAATGAGCTTTGCAGCTCCACTGTCAGACTAAACATCAAGTTGTAGACGTCTTCACAACAAATCTGTTGTTGTGACGACTGAAAATCTACAGCATCAAGAGAGCTGGATTCAAAGCTGATGTTGGAGGCTGGCGAAGAGCAACCAACCCAATTTCCACTCAAAAAGTAAACACCAGCCAATATTACTTCAATAGAGCTAACCAGCTGAAGGGGAAAGAAAACAACAAAAGGAAGAAAAAATCCATGCAGTTCCCACTGCTTTTTCTTCAGCTAGAACAACTGAATGTTCCCAGCTTCCTCACAAGGGATAAGATTTTATGTGCTAATGTTGGAGGAGAGGTTTGGAGACTGCCTCAGTTAACGGAGTCACATAAGGTAGCATGGAAAAAAGAGAAAACTGATGGTAGAATAGTGATAATAAAACATACCTTGAAAATAAAAGCAGAGGAGTTAAAGGTGTTAGCAGCTGAAATGTAAAATAACTCAACAAAAAGGATTTCAAAAGGAAACCGTTTTCCCTTTTTGCCTTAAGTCAGCCACTAGGCTGTCCTGATGAAGCAGGGAGGAACAGTGGACAAGGTAGTGTACTGGGACTCAGCTGGTGAAGGTCCTATTCCTTACTTTAACCCTGAAATGCTGAGTAACTCCAGGTAAGCTTCTCCTGTTTCCTGGACCTCATCTTTCCTCCTACTTTTTGCCTGTCTTCTCTGCTGCAACCATGACCTTTGGAGCAATGAAGGAGACAATGTTCCTTGGTTCAGAACATCCTGGGAGCAACTCATTTCAACAGAAGTTCTCTGAGCAGCCAGAAGGTTTGCTGGTGAGAATGCTCCTGCCTCCATGGCCACATCAGCATCTTGCCAGGAAGCAGCTGAGCTCTTGGCAAGTCTTCATGATCCAGGCATCCCCAGTGACACCAGGAAACTGCTGTGTAGTGAAAGATTTCCCTGAATGGCAGGGATTCCCCAAGTTTTCCTGGAATCCAATGCGGTAGCAGTGGAATTCCCAAGAATCAGGGCAGCTGGCTGATCTTTCTTTCTTTACTTTTGGTTTTGTTTTTCTCTTCAGAAACAGTCAAACAAAGGACTTTTAATTTTTTCTTTCCCTCTCCCCTCCAAACATAAATAATGAAAAACAAACAGTAGTCTCCAGTGCATGGGAAATTATGTTGGTCCTTTTCCTGCAAAATTAGAAATGAAAACTGATTTTTGAAATGTTGGAATTTCCCTGAAAGTCATTCCTGCTGAGGGGATGGGATAAGATCTTTACGTCCCTCCTTAGGCCTCCATACATAGATATAAGAACAGCAGTGTTGGGATCAAACCACCTGTCCAGTTTTGCTCGCGTCCTTGACCAGTAGATGCCAAGGGACATCAAAACCTGTGTAAATATGTAACAAAGCTTCCTCCAAGCACCCTCCTTCTGTGGCTGTCATTGAGTCAGAGGTGGTGCTTCAGAAAAATTGTTTTATCTCCCATATCTCTCCAGTCATGCTTTGAACCCAAGCTATGACAGTGAGGATGGTTAGCTATGCTGCTAGTGAAGAAATATCTATTTTCATTAGTACTGAATAATGCGGTTTCTTTGGCGTTGACTTTGAAGACTGAGTGTAGGATTCCAGACTCCATTTATCGTCTATGGAGATAGATAGCACCCTCAGGGGGCAATTCATCTCATCTTGGTCGACATGTCTCAGACACAGGTGAAAGGCCCTTGGAAGGCGCTCGTTTCTCTCCCTTACCCATAAAGGGAGTCTAGGGTGACTAGCTCAGCTTTAGATAACTTAATTTCAGACATTCTGGCTGAAGTGATGTGAATCTGCTTTCCCTTACAAGTATTAGGCAGAGGACAGAAAATTGTGCTAGAAGCAGGTGTCTTAGATCCCACTTAACATTTAAATCACTACAAGTTATCTTCAGCGTAGGGAGGGATACAGAGACTTTTTGCCTTCATCTTTCTTAGCCACCACAAATCCTATGTCTCTCAGGTCAATAAAAATTACACCATGCATTTCACCATGTTAGGACTGGGATGATAGTACAGCACAGAGATATCTGCACAGGACAGACGTGCCCAGCAAGAGTTGCTGTGCAGATATCCACCTTCTGAATACCAACTCAATTGAAACAGATTGAGCCATACATGCAATATAATACATTGTTTTCCTCCCTCTCTCCTGCTTTTCCCTAGCTTTCCCTACATTCTCTTAGGAGTCTGTTTTTGCAAATCCAAGCAGTTACTTACACAGGAGGTCAGCTCTGAGCATTCAGTAAATATAACATGGCTGAGCAGCATTAAAAAGGTTTAATGAAAGATTCATGACACAGAATACCTATTTTTCTACATTAAAATTCTGTTTATTCTGGCAGATGGGGTTTTTACAACACAGCTCTCTCCATCTGGGATTTAGGTCTTCCAGAGCCAGAAACAAGAGGATTGTGCACCAGGGCTCCAAAATAAAGTGGAGGCTTTATCTTAGAACTCTCTCCTTCCCCTTCTCTCCAGCAGCTGCCTGAATTACCTCTGTACCACTTTAGAAAAACTCAGTCCTTGAGATGGCCCTCAAATGCTCTTTTTCAGACCATTCTCCTATCTCCATTGCTAATGAAGCCTTCAGCTCATAAGCAAATAGCCCTTAATTTGATTTTGCTCCCTGTGGGATTTGTGTCTTTGATATAATTCTGTTAACGTCAAAGGAGTTTACAGCAAGGACTCATCTGGGACCTTGAGTACAGCTGTTTTGTTCCAGCCTAGGGGAACTTGCATTCCTCTACCACACCCAAATTTATCCTGGATTATCAATATTCTGATAAGCAACTCAATTGTTTTTACACTGGTTAGGGAAATTCTCCACTCCTTACTTTCTTCCTCTCTTTTCCCTGGGCCACTTTACCTCCACTCTGAGTTTTTGCTTTTCGAGCCATGACATTCCTGGCAATTCCTAGATCTCTGGATTCCTGCCTCATCCTCCCATTTTTGCTAACATACAACTCTGTCTGGAGCCGGATTTAATTAGACCACAAGAAAAATGAACCACAATGAAGTTACATCAAGGGTGTGACTCCAATCCACAAGAGCCAGGAAACACAGAAGACTTAAAAAAGAAAAAGAAAAGAAAAAAGAAAAAGGAGAAAAACTAAGAGCAATCTTTGTCCTAGCCTTGCGGTATTCTAGCTCTAATAAAGCTATGATATTCATGCATATTAGGTACAACAGGAAATTGTTGAGGAAAAAGCTTTGAAGGGGCAAGAAGGGTCCGCAGAGGACCTGCCAAAATGCTTTGGCCCTTGTATCTTTATTGCATGTGGGTTTGACACTTTGCCAAGCTTTATGACACTTACATCGAGGTTGTTCCCTGCACCATCAAAGCTAAATCACCTACCCATAATGGAATTCACAATGATTTCACCGTGTCTCGGTTGGGAACATGTTATCATTAACTTCCCATTTTTATTACCCCAAATGCCTTTCCAGCTCACAGCATACTGTGCTTCAGGAACTTCACTGCTATAATTGTACATCATTGTGTAAATTCAGCAATGAAAACAATAGAGACTTGGTCTATCCCAAGGCCTCCAGGCACTGATGTAATCGAAATAATAAAGCATAATCATAAGGAAGAAAATGGCATGTAGGTCTTTCAAGCAGAGTATGGAAATGGGTATGGGTGACTGATGCTGATGCAATTCCCTCTTACCAAATGAAGGGAAAGGGTTTAGGAATGGACCAGTCCTGCATAGCATTAGCAGTTATGTTAGCTGCAATATGATCCTTCTCTGATTGGAAAGATCTATCCCAGCTATTGTAACATGTTGGAGTTTGAGGCTATGTCTTCTGAGGTTTTGGTTTTGTTTTTTTCTTCCCTTGATTACTTGTTAAAAATACTTTTATTTTACCAAAAAGGAAGAAAACAGAGGAGACAGTACTGTCTGATAACTTAAATGCTGGATAACGCTTTGGCAGGGCAGGGTAGGGCTCTGTTTCTAAATCTGTTTCTCACCTCTTTGTGCCTCAGCTTCCCCCTTCATGAATAAAAATTGGATGGAAATGTTTAGAAGCCCTACGCTCTATGGTGAGTTCTGAGTTTAAAAGGATGGAGCTGGTTTGGAATAGCAAATACTCAAGAGTTCAGTTAGAAATTGTGCGGTGCGAAATGTGGAGGGCTAGTTAACCTTCCATCGAATTTTAATGGGGCTTTTTGTTTTGGTTCTCAGATGAAATTTGATTTCTGTGCCTGTTAATTATTCCACTGAGAATTAAAACACATAGTCATTGATCATGTCTCATTACATGTAGGGCACAATGTTTCTCACACCTGGGAAAGCATTGTGAACACAAACCTCAGGCTCACAGTTTTACAGGACAAGTAGTTCTGTAACTGGAAGGACATTTTGGTGGGAGGTTTAGTGCTGTGATTGGGTAAGCTCAGAACTGGAGATAGACATTTATCTCTGTAATGAACTCTTCAGTGGAGTTTCCTGGTTAATTGCATCCCAGGTGACTTAAATGGCAAGCTGATTAAGGACGGGGGGAATGAGGAGGTGAGGGAGGTGAGCCTAGGCAACTGGGGCATCTATAAGGGAAGGCAGTTAGAAGACTTCTAAGCTTTCTTTTTCAGCAGGGCTCATCTGGCAGCTGGCTGGAGTTAGCAGGAGATGAGAGAGGTTTGTTAGTGTTGTATACCACCTACTTTTAGACACAGCTCAGTGGGGAACTTTCTTTGTTGGGTATGGGAGGGGTTTGGCTTTTGTTAGTCCTCTCTTCTCAGATAGAGCCAAGCTCTTCAAAGAAAGTTAGTCTCCACATTATCTACCTTTTGGCATTTCTGCATGACTCATCAGCGTACTTAGTTGAATAGGGAGCAGTTATCAAGCCAACCACAAGATTTTGCAAACCACTTCAGCATCGTTGTAGGTATCTCACTCAAACACACCTACTGTTTCTGTAGGTATATGAGAAGAAAATGCTGGAAACTGGTAAGTGGTCTCAGATTCACTGCTGTCCTGAGCCTCCCCTCATATTTTGGAATCCAGAGCCCAGAAAAAGAGGGCTATATGAAGAGGACCCCCTTGAGAGGAGAAACAGGCAAGGATATAGAGTGATTTTGAGGAGAAAGCTCAAACTCAAGCTTGTTGCACTGATGTGAGCCTGATGGCTCCTAGTGCAAGTGGTCCAAGCAAAGCTGCTTGTTCTATAGCTCTGCACTGATGGAGGTGAACAGAGCTCTTGCAAGGGGCATGGAAGAGTCACAGTAAAGTGCTTGCTATATCCTAGCAAACAGATGACAGAACGAATGTGAGTTTGAGAGCTGAATCTTACGGCGCTTCAGCAGAAGCATTTGGGAGGGGCTTTGTAACGGGAGAATGCTGGTTTCCCTTCCTTGTTCTACTTATTTTTGGTGGCCTTAAAATACCTTTAGTAAGCACAGGATATGGGTATGCAGTCAGAGCATTTTTCTGCTGTTGGTAACATTGTTCCTTCACTGAGCTGCTGTCCTTCTCCACTCCCTTCTCTCCTCGGAGATGGAACTGCGCAAGTAAGCGTATGTATTATTTGCAGACTTGCATACAGGCCAGATCTTCTCATGGTTGAGTTGCCAGCCAGCCACTCAGCCCATTGCAAAAAAATGCTTTCTCTTGTGAAACTTTCCAAGCTGGTTTAATCCACCTTGGGTGGCAAGCTCCATGTGCTCTTCCGCTTCTGGCACACACTTTGCATTCACCAGAACCCTGAGTAATTCCAGCAGTGCCTTGGTCTATGGGACGGAGGCTCCACTTGAATGCATCACACTGCATGCTCCCCATTTCTCTAGGTAGTCCCTCAGTTTGTGGGCTGGGGAGAGAAGAGACAAGAAGGAAAGGGGGAGCAAGACAGTTCCTTGGAAATATGAGTGTAGCCTCGCTCTCCAAGGCCGGAGACTCAGTGGTTTGAATTGGAGATGCCTCAACAGCTGTATCACAGGAGGCCAGCACAGCTGGGGATTCCTGGCAGCATCCAATGGATCTGCGCTCTTTCTTTTGAGATGGGGGTGTCTCCTCTTTCCTCCATTCCTCCTTTTACAAAGTGTCACCTATACTTATAGTCCTCTTCTGGGATGGTTTGCAGCTGTATCCTTCTTTCCTTCCATAGGGCCAGGGATTGTTTTATGACAGGATTCACCAGAGGGTGCTATTACACATAACCTTCTTCATTTTTCTTGGCTTAGAAGAATGGATCCTTTTAAGGGGACACTGAAATATTGCCAGTTTTAAGATGCCAACCCCTTTTCTGGTGGGAAGCTGCAAAAAAAAAAAAAAAAAAAAAAAAAAAAAAAAAAAAAAGGCAGCTTTTTCCTCTTCTTCCTCCCTATTTGTTTGGCTTGTTTGTTTGTTCAGTTGGTGGGGTTCTTTTGCTAGAACACTCCAACGGGAACTGAATCTTGTTGCATTGCAGTTTCCCACCTCACACCCAAATTCTTAATGGTTTGGGCAGGGTTCACTGAATGTCTCTGTTCTGAGACTGATATAAATAGCAAAATTGTTTTTGCACTCCTACCTGCATGAAGTGGGTTGGATTTCTCCTGTGATAGAAAACATTTGCATTTACTATGGCTGCATAGAAGAAGGATGCTGTAGCTTCCTATCACAACCAACACAAAGACCTCTGCAGTTTTGCTTGCACAGAGAGGACCAGCTCTTAGGGACAGGCTATGAGAGCTGTCCTTGCTGCAGCATGGGGACAAGTGGTAATTATGGACTTAGCCCAAAGCAGGACACACCTATGGTTCTGCCTTCCTCACTGGGAGAAAGAAGATGGCAAGGATGAGGCTGAGGGGCTGCTGTGCTTCTTCTGCAGGTGGTGCATTACAGGCAGCCACGGCAATTTGACAAGCACAGGGAGAAACATGTTGCAAACAACTCTCAGGCTTCCAACAGAGACCTGTTTGTTTTTCCTGTTTAATTTGGGAACCATGCATCCAAGCACACTTGGTATGTCTCCATGTGTAAGCCTATACTGCAGCCTATTGATTTCCTTCACCCTTGGCAAGAATATCACAGCGGATTTTGGCTTTGCCTGTAATCTCTTGAGCGGATGAGTCTAGAAATTCAAATGAGAGCTTAACTTGCTGATCGTCTGCACTGCCCACATGATGGCTGCTCTGCTCCTTTGGCTCTGGTCTGGAGCAAGTTAGCTGTCTGTTCAGGCAAGGAAACTTGGGTACAGGGCAGGCATGACTGGTTCCCATCTGTGCACTGGGTCTACAAAATCTGGTTCCAGGGACTTGGCTCTGCAGACCAGATCCGGAACATGAGCACATCTCCCAAAGGCTGTATAGGTACAGGCTCTGTTATTTTTGATAGATATCTGGTTTTAATCTGGAAGCAAGCCCTTGAATGCAGCCACCTGGCTCCTTGACAGTACTGTGTGTTGCCTAGCAATGTGGGAAGATACTGGATCCATTTCTTCCCCTATCTGTGCCAGAACCAACCAGAGGAGAGATAACTTTATGATGAGGAATTAACATCTTATTTGTGGAACGGCCTTCTTATCACCATATGGCTTTAGTTGGAACAGTGGTTGCCCATGCAGTAGAAGGTTTGGCGCTTCAGTCTATGCCTTTTGCAGAGAGTTACTTTTTGGTAATACAGTTTTGTTTGTAATGTGGTTACCTCTAAGCTTTCAAGTTGGAAGTACTGTCAGTCCTCTTAGATTTTCCTGCCCTGAATAAAACTAACAATAACAAGTGAAAATGCAGGCAAATTTGCATGAAGATGAGAAATCTTCTCCAAGCCAGCAGATACAAAGGCACCTGGAAATTCCATTCCATTATCAATATGTTAATTCAACAGATTTTTCCGAATTGCATCTTAGCTTAAGGGTCCACTGAAATCAGTGCCCTGTGCTGTTAGCAATGGAAGGCAAGCAGTAATCCTAACAGTGGTGGGATGTCTATCAGTTTATTTGTGATTTCGTTTATTTCTTAGAAGAATGATGATTAAAATAAAGGCAAGAATCAAAATAATAATCCCAACCTACAGATACATTTTTAGATTCTTCTGTTTAAGGAACAGAAGCAATGGTCTTCTTAAGTAAGTAGTGCTATATAGTCTGTTCCTCTCTACTTTGAAATAATGCCGAAGAGGAGGCTTGAGTTAACCCTTTCTTTACTGGAGAATTGAAAATGTCTTTTTGTGCCATGCCTTTAGCAGATAAGGAAAGCTTCTCCAGCAATTACGCAGTGTTTAAAGTCAGTGAATTTATTGTGAAGGTGTCAGTTTGATTTAACTGATTGAAAACTAGAGCTCCAGCATTCAGTGCATGGAGGCCTGAATCACTGGTGCAGGAGAAAGGTGGCAAAGGAGGATGTTTGCCTCTTTCATGTAAGTCACCATATGTTGCTGTCAGTCTGAAATAAAATGACAATCGCATGCATCCAGGAAATGGGCCGGAAAAGGCTGCTGTCAGTGAGATTCATTAAATTCTCATTCTCTTATGTGCCATGACCTTTTCTTTGTTTTTAGGATATTAAGGAACTATATTCCTGAAGTTGTTACAGTGCTTATTTTAACAGTAGTGAACACCTTCATCTGTAACTTCTTATGAGTTTGAAAGTTTTCATTTAGTGGTACTTAATAAGTCTGCACAGACAATAGAAGAGGCCTCAGAAGTGTAGAAGTCTTAATTAGTTCAATTGATAACCACATGGGATAGAGACAAATATACAAATGCTTTTGGAGAAGAGAGGTGAGGTTTCCAGACATTCTCTTTGCAATGGGTCACTGATTAAATTTGCTGCCTTTCAGAACTGTGTTAATGGAAAGCCAAAGGCTGGTATCAGATCTAATAAATTCTGTTTTAAGAAATTGGAATGATCAGCTTGGTAAAGCACAAATCAGGCTTAGCCAACCCAATTGCCCTTTATGATGAAAGGTCTGACTATGTGGATAAGGGGAGAGCAGTAGATGTCATATGCCTTGATTTATTTAGACTTCAGATACAGTCTGTCACTACATACTTGTTCTGAAGCTGAAGGAGAGTGGGCTAGATGATTGAGCTGTTGGATTGGTAAAAATAATTGTCTTGAGTGCTGGGTTCAAGGAGTAGCGCTCCTTGGCTTGGTGTACACCAGATGTGGCAGGTACCTAATGTATTACCACTGGGGTCTGTACTGTGGTATTACTTTTATGAATGACCTGGATAATGACAGAAAATAAATCCCTATCAAATTTGCAGGTGTTATTAAATTAGATGGAATGTTTGATGTTTCAAAACATCCAGAACTTTTGGGTAAGATGGAGAAAATTGAAGCCTGGACAAACAGGAACTTTACAACCTTCAGAAAAGAGGAGTATTCATGGAGTACTCATAGTACCATACACTGATACTACCTGGGAAGCATCTGGCTGAGTAGCAGCCCTCTCCAGAAGAGGTTATGGTGGGTGCTATGTTGAAGATGTGCTGACAGTGCACTGTCACAGCAAATAAGGTAAATAGCAGCAATCTTCATTAGAAGGAAAGTAGCCAAATGCTTGAAGGATGCTAGGTGAATGTGTGTATTTCAGCAGGGTTACAACAGCTTGGTCTTTGCCGTGTTCTTCCTCAACCCCCCTTAGATGCTTTATTGTTCTGATGCAAACAGCACTGTGGCTTTGTTCATGTAAAGACATGGGGTAATAAGATCAAAGCTATCTTGGGTACCATTCTGTAGGTTCCAATTACATCTCTGGTTGAAGTGCAGACAGATATTTACATCTTGATTTGCTTCTGGAAGTTCCCTCCTCTTCCTCTCCCACTCCCACCCTGCAGCTCAGTGTCTGAAGTCAACCTCAGCTAAATACCAGAAGACACCAGAAATGTGAGACAGCTGCTCAGATGCTCAGAGAAATGACCTGAGAAGAAAGAGCCAGGTGACACCTCCCAGGAAATGGATCCTGTCCTAAGAGGAAAATGCATTCATCATTCAGATAACTTCTGCCACTGAAAAGCCATCTGGATAAACAAGGAAAGAGTTACACAACCGTTGCACAGATCCTCATCCCCTCCTGTCCTCTTGTAGAAAGGCAGATGTGTTAAACAAGGCTTCATCTGTGAGCAGAGAGGAGAATGGGAGATCGTGGGGGAGGAAGCACAGCCTGGAATTCCTGAGGCTAGCAGTAAGGAGAGCAAGTGCTGTGTTTCCGTTGTCAGATCCTTTGTGTCATGCACAATACTCATAACTGGAAGTTGGGCGGCTAAGACCTCAGACCAGCATAGTTGTGTCACCAGGAGAAAATGGAAACTGGGATTCTCAGAAGTCCACCTGCAGAATCTCATTTTCTCCAGATTCTCCACTTCTAAACAAGGCATTGCTAAGCGTCATCACAGGATCCGTCTTCTTCCTACACCTCACCCACACTAGTGCCCAGGTAGTAAGTCTCCACTGCAAGAGATGGTCATCAGCTGACCACCCTGCATTACCTGTCCTCACACAGCAGCCCTGTGCCCCCTCATTCCTCCCAGATGCCTCTCCTCCTGCTCTCTGGCAAGTGTCAAGATCTTTCCAGATCTTTCCCTTGTGCCCTGTGTCTTCCAGAAGGAAGGAGTAAGTTGGAGATGTCTGACGACTCGGGGAGGCAAGAGGAGAGTCTGAAATTCAGTAGATACCATTGGAGCACTGTGATGATTTTCTACAAAGCCAGGATGGAGAAGGAATAAATTATTGCTAAAGATACACAGTCTGACAAGAACCTTATCAGGAAGCGATTGGAAGACATTTTCATTAGCGTTACCATTTATAGCTATACATGAAACATTAACCAAAGAAATCCTATTGTCACCTGCCTCCGAAGGCAAGAGAACTCTTTGAGGAAGAGCCCTGTTCAGTGCTGTTTTTCCAGTTTGGAGAGGGTCAACACTGAAATCTGACTGGTAGCCTCAAAAAATGAATGAAACCTATACCCCTCAAAAACCAAGAAGAAATGGAGTACTGCAGAGACCTCACTCCCCCTCACTCAAGAGGGAAGGCTGTAGGCCAGACTGGGAAGTCATAGCAATCTGTGTGAATTCACAGACTGAACTGAACCCCTCATAAATAGTGGAATATCGTCTGGGAGAAAGTCCGTTATGAGAACAGTCTTGGAAGCTAGCTAGAATATGGCAAATCTATTGAGCAGCTGAGATAACAAGAACACACGCAGGAGAGTTAAGGGCAGAAGGAAATGGGTGTACAGTGTGTGTCATAAATTACAAAAGGAGAGTAAGCAGGGTGTGCATGGGAGACTGAATGCTGTGAGCAAAGGTCAGGACCAGACACTGAAATGAAAAGGTACATGTGTGATGCAGCAGAAGCTGTAACCTAACTCGTTCGTAGGAAAATTCGCAAGGAGATGGGAAAGGAAATATTTTTATTTACTTTTTTTCTCCCCTGCCAAATACTGCGGGTCATTAGCTGGGACAAGCTGTTGGTAACAGAGCAGGCTCTCCAGAGACCAAGTTCTTACGTCCCAGCTCTGAGGCTGCCAGTTAAAGCTGAGGCATCTCAGAGAGTCGCATCATCTACAGAGATCAGCATTCCCCATAGGACTGGCCTGGGATGCCTGGCTGCAGTGCCAGAGGCAAGCTGGGGTTGTTTCTCATCACACAAGTGAAGGCAGCAGGGCTTAAGGGAAATGAGAAGGTGAAAGCTGGCCTGTTTGATTCAGATAGCATCTCCCTTTATGCTAGAAGGGACTATAGACAATCCCAGTTTGTGGCATGAGCTCTCTTCTGAGCACTTCTAGAGAAGCATTTAAATCCCTGCTCTACACTCGTGCTGTAAAAGCCATGGATCAGGCCCAGGGATGTCTGTCCTGTTTCAGTATTCCACATGCAGGTTCCTCCCCCAGTGCTCAGGGGAAGGGCTGTGCAGTGGCAGAGCTGTAATTTACACTGCAGATGATGATGTGGGCTTCGGTCTTTTTATTTTTACTGTTCAAATCCTCTGTGTCCTGTGACTTTGTTCCTCACTCATAAACAGTGAAAAATATCACTTCCTTGTTCTGAAGAAGAAATAGAGCAAATAGCTTGAGATGTGATGCTGCATCTGTAGAAGCCATGAATACTGCAGCTGTGAAATATGGCTATGTTCTCACATAAAATATATGCATGCAGTGTTACTTGCACAGGGAGAATCAACCTGAAGCATGAGCTTGACTGCTGAATTGCAGGGAAGGAAAACTGCATGATAGCCTGAACTCCTGTATGATTCCATCCCACTCCCCATCCCCACCACACTGCTCAACATATTTAAAATCTACAGAGATCCTCCTTTAAGATACGAGTGCTTCCCATTGTGCTGGCTTTTATTGGATTTTGGGTGCCATTCAGTCAACCCCCTCACAGCCACTCGAATTCTTGAACTGCTGGGATCATATTTCACCTGATCTGGCACTGAACCATGCTTGCTATCTCACCCCAAAATTAATTAAACCATAAATTTTCAGAATAAACATGCAGCATCTACTATCACTGAAACAGTCTGGGCTTTGTTGAGCAAACTGCTATGAGAACAAAGCTACCTCTTTCTCTTTCTTCCCACCCTGCACCTCTCTTCTCTTGATGTGTATCAGCAAACACAGTAAATACAGTACCTCCCTCCCTGTTACAAAGAGAGATTTTTATTCTGCTGTTGTCACCATTTTATAGACTTAGAAGAAACTGCAACAGCTCACATGGTGAGGTCTTACAGGAGGGCATTATCTCCGGGCAAGTAACTACTTAGATGAAGAGGAGCTGTTCTCCAATATTAATACAACTGGGTATTTGCAACTTTGGCTCTGACAATACTTAAAGCTTGGAAGGTATCAACACAATGTTCCAAAACAGTCTCCAATTAAATTTCTGGAGAGAAAATAACTAAAATGAGGATATCTACACTCTATTCTGGACCTTTAGTTAGTCTGCAGGCTGATAAATCCATCAGACCCGAAGGAAGACTTACATCCCCTGAAACTTGCTTATTTTTTCCAGTTAACTTGCTTGTTCCAGTTAAAATGTGCTACCTCTCCCCACAGTTTACAGTCAAGAACTCCACCGCTTTACCCACATGATTCAGAGACCTTTATCCTTATCCTCAGGTTTTCTGCTCCCATCTGTGCCCATAAAGCAAACTGGACTGCTGCTTGGGTGGGAGACCTACAGAGCATTATGGTTGCTATAGGCGGTGTAACTAAAGGTGACGTTTTTATTCCTTGAATCAACCGTCAGCCAACACCCTCACCTGGTATTCAAGGTTGAGGTGGGTTGATAAGATATAAATCTGAGCTCCTGACCAGCTCTGGTCTTTGGAAATTCTCTAGTATGGCTGATTGTGGCTCTGGTGCAAAAGCCACTGTTACGGCTGTGTTCCAGGTCTGCTAATTTGCACTCTTCTAACTTAACACTCTCTCTTCTGTGCTTCAAAAGGATGCTGTGCTCTTCTTCAGCTCTTAAACATCTGTCTAGTGCAGATAAATGTTGTTTTTCCCTAGCCAAAATGAAGCAAGCCGTACATTTACTGTAGGGTGTTCTTCATGAATGGTACCACAGAAAGGTGAATGTGGTGTTTGTTCTTGCTGGGGCCTCACATCTTTCATCCTGGGTGAAATCTGAACTCCTGTACTGCAGAATCTTGACTGTGGACTGAGATCCCCAGGGTGCAGAGCTCCCGTTGTGTGCTTGCTGCTGCCAGGATGTTCCAGTTGGCCAAAAGGCTCAAGAACAGAGCCAGGTGTTGAGATCAAAGTGTCATCCAACGCAGTACATTATTGTTATCATCTGCTGGCTTGGTTCTGCTCAGTCCCGAGAGGTTTGCATGCAGCCTCCCAGCTCTGCTGGCAAACTGGGAATGGGGTGTTTTTGTGAAAACGACAAGACAATAGATAGTTCTTCTCTAGCATTTCTGTTTCTGTTCTTGAGTTGGGATCTAGAAAATAAGACCATAGGGGAGGGAATAGAGAAGCGTTTTTACACCAGTTTGTCCTTGAACTTTTAGGATTTCATGCCATGTGTGAGTTTTCATTGAGAGATCCTACAGGCTGTTGTCTACTGTCTATTTTTCACCTGTTGCCATGGACAGACTGGTGAATCACTGTGCACTGCGAAACCAGAGAGCAGACCCTTGGTTCCTACGGCATTAATCAGCCTAGTTTAGACAAGAGCATTTCCCTTCATTTCAGTCTCTCCCTCCCCACAGTGTCTCCTGCCAGGATGTCCCGCTGCCTGCTGGAATTAATGTGGCTGAAATATCCCTCAGGATTCTCCTTGAGGTCAGGAACTCAGCCTCTGGATCCTCTTCAGTTCTCCTTTCTAGCCCTGAAATTTGTTGTTGCCAAGTGAATTTTGCTTCCCCATCCCATTCTTCATATTTTCCAAGGTCACCTCTCACTGGCAAGGAAAGATTTGGAGAGAAGGCACAGAGGGGAAAGTCCAGGCCTGGATTGCCTTTTTACCTCTATAATTTCAGACCCACATCTCTCATCCCTGAGATCGTTTAATTGGTGCTCTGTGATGTGCTACAGTGCAAGCTGTTGGCACTTCCTAGAGTGTTGAGTCATCCTAATGTTACTGAGAATTTACTTGCCTTCCACAAGGAATATCTCTTTTGCTTTTGTTGCTGAAAGACCAAGGAACCCTTCCTTTCAGCTTTCTTTTTTTCTTTTCCTCTGTTTGTTCAGCTGAAGATACCTTACCTGTTCCTCCATTCTGTCCTTTTCTCATCCCAAACTCAGAACTGTCTTCCAAGGACACCCATCATAGACCAAACTGTGCTGCATTTCCCCTCTTTCTGCTCCCAGTCACTTCACCTGAGCACGCCTATACATCTCACAACCGTTCTCAGGAATGGCACTGAGAGCGTCTTTTGACTCAAGTTTCTCTTCACTGACATCCACTCCAAATCTTGAAGATCTGGAACTAGCTGGCAAGCTAGATGGAAGAGTTTTCTTCCATTCTTATTCATGGTGCTTGTTATTGCTTCCTTTCTTCTCTCATCATATTGTGCCCAGTGAACTTTTAAAAGCAGGTCAGCATCTTATTTGTCAGAAAAGCATTTGGCTCACTGACAATTTCCAGATTTGTGCAGCTAATCACATTGTGCCTATCCTGAAGCCTTCATAGGGGTCTACGCATCCCTTTTGCTGTACATTCACTTATGGAGACCAAACAATGGATGTGAGCACAGAGAGGCAGTGGGTGGTTCATTTCAGCAGTGGCAATAGTGACATGAAAGACAAGCCGCATTCTGGACCGCCATGCAGATTTTTATGAGTGCAGCATGCAGGCTCTTGTTCATTGCTGGTGAAAATGCATAGCTAATGGTGGTGACTATGTTGAAAAATAGCATTTTGTAGCTGAGAATTTGCTCTATCAAACAGTGTTCTTGTGCTCTTTGTTTCTGTTGTAGTTTCCATGGAAACAAATAGGAGGTGTTACTTTCAGAGCGACCTATGTACATGCAACCAATTTGATGAGCTGAGTGGGTAATGGGTCTATCCTGCAAGAGGCTGTGGTTCAGACATGGTTCTTTTAATGTGGCTAACATTATGTGTGCCTGAACTCTCATCTTAGAGGCTTCAGTCCAGCTTTTGGCTAGGAGCATCACTTTGGGACTGCTTCTCCCATCCTCTCCCTCCCAGTGTTGCTTTTTCTTCTCTCACTGATGTAATCATGCATTACCTTTTTCCCAGACTCTTTCCACAGAGCTATGTTATCTTTCAGCTGATGTCACCTTACTATGAATTTTCTGTCCTCAGATTGCTGGAATGCCTGGCCACTCACAGGACTGGCACTGGGTAACTCGGCAGGTTGTTCTTAACTGCGTAGGATGAACAGCTGATCTTCACACGGTGTCTTTGAGCAAGAAATTAAAGTGTTACTACATCTTGCATTTCCCTAGCGACGTAGGGAAAATGATAGCATTTCTCTGCTGATTCATCTGCTTTTACAGTTTTGGGTGTTATGTTTATTTTCCCAAAGCGTTTTTTTTTTCTTTCCCAGACTCTCCCAGGTCCCAAGGTCGGAGCTGATGTCTGCACTCCAAGTGCATCCTGTTTGTCATAGAATCATTTAATTGCCATTTAGGAGAACTTATGCAACTGACCTTTAACATGGCAGAGTCTCCCTGCTGCACTTAATTCCTTATGCTGACATATGAAAAGAAAGAAAAAACCCTTTCTTTTGGCTAGTAAGAAAGTCTTCCCACAGGGAAGAAGAAAAAGACAGGTGGGGTGAGGGAGCTGTTAGCTCAGAGTGTTCGGTGGTTACAGAAAGGGCTTGGTTTGGATGTTGCTTGCTTCTAGGGGAAACTGCAGTGCTAATTGTTCTGTAGTGAGGGGGAGGAATTTTTTTAAAAGGGGGAAGTTAACGATATTATGAACAAATTGATTTTATTTTATTTCGAAATCACTGCATTTAATCTCAAAAATCTGTCGAAAAAGATATGGGAGGATAAGTGGAGGAGAGGGAGGGCTGGGTTGCTCTTGTCTGTTTCATGTTCCTTTCAATGCATGATTTTGATGAACAGTCACCTGACAACACCTGGTAATGTCCAGCAGTCGATTGGCTTGTTTGCCAATCCAGACCGAGAGTTAAAGGAAGTTGCAACCCCTTCCTAACTGGATGGCCAGTTTTCAGAACTAGAGAATAACTGATAGGGAGTAACAGGCACGATTCATCTCACTTTCCAAATAATCAATGGATCAGATGATACAAGTCCTGACTACCTGACGCTCATGCTCTTCCTTGTGAACTGACAAGGTGAAACTCATCTCATAAATAGCATCTCACAAATAGCAGGCTGGCTCTGAGGAAAATAGCAGTGTACAGTATCTCTCACTGAATCAAATCACAGCCCAAGATTTTCAGCAGTAACCCAACAATACTCCTTCAGAGTGCTCCTTCTGTGTGTCCCACACGCAGAAGCTGCTGAAGTCTTTGCCCTGAGGTCTTTGTGGCTTCACTTCTGTTCTCCAAAGTTTTGAGATACCAACTGCAAATCAGAGCCAGAGCTAATGGGTGTGGTGTAAACAGGGGTAAATGGAGTTCAGCTATGTTCCACATGTATCAAAAGCAAGGAGACAATTCATGAGGCAGAAAAAAATAGCACCTTTCCTTCCTTCAATACATATACTGGATGATATGAAGTGCAACTCAATTATATCCTTGCTATGTCTTGGATCCCATAAGAGCCCAAGTTACCTTTCCCTAGAGCTTGCCTCCCGTTAGGCACCTTCTGTTTGCAACACAGAGTCCTTTATATAGGTAAGGACATGTAGGGTTTTGGGGGAAAGAAGTACAGCCCTCACTGATGCAAAAAANAAAACCACCTTAATTGCTCTTGGAGAGGGGAGAGAAAAGAAAATAATTATGTATATATGTAGATATAAAACCTGCAACCCAAACAATCTACAGGATCTGTGCAGTAGGGGAGGAGGAACTGAACAAATTGCAGAATTGAGCAAATGCTTGCATGTCATTTGGCCAGACACTTCTACCTCTGAGGTCACCCACGTGTTTTGACTGAATAATAAAATGCTGTGTGTCTTGTCCCAAAACCTGGGAGAACTGTGAAGCAGCAGGGGTGGAGGAGTAAGGGAAAAGGGGGGCTGTGGGAGAGCAACTCAGTCCTTATTGCTCTAAACCCCATGGAGCCTGATCACACAAATATTTGCAGATCCTGGCAGTAGCATGTGTAGCACAGAGTATGTGATCATCTGAAGACCTATCCCACGTTTATTTTTCTTTTTGAGTTGCTGGATGCTGCAGCCTGTTCTCCCAGCCCCTGCAGGGGAGAGGAACAAGAAGCCAGAATCACGAGTGTTGAACACTATGTCCCCAGAATTCTGCTGCTGGTGTCTCAGCTTGGAAGAGGAGATGGTCCGGGGAAGGGATTGTAAGGGGAAAGCTTCCCACTGAGGACATTGTTCTTTCCCTGTGGGATTTGGAGAAACCATTCAGAAAGGGACAGAAATTCAGCTGCCATAACCTCAAAGAGAAAGAATCGAGTCCACTTTCTTCTAGAATAGTCTTTCCCTTAAAAAACAAGGCAACCCTCCTCTGAAAAAAAAATAATAAATAATAAATATTCTAATATTCTATGTGAGGAGAAGCTGATACTGGGGCACTCTTGTGTGCCACGAACTCTCTGCCTCATAAAGACAGGCAGCAGTTCCTAAGCTATAAAACAGAGACATTCATCTTCTCTTTGCCAGGATAAATATCCTGAATTCAGAGACTTTTTTTTTTTTTAACTCTTTGGTCCTAGACTGTCTCCTAAAGGATGAAAATCTGAAGTGTAGTGCATACTTTGCTTCTCTAATCAAGAGGGAAAACCTGTTCTAATAAACTGGGACTGCCTGATCCAAGCTGAAAACCCAATACGAAGCATTGGTGAAGCCAAGTACTACTGCGTGCTAACTTTAGATAGCAGCTAAAAGAAAACCTGTAGGGAGATCAGAGGTTAAACCCAGGCTGCAACGTGGAGTAGTACTCCAATGGCTTCGTCCTTTCTGCAGATCTGTCCTGCGTCAGCTGCCCCCTGTAACTGTCTCCAGCTCATACTTTCTACAAAAAAAAAAAAATAAAGGGGGATCTACTTGTCAGTGCTCCTGTAGTACAAACAGAGCAAAAAGTACATGTATTATTGCAGAAAGCTTGCTGTAAAATTTGCTGGCTCTGCTCTGTGCCTCCAGTTCTGCACAACAGTTTTTAATGTGGAAAAGGAAAATACTGTTTGCAAGGAAAAGAGAAAGAGATGGGTAGGAGGCTCGAGAGGTCACCAAGCCATCCTTATTGTCAATGAAAGGGAGCCAAGACAGCAGAGGTAAGCAGTTTGCTTTTGTGGAGAAGAAGGCAGGGGTGCACGAGGACTCTTAATGCAACAGGGGCTTTCTCTATAAATACAATCTCTTTTATATTATTAGTTACATCTAATTTATATTTTGGCATATTTAATTTAAATTTCTGCCTGAGATCACATGAATCATACAATCAAGGGCAGGAACCGCAGAGCAGTTCTCCAAAAGACAATACATTTGTTTTCACCACCAATATGTTATAAACAGCAAAAGGATTTATGCTGAGGTCTGTGTCAGTACACACTGATGATGAGCACAGGCCAGATGCTGACTGGGAGATCTGCTGCTGTCCATGTGTGGGTCATTGCCTGAGGTATTATATCTCATCTGAGACTGAAATCTGAACTGATGGACTTGCATCAAGCTCCAGTGGAAGGCTTTGTAAGTGTGATCCAAATATCTTCAAGGCTGTAGAAAGGCCCCAAAGGGGAATGGATTTAAACAGCAGGACAGTTTGTGTAGGTCCTGGGTATAATGAGAATTAAGAGTTTTGCTCAAGCGAAAAACCTTACTGTTGATTTTGAATGTTAAAAATGCTTGCAAGAAGAGCTAGTACAGGATTGTGACCCTGAATCTGACCTCATCATCCCTGGGAAATGGAGACAGAGTGGGACAATGTCTTGAATTCTTTGTTGTTCTTCGGAAGATGGACACAATCTCACCTTAACTCCAAGGAGAAGACATCTGAACTGAAAAGATACTGCAAATTACTTTTTAGTGGTTATTACTCTGACTGGAGAAATAGGAGTACTGACCAACTTTCTGTCGATGTTATGTAAATTGCAGGTGCTCAGCTATTGCCTGGGTAAAAATTATGTTGCTAATCTCTGCAGTGTGCTTAAGGTTAGTATAAAAGCTTGGGGTGCTGGAAATCCACAGTCAGCTCCAGAGGTTGGTGACATAAATGTAGCTGCAATCAACAGCAGTAAGACAGAAAGTAGTGGAGGATTTGCAAGTGTGAATATTCCCTGTTGCTCTCAAAATGATCCTCAGAAGCAATAGAGGACCAAAGAAACTTAAAAGAACATGGGTATCACTCTGTAGGTTTGATCCTCAAAGCACTACCACCTATGACAGATCTTGAAATCATAGAAGCTTCAAAAGAAGCTGCATTCTCCATGGTGTGTAGAATCAGCTTTTCTTCAGGTATTCCAGAGAAAGTGATTTGAAATGACAAGTGCAAATCACGAAGCAGTGGGATGTCTTAAGAGAAAGGATAGTTACATGAGTGGCAAAACTCCAAATCTGAGTTTTAGCATCAGCAACCATTTTCCCGGAAGGCAGTCAGCCTTGCTGGATAGTCTAAAGAAACTGAAATGTTTAGAAATAATAAAAACTTCAAAATTTATATTAAAAATTGTTAATCGTTTTATGACATTGCAAGGAGCCAACTTGCCTGGGCACTGCTGGATAATTATTTGCTGTTAATAATTGCTCATGTGATCAAAAAGGTGCAAGGGTTCTTGGGAAGCTGGGAATTCCTTTCCCTCATGCTCTTCCCTAGGCTGTCACCTCCCTAATCCCACTGGCTCCTTGGCCTGCTGTAGAAACTGAGACTCATTCTGAACTACATCCAGTGAAACAACATCAGAATTAGATGCTGGGTTTGGAAGAGGAGCTGTCTTTTCCTGCACCCATGTAAACACCAAGTGCAACTTGAGGGTGCCCTTTAAGAGCCACTGCAAAATAATATTGTTGTTAATTTAAGCTACAGGCCACCACAGAGCACTCCCCTATCTTTCTTTCTCTACTTCTCTCTGGAGACTAGTTCATCCACCACATGCATTTTTTTTTGCACAGCCTGAACTTGCTTGCTAGAGGTCAAACACTGATGCTTTTATTTCTGCCTCAGCCCTTCTGACTGAAGAAAGAATAAATATTTGCTTAAAATTAAGCCCATTTTGGTGTGGAACTTCAGGCATAAAACAGTTTGGACGCTCTGCAAAAGAGAAAAGGATCCAGAATGCCTTGCCCTAAGCCCCCTCTGCTCCCACCCCTTCCTTTCATCCATCCATCCATCCATCCATCCATCCATCCATCCATCCATCCATCCATCCATCCATCAGTTCAAGCCTTCATCTCAGAAGTTAAAGCATTTGTACAGGATTTTGCTACAAAACACAGTATATCCTAGAGGGTGGCGTGTTTGCAATGGCACGAATGCAGCACAACATGTAACTTCAGATGATCCATGTCTCAGATCATGTCTGAGAGCCCTTTTGAAGGACATGTTCAAGGGCATGTTGATTGTGTTTATACTAAGGTGTAGGAGAGATCTTGAGGTCAAATATGCAGTCTGTCCACATTACTTGTCTGCAGGAGGGCCTTGGAGATATCGTAGTGCAATCTATCTGATATTCCCAGTATGGCAGTGTGAACACTCTCAACTCATCGTCTGCAGAAAATCTGGAGGTACAACCAAATGATCTGATAAGAAACCAGCCAGTAATAAAAGTCTCTCCTGAAGATACCCAGCCATTCCCTAGAACCTCGGGGGAATAAAATTCTCATTGTGCAGCAAATCAAATCCCTACCTGGATCTGATCAACAGTCATTCCTCTCCCAAGGTCAGATCGTGCCGACTCTCATGCACCCCGAGAGACTGCGAGCCCTGGAAAACTGCATTACAATCCACATGTACAAAACCACAAAATTAGAGCAGGCGTGCAGGAGCTGGAATAGCTGAATGGATCTTAAGTCTGGTGTCTTTGGAAAGAAGTTTTGTTGGGAACTGCAAAGTGTAGCTAGCAATATATCAAATCAAACTGCAGAAAGTACAGCTCCTGGGGAAAGGCATAAGGAACACAATCAGAGTGCTGAAGAGAACAAAATGATTATTTAATTTCCACTCTTTGGAAATCCTTTACCGTGTAACCATGTGAAACAAAAAACAGTTCTAAATGGAGAAAGGAGCTTGCAAGACTACTATGCGTTATTTAATTTATTTTATATTGGTAGCATGTGATGCATGCTATTGAACTGGGAGATTAGAGACTTTCTGAAATGAATGCTAGTGAAAAAATGAGTCTGGTTGAACAATTTGTGCACGCATTGAAGAAAAAAAGAAGTTTCCCATCCATTCTCACCCTCTCAGCCCCAATCTTCATCTTTTTATGACCCAGGAGTTTTCTAAGCCACTCTTCAATACCTTCTCTCTCACTCTTTCAGAAAGCCGTAGATATTCTACAGTTGCTGTTTAAAATTGAGTTTTTAAAAAGTACATTTTTTGAGAGTTTTATTCCTATTTCCTAGGGAGATCCATGTATTCTACAGCCAGGGGAAAAAAAAAAAAAAAGAAAAAAAAAGTGATCTAATCGTTCTGTTCCCTCTTATGGTCCAGAAATCCTCACTCAGTAATTCCCACTTTTATGCTTATAATTTTGTGGTTGAACCAGTGTGCGAATTCTAAGACAACTCCCTGCCTTGATTTCACCAACTGTTTAGTCAATCTCTTGCAGCAGTTAATTATCCTCACACTGAAAGTCAGAGACTTGCAGCTCATTTTCTAGTTCACCTTCTGCCTTCACCTTGCAAACTCCAGATCTTCAGTCTTTGCTGACTTGCTCAGAAAGCTTTCCTCCACAAAACATATTCTCCTACTGCGTGTTTTAAGGTTGCTGAAGGATCTAGAGCTCACTAGGCATGTTCCAAAGATACAAGGCTGTGCCTTGCGTAATGTTTTTGCAACCTGGAGGGACAGAGGAGAGAAGGACTTGGCTGGGGAAGGCTTGGGGCAGGTCAGTTCACCCAAAATGTATACATACATATATCTCCTTTTATCCCAAACAACACATCGTTAGGTGGCATCTGTAAATCAGCAGATTGGTTTTCAGACCTGGAAGAAAACTGAAGGAAATGATAGCTGTGTGCAGGCTTAGCTGTATGTCGGTGATGTTGGGTCCAGTTAGATGGGAGTCATTGGTGTAGCTCAGATCACAGAACAAGATGAGCAAAAGACCAAGGGATATTACAGATGAGGTAAGATATGCGTTGCAAAGCTACTCGGTGTCCCTACAATGGCCATGTGCATGGCAGTCAGCTCCAGTCAGGGAGATGAGGAAGCAAACATTGTAGAGCAGGAATGCTCCTGAGTGCCAGGCCCTGTCCTGCTGTGGGGAGGCACAGCTTCACACCCACGCAGGCAGGGACCAGAACAGCTCAGAGGAAGCTCACAGCACTGATTTCTCCCCTGCCCACCCAGTCCTTCCTGGACTGGGGCCACACCACCTTGTTGCGGTGGTGGGCCTAGATTTGTTTTGACTCCAGCCTGTTGTTGCTAGCATTACCTGAAGCCTTAATGACCTTTTTCTATCGAACTCTCAAAGTTTCCCAATGAAACTGGACAGCAGGTAAACAGGAGGAAGAAAGCTTTAAGAGAGGGCCCTGCCAAAGCTCTGGTGGATCATCCAGTGAGTACTGGAGAACTTGGCAGGAGAAGAATCACAGGGTTGGATCAGGGCTGTTCATTTTTTGCTAACTATTCCTGACATTCTCTTCTCACACAGATGCACAGCTTTCAAAGGTTTTGCCAGAGGTTCCTCTACGTAGGTTCACAGCTCAGTCTTTGACTCTTCCTTGACATAAGCCTTGAAAGGAAAAAAAAAAAAACCAAAAAAAAACCACCTTAATTGCTCTTGGAGAGGGGAGAGAAAAGAAAATAATTATGTATATATGTAGATATAAAACCTGCAACCCAAACAATCTACAGGATCTGTGCAGTAGGGGAGGAGGAACTGAACAAATTGCAGAATTGAGCAAATGCTTGCATGTCATTTGGCCAGACACTTCTACCTCTGAGGTCACCCACGTGTTTTGACTGAATAATAAAATGCTGTGTGTCTTGTCCCAAAACCTGGGAGAACTGTGAAGCAGCAGGGGTGGAGGAGTAAGGGAAAAGGGGGGCTGTGGGAGAGCAACTCAGTCCTTATTGCTCTAAACCCCATGGAGCCTGATCACACAAATATTTGCAGATCCTGGCAGTAGCATGTGTAGCACAGAGTATGTGATCATCTGAAGACCTATCCCACGTTTATTTTTCTTTTTGAGTTGCTGGATGCTGCAGCCTGTTCTCCCAGCCCCTGCAGGGGAGAGGAACAAGAAGCCAGAATCACGAGTGTTGAACACTATGTCCCCAGAATTCTGCTGCTGGTGTCTCAGCTTGGAAGAGGAGATGGTCCGGGGAAGGGATTGTAAGGGGAAAGCTTCCCACTGAGGACATTGTTCTTTCCCTGTGGGATTTGGAGAAACCATTCAGAAAGGGACAGAAATTCAGCTGCCATAACCTCAAAGAGAAAGAATCGAGTCCACTTTCTTCTAGAATAGTCTTTCCCTTAAAAAACAAGGCAACCCTCCTCTGAAAAAAAAATAATAAATAATAAATATTCTAATATTCTATGTGAGGAGAAGCTGATACTGGGGCACTCTTGTGTGCCACGAACTCTCTGCCTCATAAAGACAGGCAGCAGTTCCTAAGCTATAAAACAGAGACATTCATCTTCTCTTTGCCAGGATAAATATCCTGAATTCAGAGACTTTTTTTTTTTTTAACTCTTTGGTCCTAGACTGTCTCCTAAAGGATGAAAATCTGAAGTGTAGTGCATACTTTGCTTCTCTAATCAAGAGGGAAAACCTGTTCTAATAAACTGGGACTGCCTGATCCAAGCTGAAAACCCAATACGAAGCATTGGTGAAGCCAAGTACTACTGCGTGCTAACTTTAGATAGCAGCTAAAAGAAAACCTGTAGGGAGATCAGAGGTTAAACCCAGGCTGCAACGTGGAGTAGTACTCCAATGGCTTCGTCCTTTCTGCAGATCTGTCCTGCGTCAGCTGCCCCCTGTAACTGTCTCCAGCTCATACTTTCTACAAAAAAAAAAAAANAATAGCACCTTTCCTTCCTTCCATACATATACTGGATGATATGAAGTGCAACTCAATTATATCCTTGCTATGTCTTGGATCCCATAAGAGCCCAAGTTACCTTTCCCTAGAGCTTGCCTCCCGTTAGGCACCTTCTGTTTGCAACACAGAGTCCTTTATATAGGTAAGGACATGTAGGGTTTTGGGGGAAAGAAGTACAGCCCTCACTGATGAAAAAAAAAAAAAAAAAAGAAAAAAAAAAGAAAGATTTTCTGCTGAAATTACTCAAGACGGGGGTATACACACAGATATTTATTTCATTTATGATGTGGCTTCTCATCCCCTGAGAGCAGGACTACGTGGTCCATTTATCATCTGTCACAAACAAACAATGTGTATTTTTGGCTTCTCCTTTCAGGGAAGATAAAAATAGTTTTGAGTTAGCATGACATGACTTAGGTGGGGACTCTTTTATGGTTTTTTGTTTGTTTAGACAATTGGGTCACAGGAAAGCACTCCTGTGAGAACCACTCTCATTCCCGGAGATCCAGGGAGGTGAAGGGGAGGGATAGACTTGAGATTAATTCTAAAATAAAACATCCTGTGCAAAAACAAAAAACAAAAAACAAAAAACAAAAAACAACAAAAAAAAACCCTTTGTCTATTTAACACTAACTTTGAGGTAATTTAGAAGGATGGTGGAAAAGTTCAGCCTTAACTCTGCGCCTTCTCATCTTGTGTCTATGCTTTAAAATACATCATCTGTAGAGCCTGACTTTGTCCTTCTCAGATAACGGAACATGTATCAGTCTGGTGAATCCCATGCTTCTTACAGCCAGAATTTATATTGTGATTCCCCATTTTGCACTTGTTCACTTTCCATATGGTTAACAGTTTACAACTATTAGTTCATTTTTAAGATTTTATGTATTTTTACTTTTTCCAAATTTCAACTTATTTGGTTCTCAGAAACTTTTTGATAAAAACCTCCTCCAATCTGTTGTTTAACTACATGTACTGTGTTTCCATGCACAGTTTGTAGTTTTTGAACTGGCAGCTTTAGACCCATGTGGTTGAGGAGAATTTCATTACAGAAAACTCAACAGCCATTTTGTAATTGCCATCTCCCCTAATTATATGTGATTTAATTAGGAATCAATTCACATATTGAAAAAAATTCCTCTTCTATTGTCTTTTGAAGCTGATGCTGGTATCTCAGTGTGTGTGGCAGCAACCTCAAATAATTAGCCAGGTGCCAAATGAAGACTGTTAAACATCCATGACCCTAAACATCTGACTGGATGTCCAGAAAGGATGTTTTGGAGGTGGTTTTTGTCTTGACATGTTGCAAAAATGGCTCCTAAAAATCAGTGTGGAAGCAAATGTGTTTGGGTTTGAGCAATATTCCACAATAACCTGCCCAGAGCAAGCCTGCGGGTTCACTCAATCCCTCTACCCACTTCACCTACTTGCAGTGTTAATGGACCAGAGACATGATCCAGTTAGCAACTTTGATTGCAGCAGCACATGAGAACTTTTATGGTCTTGTATTGTTCTTTTGCTTTGGAAAAATGCCAGTGAGGAAATGCCTCTCCTCACTTCCCCATCCTTTCAAACACATAATGCAAGAGATTGGAGTCAGTGTCTATATGGTTAATGGACAGCCATCACATCTACCCCAGCAGGGCCCTTCCTGATATCAGAACTCAGCTTAGGATAGTTCTTGTCCTTCCACCTCCCAGGTCATGGGCATGGGACAAAGAGCTCTGCCAACATTCTTCTCTCCCAGCTGTTCAAGGTTATTAGTCCCAACGCCTTTCCTCTCCGCCTCCTCAGCCATGTTCTGTTGCCACACATCTGGCTTTGAGCATGGAACCACTTCTTGGATCTGATCCCTAGCAGCTGTCTGCTGCCAGTGCTTTCCCACAGAGGATAGGGATGGGATCCAACAAGCAAGGGGAAATGGAGGACAAGCTGGGAAAGTCCACAGCAGGTGGAGGTTAAGACAGAACCAAATCTCCACAGGTGCAATGTTCTTTTCCCTCCTCTCTGTTCAGCTCCATGGGTGTCTGCCTTTACTGAATGTCTCTCCCATCTACTTCTTTATTATTTCTGGAACTGTAGGCTGCCTTCCCTGCATCCTTTACCACCGAACGGGCCCCTTCTGGATGCAGACTTCTACATCAGTTTGCATTACCAACATGGATCACCAGGAGCACATCTTGATGGACACAGCAGAAAAGAAGCATATGACATATATCACTCAAATCATTAGGACAGAGAGATTTCTTCCATTTTCCTACTGGCAGATGTCAACTAGATTCAACCATAGAATTTAATCTATGCAGCCACCCCTCCTTGTCAGAGCAGGAATACTTCAAGGGTAATGAAGTGCCAAAAGCAGTGAGTGAGCACTGAAGAAGGGATGACATGGAGGCTGGAAATGTACTACCTGTCTCCAGTGATAACAACAGAAGGCCACATTGACTCTCCAGGGCTGTCAGATGAAACATCAGTGAAACTGGAATTGTTGTCAAATTCTTCCTATGCCCAAGGTTTATCTTTGTGATGGAGCAAGAGTGGAAAGCAAGAGAAAAATAGGCTTGACCAAAACCCATCTGAAGCACTGGAAGCCTATCTGTTGCCTTCCAGAGCTTTAGATCTGGAGATTCTCTCTGCCCTTTTGTGGGTTTGGCCTCATGATAAATTCCAGAGCCAGAGAATTCTAAGCAGAGACAGATTAGCATCTTGTTTTCAGAAGCCTTAAACTGGGATATATGGATCTGTTTATTTTGCAGATGCCAATAGCTAACACATCCATTGTGTTCAACATACACAGTGCTCTGAAGCTGCTGCTAAAAGAGGACAGATATTTTAGCTGGCTTATTATCAGCCTGCATGCACTGGAGATGGATCCCTGGCTTTTAGTTCACCCTTACTCTCAGTTTTATTTCAGCACATTGTCCTATTAATGATCAGCACTCTTTGAGCTGCATTTTATTAAGTTGCCCGGAGGCCCTCTGGCATCAGCAATGTAAATATACTTGTGGTGATATTATTATTATTAGATTCATGCTAATAAAAGGATAACAACCCAGCAAAAGGCCTTTAATCAGTCTGTGCTGTGTAGGCAAAACCAAGTTTTTTTAATTGGGATTTTTTTCCTCCAGCCATGTAGGGTCCTCTCCATCTGAGCGGAGAAGGAAAAAAAGACCATCAGCTGAGTTATTAATTTGCAAGTTTTTGTGTTTTTTGATGTTTTTTTTTTCTCCTTTTCCCTGCTACATAACTGGTTTGGAATTTCCTTTCCCTTACTTAGAATTTCACAGAATGAACCACTAACATCCAGTAATAAAACTTCTGCTGCACCAGTAACTAACATTCTTATCCACTAAAGAAAGTTCCCAGCTCTTGGTTAGCGCAAGCTGAAGGAGATGGTCTGCTGGATCAAAGCAAAAACCCAATATCATGTTGAAAACACGTGTGGGTAGTGACAAAGGAAATTCCCTAGAATAATTACTGAATCTACTCAGTGCTTTGTTTGTCTGGAAAAACATAGCAAATGCTTCCCCACTTCATCAAGGCATTGTAAGGATAACTTCCACTAAAAACTAGGAAAGCAAACACTCCGAGGAGGGCTGTGACACATGAACTCCTTTGTAGACTAGACTGGATTCTCTTCCTGTTTGCTGCTTGCTTGTCTTTGTCTAGGTGGATTTGAGTGTACCTATTTCTTCCACAAAAGAACCTCACCTGTGTAGTTCTGAAACAGCCATAAAGAGAAACTTTGGTACCCACAGCATACCCAGCTGTGTTCTTCCTTTCAATCACCAAACTGAGCCTGCAGCTCTTTTCCTGGTACAGTCACAGCATCCTCCAGGGCTTGTGCTTACCTTACTTTAGGTGTCTTTCACACCTCATCTTTGCTGTTGCTCTGCTCAGGACCACTAGTCCATACTGTCAGCAAAGATGTCTACCTTTCCTCTTATTTTGCTCTGGGAAACACATTTTTGGCTGTTCCTGGGTTTCACACATCTTCACACATCAGACGCACCTCAGACACACACACATTATAAATCTAGCACCTTGATTAGTTTGGTTTCCTCTCAGACCATCTTAATTTTTTCTTCTTCCTTTCCTTCCTTCCTGCCTTCCTTTCATCCATCCATCCATCCATCCATCCATCCATCCATCCATCCATCCATCCATCCATCCATCAGTTCAAGCCTTCATCTCAGAAGTTAAAGCATTTGTACAGGATTTTGCTACAAAACACAGTATATCCTAGAGGGTGGCGTGTTTGCAATGGCACGAATGCAGCACAACATGTAACTTCAGATGATCCATGTCTCAGATCATGTCTGAGAGCCCTTTTGAAGGACATGTTCAAGGGCATGTTGATTGTGTTTATACTAAGGTGTAGGAGAGATCTTGAGGTCAAATATGCAGTCTGTCCACATTACTTGTCTGCAGGAGGGCCTTGGAGATATCGTAGTGCAATCTATCTGATATTCCCAGTATGGCAGTGTGAACACTCTCAACTCATCGTCTGCAGAAAATCTGGAGGTACAACCAAATGATCTGATAAGAAACCAGCCAGTAATAAAAGTCTCTCCTGAAGAAACCCAGCCATTCCCTAGAACCTCGGGGGAATAAAATTCTCATTGTGCAGCAAATCAAATCCCTACCTGGATCTGATCAACAGTCATTCCTCTCCCAAGGTCAGATCGTGCCGACTCTCATGCACCCCGAGAGACTGCGAGCCCTGGAAAACTGCATTACAATCCACATGTACAAAACCACAAAATTAGAGCAGGCGTGCAGGAGCTGGAATAGCTGAATGGATCTTAAGTCTGGTGTCTTTGGAAAGAAGTTTTGTTGGGAACTGCAAAGTGTAGCTAGCAATATATCAAATCAAACTGCAGAAAGTACAGCTCCTGGGGAAAGGCATAAGGAACACAATCAGAGTGCTGAAGAGAACAAAATGATTATTTAATTTCCACTCTTTGGAAATCCTTTACCGTGTAACCATGTGAAACAAAAAACAGTTCTAAATGGAGAAAGGAGCTTGCAAGACTACTATGCGTTATTTAATTTATTTTATATTGGTAGCATGTGATGCATGCTATTGAACTGGGAGATTAGAGACTTTCTGAAATGAATGCTAGTGAAAAAATGAGTCTGGTTGAACAATTTGTGCACGCATTGAAGAAAAAAAGAAGTTTCCCATCCATTCTCACCCTCTCAGCCCCAATCTTCATCTTTTTATGACCCAGGAGTTTTCTAAGCCACTCTTCAATACCTTCTCTCTCACTCTTTCAGAAAGCCGTAGATATTCTACAGTTGCTGTTTAAAATTGAGTTTTTAAAAAGTACATTTTTTGAGAGTTTTATTCCTATTTCCTAGGGAGATCCATGTATTCTACAGCCAGGGGAAAAAAAAAAAAAAAGAAAAAAAAAGTGATCTAATCGTTCTGTTCCCTCTTATGGTCCAGAAATCCTCACTCAGTAATTCCCACTTTTATGCTTATAATTTTGTGGTTGAACCAGTGTGCGAATTCTAAGACAACTCCCTGCCTTGATTTCACCAACTGTTTAGTCAATCTCTTGCAGCAGTTAATTATCCTCACACTGAAAGTCAGAGACTTGCAGCTCATTTTCTAGTTCACCTTCTGCCTTCACCTTGCAAACTCCAGATCTACAGTCTTTGCTGACTAGCTCAGAAAGCTTTCCTCCACAAAACATATTCTCCTACTGCGTGTTTTAAGGTTGCTGAAGGATCTAGAGCTCACTAGGCATGTTCCAAAGATACAAGGCTGTGCCTTGCGTAATGTTTTTGCAACCTGGAGGGACAGAGGAGAGAAGGACTTGGCTGGGGAAGGCTTGGGGCAGGTCAGTTCACCCAAAATGTATACATACATATATCTCCTTTTATCCCAAACAACACATCGTTAGGTGGCATCTGTAAATCAGCAGATTGGTTTTCAGACCTGGAAGAAAACTGAAGGAAATGATAGCTGTGTGCAGGCTTAGCTGTATGTCGGTGATGTTGGGTCCAGTTAGATGGGAGTCATTGGTGTAGCTCAGATCACAGAACAAGATGAGCAAAAGACCAAGGGATATTACAGATGAGGTAAGATATGCGTTGCAAAGCTACTCGGTGTCCCTACAATGGCCATGTGCATGGCAGTCAGCTCCAGTCAGGGAGATGAGGAAGCAAACATTGTAGAGCAGGAATGCTCCTGAGTGCCAGGCCCTGTCCTGCTGTGGGGAGGCACAGCTTCACACCCACGCAGGCAGGGACCAGAACAGCTCAGAGGAAGCTCACAGCACTGATTTCTCCCCTGCCCACCCAGTCCTTCCTGGACTGGGGCCACACCACCTTGTTGCGGTGGTGGGCCTAGATTTGTTTTGACTCCAGCCTGTTGTTGCTAGCATTACCTGAAGCCTTAATGACCTTTTTCTATCGAACTCTCAAAGTTTCCCAATGAAACTGGACAGCAGGTAAACAGGAGGAAGAAAGCTTTAAGAGAGGGCCCTGCCAAAGCTCTGGTGGATCATCCAGTGAGTACTGGAGAACTTGGCAGGAGAAGAATCACAGGGTTGGATCAGGGCTGTTCATTTTTTGCTAACTATTCCTGACATTCTCTTCTCACACAGATGCACAGCTTTCAAAGGTTTTGCCAGAGGTTCCTCTACGTAGGTTCACAGCTCAGTCTTTGACTCTTCCTTGACATAAGCCTTGAAAGGAAAAAAAAAAAAACCAAAAAAAAACCACCTTAATTGCTCTTGGAGAGGGGAGAGAAAAGAAAATAATTATGTATATATGTAGATATAAAACCTGCAACCCAAACAATCTACAGGATCTGTGCAGTAGGGGAGGAGGAACTGAACAAATTGCAGAATTGAGCAAATGCTTGCATGTCATTTGGCCAGACACTTCTACCTCTGAGGTCACCCACGTGTTTTGACTGAATAATAAAATGCTGTGTGTCTTGTCCCAAAACCTGGGAGAACTGTGAAGCAGCAGGGGTGGAGGAGTAAGGGAAAAGGGGGGCTGTGGGAGAGCAACTCAGTCCTTATTGCTCTAAACCCCATGGAGCCTGATCACACAAATATTTGCAGATCCTGGCAGTAGCATGTGTAGCACAGAGTATGTGATCATCTGAAGACCTATCCCACGTTTATTTTTCTTTTTGAGTTGCTGGATGCTGCAGCCTGTTCTCCCAGCCCCTGCAGGGGAGAGGAACAAGAAGCCAGAATCACGAGTGTTGAACACTATGTCCCCAGAATTCTGCTGCTGGTGTCTCAGCTTGGAAGAGGAGATGGTCCGGGGAAGGGATTGTAAGGGGAAAGCTTCCCACTGAGGACATTGTTCTTTCCCTGTGGGATTTGGAGAAACCATTCAGAAAGGGACAGAAATTCAGCTGCCATAACCTCAAAGAGAAAGAATCGAGTCCACTTTCTTCTAGAATAGTCTTTCCCTTAAAAAACAAGGCAACCCTCCTCTGAAAAAAAAATAATAAATAATAAATATTCTAATATTCTATGTGAGGAGAAGCTGATACTGGGGCACTCTTGTGTGCCACGAACTCTCTGCCTCATAAAGACAGGCAGCAGTTCCTAAGCTATAAAACAGAGACATTCATCTTCTCTTTGCCAGGATAAATATCCTGAATTCAGAGACTTTTTTTTTTTTTAACTCTTTGGTCCTAGACTGTCTCCTAAAGGATGAAAATCTGAAGTGTAGTGCATACTTTGCTTCTCTAATCAAGAGGGAAAACCTGTTCTAATAAACTGGGACTGCCTGATCCAAGCTGAAAACCCAATACGAAGCATTGGTGAAGCCAAGTACTACTGCGTGCTAACTTTAGATAGCAGCTAAAAGAAAACCTGTAGGGAGATCAGAGGTTAAACCCAGGCTGCAACGTGGAGTAGTACTCCAATGGCTTCGTCCTTTCTGCAGATCTGTCCTGCGTCAGCTGCCCCCTGTAACTGTCTCCAGCTCATACTTTCTACAAAAAAAAAAAAATAAAGGGGGATCTACTTGTCAGTGCTCCTGTAGTACAAACAGAGCAAAAAGTACATGTATTATTGCAGAAAGCTTGCTGTAAAATTTGCTGGCTCTGCTCTGTGCCTCCAGTTCTGCACAACAGTTTTTAATGTGGAAAAGGAAAATACTGTTTGCAAGGAAAAGAGAAAGAGATGGGTAGGAGGCTCGAGAGGTCACCAAGCCATCCTTATTGTCAATGAAAGGGAGCCAAGACAGCAGAGGTAAGCAGTTTGCTTTTGTGGAGAAGAAGGCAGGGGTGCACGAGGACTCTTAATGCAACAGGGGCTTTCTCTATAAATACAATCTCTTTTATATTATTAGTTACATCTAATTTATATTTTGGCATATTTAATTTAAATTTCTGCCTGAGATCACATGAATCATACAATCAAGGGCAGGAACCGCAGAGCAGTTCTCCAAAAGACAATACATTTGTTTTCACCACCAATATGTTATAAACAGCAAAAGGATTTATGCTGAGGTCTGTGTCAGTACACACTGATGATGAGCACAGGCCAGATGCTGACTGGGAGATCTGCTGCTGTCCATGTGTGGGTCATTGCCTGAGGTATTATATCTCATCTGAGACTGAAATCTGAACTGATGGACTTGCATCAAGCTCCAGTGGAAGGCTTTGTAAGTGTGATCCAAATATCTTCAAGGCTGTAGAAAGGCCCCAAAGGGGAATGGATTTAAACAGCAGGACAGTTTGTGTAGGTCCTGGGTATAATGAGAATTAAGAGTTTTGCTCAAGCGAAAAACCTTACTGTTGATTTTGAATGTTAAAAATGCTTGCAAGAAGAGCTAGTACAGGATTGTGACCCTGAATCTGACCTCATCATCCCTGGGAAATGGAGACAGAGTGGGACAATGTCTTGAATTCTTTGTTGTTCTTCGGAAGATGGACACAATCTCACCTTAACTCCAAGGAGAAGACATCTGAACTGAAAAGATACTGCAAATTACTTTTTAGTGGTTATTACTCTGACTGGAGAAATAGGAGTACTGACCAACTTTCTGTCGATGTTATGTAAATTGCAGGTGCTCAGCTATTGCCTGGGTAAAAATTATGTTGCTAATCTCTGCAGTGTGCTTAAGGTTAGTATAAAAGCTTGGGGTGCTGGAAATCCACAGTCAGCTCCAGAGGTTGGTGACATAAATGTAGCTGCAATCAACAGCAGTAAGACAGAAAGTAGTGGAGGATTTGCAAGTGTGAATATTCCCTGTTGCTCTCAAAATGATCCTCAGAAGCAATAGAGGACCAAAGAAACTTAAAAGAACATGGGTATCACTCTGTAGGTTTGATCCTCAAAGCACTACCACCTATGACAGATCTTGAAATCATAGAAGCTTCAAAAGAAGCTGCATTCTCCATGGTGTGTAGAATCAGCTTTTCTTCAGGTATTCCAGAGAAAGTGATTTGAAATGACAAGTGCAAATCACGAAGCAGTGGGATGTCTTAAGAGAAAGGATAGTTACATGAGTGGCAAAACTCCAAATCTGAGTTTTAGCATCAGCAACCATTTTCCCGGAAGGCAGTCAGCCTTGCTGGATAGTCTAAAGAAACTGAAATGTTTAGAAATAATAAAAACTTCAAAATTTATATTAAAAATTGTTAATCGTTTTATGACATTGCAAGGAGCCAACTTGCCTGGGCACTGCTGGATAATTATTTGCTGTTAATAATTGCTCATGTGATCAAAAAGGTGCAAGGGTTCTTGGGAAGCTGGGAATTCCTTTCCCTCATGCTCTTCCCTAGGCTGTCACCTCCCTAATCCCACTGGCTCCTTGGCCTGCTGTAGAAACTGAGACTCATTCTGAACTACATCCAGTGAAACAACATCAGAATTAGATGCTGGGTTTGGAAGAGGAGCTGTCTTTTCCTGCACCCATGTAAACACCAAGTGCAACTTGAGGGTGCCCTTTAAGAGCC